>JARVLU010000646.1:2565458-2587323 GCA_031762415.1 Simpsonichthys santanae | reverse complement strand
CCCTTGACGTGACATGGGCTGTCTCTCTTCGGTTCTCAAAATGGCGGACGCTCTGTGTGGTTTGAGCTCTTTAGCATTTGTCACATAAAGATTTTAATAAAAATCAGTAAACAAGTTCTCAGCTTCTTTTTACCTGGATTTGTGCATGAACTTTGAAGTCTTGAATAACGCACCCCTGCCCGAGGCCTCGCAGGTCGTTTTGATCCACAGGCAGCAGGAGGGTTAAATGGATCAGATTGACTGTAAGACCTTTTGTTTATCGAACTATTCTCAGAACAATCTTAAATCAAATTTTGTGAGCAACTGTTGCCCTGTTGGTGGAAAATACCTGTGAAATATTTTGATTATGAATCCACTCGGATCACTTTTACTTTTTTAATTGAACATTGCCTCCAAGGAAACAATAAATCTTTCCTGTTAGTCTTCAACCAGTGAAAGTTGCGTCATCTGTCTTGAGTCTGTTGTCGAGTTTCTTCGCTGACACTTTGGAAGTTTACAGAAAACGTTTGTTTTCATGAGCAGGTCCTGCTATTTCCTGTGGCCATTCCTCCCGTTCGGATGGTATTTCCTGTTTGTCTGGAAGAAAGGTTCAGTTTTAGTTTTTTTAACAGAGTGCACGTTGCAGTAAAACCCTGCTCATCCTGTGAGGTCATTCGTCATGTTTCCTCCTCCTCGTGCTCATGTTTTATATTTTCCCTCCTCTCGTCATCGTTTTTTCTCTCCTCCCTGTTTCATGTGAACTTTGCTCCCCCCCCTCCCCCCGTGTTCAGAGGACGACTGACAGGCCCGTGTCCTCCCATCTAATAAAGAAAACATGCTCGGAACCAGGAAGTGAAGGAGCCTTGCATTAAAAACCGTTGCTTTAATTGAGACGAAGAACCCCATTAGCGATGTTTACCCATCAAATTAGCGATGCCTGTTCCAGGTCTGCTCTGATAAGTGTTCTGGTCTTTAACGTCAAGTAGAGGGGGAGGGACGGACAGTGAAAAGACGATAAACACAGATACGCAGCGGGGGTTTACGTTTCCCGGCCGAGGGTCTGATTATGAAGGAATGCGAGGCCGCTGCGGTTCTGTCGGCGTTGGGATTAAAGGGTCAGCGACAGCCTGATGAGAGCCAGGCGTCACACCACGCTGCCATGTGCAGAAGAACAGCGGCACTTCCTGTATCCGCGGCGCCGCATGTGCAAGAAGTAAACAGTCAACAAGTCTGAGCTTTAATCAAAGCTGCATTGAAAAAGAACTAAAAGAAACATGCTGGTCTGAGCTTTAAGGTGTGGAAGGTTTTTATTTAGTTAACTGTTAAAAGTTATCTGTTTGTGCTCAGTTTATCACGAGGGGGACTCTCAGCTACTACCACACCAAACTTTAACTCAGTATATGCACGTTTCGCTGCATTGCACCCAGTTTCCTAAAGTCAGTTGGCTGTGGTGGCCATCGTGAAACATGTTGACTTCCAAAGTTACTCGGCTGTAGACGTTTTACTTTCTAAGCTTCATTAAAATCCCTCAAGTGGTTCATGAGATATTTTGCTAACAGACTTATAGGGTTGACTACAGAGACTTTTAAAAACAATGTTGGGAATAAATCTCAACTACTGCCACACCAAAGTTTAGCCCAATATCTGTAAAATTATCAGTTGTACCAATTTTTGGATTTTGGGTTACTTAGCCATGGCGGCCATTTTGAATGGGGTAAACTTCACAAGTAATTCAGTTTTAGATGCTCATCCTCTGACTATAAGCGTGGGCGACTTAATAAAACTAAAGTTTCATCTAAAGTGGTAAGGAAAGGAAGCACCAATCAAAATCTTAAATAATAATAAAAAAAAAAACTGTTGTTTAAAGTACATAAAACATGCCTGTTAATTACATGCTCACCCTTCATACCAACACTGTGGCATAGTATTAGGAAAACATGATTATAATGCAACTGTAATAAAAAATTAAGCTGTTTGATTGCATTTCATTCAAGCAGATCTTTTATATAATAATATGAATTTAATTTGTAATGCACTTTTCATTAACAAAAATCTCAAAGTGCTACAAAGTGCAACTAAAATCAGTGATGAAATCATCTTATTTGTCCGTGTGCACATTGATGATATTATTTTTGTATATTGTGCACCCAACATTTTTCACACACTGTGCTCCTGGTAACTGTTTTTGGACGTTTGGGCTCCCGTACCAGCTGTCTTGGCTCGTGAAAGTAATTTTAATTAGTTGATTCTGCTCTGTTGGCGTTTTGAATTTAGGCAAACAATTTTATGAAAGGGCACGGTTCATTCTAGTACTTTAAACTATTGTGGTTTTAATATTGAATGGTCCGACTCTTTTTATAGCTGTAGTTCATATAAGTTCACACTGCAGGTAGCTTAGGCTCTATAATCAGACCACTACAGTTACTTTGTGTAATCTTACAGTTTTCAAGGTTTTTACTGTTCAAAAATGTGTGATATAAATTCAAAATAAACAATAACTGGATATAAAACTGTATCAAAGTTCACACAGAGCACGATGTGTAGTCGGGAAGATTTTACAGCAGCGTCACATCCAACAATAAAGATCAACACTTCTTTTGGGACTTTTTTTTATTTTTATTTATTATTATTTTTTTTTTTATACTGTTAAGTCCATTTGTTTCCATTGTTGTGTCCAAGGTCAGGAAGGATAATGTTCTGTCTGCAGCACGTCTCCATCTCTCTGTATTCAGAGTTTTTCTTGTTTTAAAGTATTAAGTCATTTTGTTTCTTTGGGTTTTGATAGTTCAGCAAGAAATATTTTGGGAACTTGGATAATTAAAGGACAAAAAATAAATAAATAAAAATAACCCGCTCTAGCAGATCTCAAAGTAACGTCTTTAGGCACAAGGACTGGACTGATGCTTTCTGAAAACCTTCCACGAGTCCAAAAACAACATTTCGCCCAATTAGAGGCGATCGGCATGAAAATAATGAGACGAGCACAGATTCAGAGCCGGTCAGGGGTCCACACAGCTGCTTGGACTTCAAGGTCCTGTGAATGTTACTGGTTTTGAAATGGAAATGTGTGAGTGATGGTGCCTCTGGGAGGGTGTAGACGGCGAGCGGCGTGCGTGACGCCGCGGGAGGCGCACCTCATTAATGCGGCGGGGCAAAGGGACGAGGACTGCGACGCCAAACACAAACACTTGTTTCAGGGTTACTTCTCAAGGACGTGGACAAACTCGACTAATGACTGTTCTCTCGTGGATCAATCTGACCCATGAGCGGTGGTGCACAGGTTACCCATCAGCCTCAGGAGATGGGATGTTTTTTCACTGTATGGATTTAATTCAGGTGCTTTTGTTTCACCTCCAACTTTAAGAAATGTGAGAAGAAAAGAACGAGTTGTTGCAGCACGACTCAGTCATGACGCAACAGATTTTAGATGCAGGTAAAGGAATAATTTTCAATGAGTTTGCCTGTAGTTTATTTTATGACATTTAGTCAACAAAAGCTCAGTGAAGCCTGGTTATAATGC
This sequence comes from Simpsonichthys santanae, assembly GCA_031762415.1. NCBI lineage: Eukaryota > Metazoa > Chordata > Actinopteri > Cyprinodontiformes > Rivulidae > Simpsonichthys > Simpsonichthys santanae. Next base: position 2,583,824 of record JARVLU010000646.1, on the reverse strand, counting down.
TCTTAACAGTTTCTGACTCCTTTGGCTTACTAAACGTTGAATTCAAAACATAATATATTAATTTAACGTTCAGTGTTGTGGTAAAATTTTCTTTAAACATTTTATTTTTGTTGGATAGGTTTCTAAAATTCCTATTAGCTTGTGTAAAATGATACAAAAGTCTAGTTCCTGCTGAGACTACGTATAAATTATGAAAAACATTAAGTAGCATGAACTTGTATGTGTGACAAAAATACCACTTTAAGCAGCTAAAGTAACCTTAACCAGCTGAAGTCGGCTTCTCATCTGGCTAAATGTTAGCCTGCCCTCGAAATGTTCAGGACTTTTTTTAAGGCCTTTTATCCTGTTCTGTAAAAAGAGTTACTAGAAGCTAAAATCGCTGCTGAATGGTAGAAACATTGTATTGGGGACGTGAAATACTTTTGATTTCAACGCGGCTGCAGTAACAGTCTGTGTTTTACGCTAAATCAAGGAGGATGAATTAAATTAGTGAATATAGTTTGTAGAGTCCGACAGTTATGGAAATTTCTGCTTTCGCCGATACCGATATTGGGAGAAGGCCGATAACGAATATACTGGCTGAAAATATTTTAGCTTTTTCCACCCCCGAGAATCTAAGTAAACGGCTACTTTTAAACCTGTTTCAAAACTGTTTTTTAAACCTGAGGACAACAAAGATAACATTAACATTGATCTATTTTACCTCTACGTTATTTATTGTTCTGGATAAAGTTTTACAAGACAATAGCCTATGCTAGGTTATCTAAACATTAGCTTGCTAACTTGAGAGTCACGTAGCTAACGACATGCAGGTTGGAGGATTGAAGAGAATTTATTATTGTTTTTTTTTTTTTTTTTTTACAGATCAGTTAAAATAATCTTACCAACAGTATTATGCAACACAGCTTGCTGCTTCGTCTGCGCTGAAAGTGAAAGTTAAATTGAACGGCCATGACTTGAAAGTAGTCTGCATGCGCCTTCTGCTGATACATTGTACAATTACGCCATTTGCAAGTAAGGACACAACTTCCCAGTGTTTTTCAGTGTATAATGGGACAATTATCACTGATACTGATATGTCTCCAACTCCTATATCGGCCTAAGATATTGACCCTACGGATATATTGACCCTACCAATATATTGACCCTACCGATATATTGACCCTACCAATATATTGACCCTACCGATGTATCGGTTGGGCACTAATAGTTTGCTTCATGACCTCCATCTTGATCTACGGCTTGTCTGTTGTCAGGTCATTCAGAAAAACATGTTTTATAAAAGAGATGGAGTTTGTATGTTTTCTCCTTACTGCGTGAGTTTTACCTGTCCAGGGTGTCCCCGCCTCTCACACATTGATGGCTGGACATGGGCACCAGTGACCCCCACGACCTGACAAGACATTGTCTTTTCTCTCCCCCCACCCCACCCCACCACACGCACATCTATCAGGCCGTCTTATAATTCAGTCTCTATTAACCTCTGGTTGCTCTTTGTCTCTCATCTCGTCCTTCCTCTACCTCTTCCTGCTGCTCTTCCTCCCGGCGATGCTCATCTTCTGCTTCATCACCGTCGCTGGTTCCAGACGGACTCAGACATCAGTCAGGATATTACACTACTTTGGAAATAAGTCTGAGCTCTGCTGGTCTTAACAGACCCACCGTTGGTTCTGTAATGATGGAGCTGCTGGAGTCGAAGCCTTCTGTTGCCTCCCTGACAGTCGGTGTTTCTCGTCCGTGCGTGCAGCTGACAGATAAGGTTTTGATGTTAATTACAGCACGTGTAGCCTGTCAGAGACACTGAGTCACCAGCGGACGCTGCTTTCAGCCTCATACGAGACGAGACGTTCAGAATCAAAGCCAGCAGTTGTTTTACAGCCAAGCATTCAGATGAGAATTAGCTTCAGGTTTGTTGCAACTTTCCTCTCATTTACATCAGCTCATTTGGCAAAGGCTCAATCTTACTCTTGAGGTGGGGGGCGCCTAAAAGTCAGTTTTTGCATCACAATGACCATAATTTCTGTCGGCAGCAGCTAAAATCCAGAGATTTGCGTCTCTACAATCATCTCATCACATTCATCTGTAGTTTACTCCTGATTGAAATTGATTAAAATTGATTACAATTGATTAAAATTGATTAAAAGTGATGTTTCATTGCTCAGGTTGGGCAAACTGGTCCAAAGAAAAAGCTGCTCATGTTTAACCCACGTGCCTCATGGTTTACTCCTGTCAGGAAAATTTATTTTGTGGAAAATGTTAGAAAATTAAGAATCATTTAGTTTTTTTGAGCCATCTATTTTCAGGCGATTGTTTATTCCAGTCAGTTTAGGGTGTAAACAAAATGTCAGTTACAAACAAGGAAGTAAAAATGAAAGCTTGCAGGGTTTTGGAAACCGCAGCCATTGAAGCAACTTCGTGGCTTTTATGCTAAGCTAAAAAAAAAAAGACCATATTTTCCGCAATACACATCACACTGCCCTATAAGTCCCATCAGTCTATATATGTTTTAGTAAAGTTTCATGTTTAAGAATATTTGGACACTAAATATAAGCATCAGTTCCAGGGAAATCTGTTAATAATAATAATAATAATAATAATAATAATAAAAGTGAACTATAACACACTTTTAAACTTTCTGGCTGTTTGACTGGTGCAGTCACAAATATACAGGAAAGCAGAATTTAAATGAGAATAATTAAATTCAGTTTTATTCATTCTGATTATGAACCTTGTTGGTTCAACAGTTTGAGTTTCTGTGCTGATTGTGTGTTTTTGTCTGAACTTTGCAAGGTTTTGTACGGGAATCTAGTCTTAGTCTGATTAACGAGCACACTTTGTGTCAATTTGTTGTTTTATTTATATTTATGTGTGCTCCTGTTGTTAGTCTGAGCCGTTTTCTTTCTTCGTAAATGAGCTTTCTGTTTGTCGAGGGTTTGATTGTTTCCACGTCGCACAGTAGTGGAGTTAAATAAGACACGGGCTGATGGTGCCAGTTTCTGCTCGTTAAAACGTGCCGTCAGATTACTCTTCATTCATTACCAGCTGATGATAAGAACCTGGACTTCAGCGCTTTTCAGTTCATTTCCTTTTGTTGCAAATTTGCCAGTTTATCCCGGCGTCTGTTTGCGACCCCGGACAGGAATCCTCATTAACCTTCAGGCTAAATCGTTTTGGTGAATTCCCATTAACTTTTCGACCGGCTCGTTTATTATACCACAAAGACGGGGGAGGGTCGTACGACTCGTTCCTGTTTCTCCTGGAGATTTTTTTTTTCTTTTAAGCCGAGATTATTAAAGTTAGGCTCTCATAAAGTCGACGTAATGATTTGTTGTGTGCTCCTTTGAGGCTAATTGATGTCAAAATAGTAGAAATAAGAGATAATGACTCAGAGGGCTGTTCTGTGGCTGAGGAGAGTTATAATCCTGCTGCACTTTCTCCACAGCGTTAAACGCTTGAAGGCTAAGACGAGCAGGATGTTGGCAAGTCAACACCTGACAAATGATTATTAGAAACTGTCTCAAAGTTTGTGCAGAGTCGGAGTCTTCATTGTCCAGTTTGTCTCTTTGTTTTAGCTGCACTGATTAACTCGTCACAGGATTTATTTAAACATTTCAACAGAGGGCTGCAATTTGAATTACAAAACAATTAACACTTAATTATTTGCAATCATGGAACAAAGGGGAGTTGGAAATGTCTTCCGTTTGTCCGTCCATAATGTGAGCAGGATAAATAGAAAAATAAACGAGGTACTGACTTCCATTTTGGTGTGTAAGAAAGGTCGCTCTCGAAATTTGGGTTGCCATGTCAAAATCCAAGATGGCCACCACCATACATATACAATAAACCGACCACCATGTTATTTGAGGAAACTGTGCTTTCTAGTTTTCATATTACTTAAAAGTATAGTTTCCTCAAATGATTGGGGTGATGAGCAGCGACGTGCTGCTCGTCAAGTTTGAGATTAAACTCCAGGAGGCAGCTGGTATTTACCTTTCTCCAAAACAGGACCAGGTTTACAGACACTGAGGTAGAATTAGGTCTGATAGTAGCTGTTAGCCTTAATGGTTATTGTCAACACAGTCTGTTAGCAAAATATCATGAACTACTGGTCAGATGTTTCAGAAACTTTAAGGACGTAAACATTAGATGAAACCTCTAAAACTGACATTTAATAAAACCAAGAGTTGGTCGCACAAAATTGTCTCCAACGTGCTCCAAAACTTACAAATGATGAAATATAATTTGCGTGGTAGTAGCCAAGAGTTATCCTCAACACGCACGTGAGCATTGACACGTTTTATGAAATGTCTCTTTGTCAGCCATCTTGAATTTCTTAAATTTTATTAGTTTTCTTAAATTATTTTGTGATTTATAATGGGTTATTCCTCTATTAAATATTAAAACATGCACGAAACGGTTAAAGCCTAAAATAATTGTGGTTCAGTTGTATTCTGTGAGGAGGAATTGATGTGGAACTAAATATTTGGACCAGAGCCGTTTCATCCTGTCTCATCCGATGGTTTGAGTCCAGAAGAGGAGCAGAATCTGCAGCAGTTAGGAGTCACTGAGCGCCCGTCACAGCCAGAGAATAGAAACTTTGTTTTTTCTACAATCGCCGTCGTCTCGAACATCCTCACGACATCCTGGTCCTGTATGAACAAATCAGACCCAACGTTCCCGTTCCCACGCTCCCCACCCCCTTGCTCCTTGGGTTTGTGGACGCGCCTCAATCTGTTCTATGAAACGCGAGCGAACGGTCACACAACGCTGAGCAGCAGACGCAGGAGGGAAAGTAAACACTCAGACTGAAATCCAATCCACCCCTGAAGCAGGATTCTGGCTTTTAAATGAGCTTTGAGCTGCTGTGGGACGGCACGCAGCAGGACTGAGGCTGACGTCGAGCTACAAGAGCTGAAAACTACAAAACAACAAGCTGAAGAACGGAACAAGTCGTACAAGAAAATGACAAACAACAAAAAAGATGAGTGGGAACAGGGTGGATTTTTTTTATTTTTTATTTTTATTTACTATAAACACCCTACAGCTTATGTTTTCTTCAAACACTTTAAAGAAATGTCCACACAGGGATGGATTGATGCATGGTGTGTTCACTGACTGGGAAAATATTGTATTTTTGAGTGTTAACTGGCTGATCAAGCCGAAAACTGTCTGGTGTTGATTAGAAGTCACTGTTGTGGCACATCTTTTATATTCGATGTGTTCCAACCAACCTACAGTTGCATAAACTACAAAAACTACAAATCCCAGAATGCACTTGAACGACCAGTCAAGCACAGCAATCTTTGTTGTTTTCTTGTAGAAACTGAGTCAAGCACCATCTGTTAAGTAAAACATTTTTTGTTCTTTTGAATCACCTGCTATCAAATGCCAAGCAATCTGTGCGCCTATGTTGGTATGTCTCTGTGTTAGCAAAATATCTCATAAGCCAATGGGCAGATTTTGAGACTTTTTCAGAACGTGTTCATTGTTCGTGCGTCTCTTGTAAGTTTAGGATCACCACCGCAGCTGAGCAACCTTAGCAAACAAATAAAGATTAACTCAGTTTTACAGGTATCAGGTTTAAATTTAACAGTACGAACCGAGACCCTAAAGTCGCAGGTTCGATACCCAGTCATTGCACATCTCGTGGTGTCACCCTATCCCCAGTTGCTCCCTGGCGCTTTCAATAGCTGCCCACTGCTCCACCTGGGGGTGGATGGGTTAAATGCAAAGAGCCAGCAATGATGACAACACACAACACATTATTATTTTTATTATTATTGTTATTATTATTACAATGGATTAGTGGTTAGTATTGTTGCCTCACAGCAACAAGGTCTTGAGTTCAATCTCCGGTTTGGACCTGGATCTTTCTGGGCAGAGTTTGTTCTCATGTTTGGGTGAGTTTTCTCCAGGTGCTCTGGTTTCCTCCCACAGTTCAAAAACCTGCATGCTGGGCTGCTTTCAGGCCCAGGCCTCCCTTGCAAGAGATCTGTGATCTCCATGGGATTTTAGCTTTTAAGTAAAAGCAAATAATAAAAATTCGGTGTGGTAGTCGCCGAGCGTCATCCCAAACACATGTGATAGATGTAATTAAGTATGCAGCGTCTGGAAACAAGTGACAACATATTTAGCTCCGTAAAGCTTTTATTTGTATTTCAGATTTTTCTCAGCTTCTCAACAGCCTTACAGGTTTTAACAGAAAAAGGCTCAAACAAGAATATCGGAGTTTGTTGAATCAAAACTAGTAGGTGAAATAAGACACCTCCTGTCAAACATGATTCATTGAATTAGTTCCACAACCCTCCCGAGCGTTCGATGTTAAACTGCAAAGAGATGGATGAACAGTCTGCTTAATTGCTACTATGGTTCTCTTGCTCCGGTTCATTGTATCTCTGTGCTCCAATTTTTTTTTTTTAGTCTAATTGTTTTGAAACTGCAAAGCTAAGAGTCCCAGAAGAACAGCAGTTTGATTGAAAGCTACACCAAAGAACTTAATTGCAATATATACAAGTTTAATGGTCTTGTTAGCTTAAAAACTGTGTGATCTGTGTCTTGGCACACCCTGCTGTTAAAGCAGGATAATATTTCTAATACTAAACCAATTAAATTAAACTAATTAAGAAAACAATTGGATTTATAAAAGATAAAGAACGATGTTTGTATCTGTGGGTAATGAAATCCTGATTTAAGACTGCACTGTTGTATTCTGGTTAACATACCGGTACATACAATCAATTCAAGAAAAACAGCCTACCTTGCATTTTCAACTTCTAAAACTCTCCTCAACATATTTATCACAGCCTGAGTTTGAATAACAGCTTGTTGCTATGGGCTGTGGTGGACATAAATCAGCTGATGACATTAGAGCTGCAATAAAAAGGAAAGACACACTGCAGAAATTTCAGTCTCTGTCATAATACAGAAAGGACACTGAGATCTGCAGAAACTGAGTTAGGACAAAAAGTAGAAAGAGGCTAACCAGGAAGCTCAATGTATCAAGAGGGTAGCTATAAGCTCACTGTAACCAAAGGCTAATCAGAAGCTCAGTGTATCAAGTGGGTAACCAGAAGCTTGACGTATGAAAAGGCTAGCCGGAAGTCATTGTTGCAAGAGACTAGCCAGAAGCTTATGTAGCCAAAGCTAATCAGAGGTTCAATGTAGCAAGTGGGTAGCCATATGCGTAACTAAGCAAGAAGCTAGCTGGAAGTTCAAAGTATCAAGAGGCTAGCCGGCAGCTTGAAGTAGCAAGAGGCTAGCTGGCAGTTCAAAATAGCAAAAGGCTAGCTGGCAGCTCGATGTAGCAAGAGGCTAGCTGGCAGTTCAAAATAGCAAAAGGCTAGCCGGCAGCTCGATGCAGCAAGACATTAGCCAGAAGCTCAGCATACCAAGAGGCTACCAGGAAGCTTAACATAGCATGAAGCTAGCTGGAAGCTTGATGTAACAAGGCAAAATCAAAACCAGTACGCTGCAGCAAAATTAAAAGAGAACAATGTTTTCTAAGATTTTGAAACAATCATACTATTTTTACGAGGAGTAAATTAGTAAAATAAACCAGAAATTATAAAACTTACTTGAACTAAAGTCAAAGCACCCATTCCCTTAATGAGATGACTGTTTACTGGTGAGAAAGGAAAAAATAGTGCAAAGTAAAAAAAAAAAAAAAAAAAAAAAAATCAAAAAAAAAAAAAAAAGGTACAGTAAAACTAAAAACTGGAAAACAAGTCAGACCAATTCATTTTGAGATAAAGTAGTTAAAAAATCTGTCTTGAAGTGCTCAGTCCTGCTTCTCTTGGTCTAAAAGCAACAAAAGATTTATGGGTTTTGTGAGTTTCTCTCAAGCCCAGGACATTTTTTTATTTTTATACACAAGCAGCTTGTTATGTGGAAACCAAAAGTCGTATCACACCGAGCGAGTTATAGCCGAGTCATTGGTATTGATCTACAGCCCCATCAAGCCCAGCAGATATACTGTGGTCATTTCTCTGCTCTGGGGCCAAGTAGAAATCTTTGTTATGGCCTCTTAAAATATAGATGACAAGCATTAAGGAAATATGATTTGTCCCCGTCTGTAAACTGCTCAGTCGTAAAATTAACATTTTGCACGAAACAGAAACCGTCCCTCTGTTTGTGACTCGAAACAAGTGAAGAACAAACCAAACTGCTCCGCCAACAAAACCAGTGACTGATTTTGCAGGAATAAATTGGGATTTGTCTCGAGTTAAATCTGTTTCAAGGCAAACAAAATAATGTTTCTCAGGATGGTTGTAAAGGTTCATGATTTAAGGACTTTGTTGTTGGTTGACAAAGCTTTTATAGGTTTTAATAATTTACCCTCTCTCAGGTGGCAAACTTAATAATTAGCTCCAAATCCTAATTGGTTAACGACTTCCTCCCAAAAGATTTCTGGATATTAAAATTTAACGACTTAGCCTGCCTTGGAGGAATGCATATCGCCCGCCACCTACCTGCCCAAGTTTGGACCGAGCTGTTGAGAAATGACAGAGTTCTAGCTGTTTGGGTCAAACCTCAGGTGTGTTGGGGACAACTCTCAGCCACTACCACATCGCGTTTCATCTCCATGTTATCCAAGTGACTAAATGTGGTGTTTGGTGATGTCCATTAGCTGTGGCAGCCATATTGAACTGGTTTGACTCCAAAAGGTGACGAGTTGTACATCTAATGATTGTTTCCTGAAAATACTGGTTCATGAAATATTTTGCTAACAGACAAAGTTGACTCCATATAGGTAATAGCAAAAAATATCAAAGATCTTGTGCTCAGAGTTGTTAGGATCACTTTCATCTACTGTTTGACAGATTAAAAAAAAAACAACACTTTTTTAGGTCAATTAGCTGCAGGAGTCATCTTGAATTTGACTAACTTGAGTCACATGCTTAAAGGTCTAAACTGGCATTAAGGCTGAATTATACTCGATGAGATGTTCTCGCTCAAGACGTCGTGGGACTTTTTTTCTTTTCTTTTTCGCAGCACGTCCCACACAAACAGCAACAACACAGTGACAACACGGAGGGAGGGCAGAGATGATGTTTTTCAGTTCACGATTGAGGAGTTGGAGGAGAAAGATCTGGTATTTGTTGTTAACCAAGAAGAGGAGCCATTTTGTAAAATTGTCATATCACTACACAACGTATGCCACCGTTTTCAACGCACTGTGAATGAACGTGCCCTATACGCCGCCCGGCTGAGGCGCACTTCCTCCTGGATGGTACAGCAACAGAGAGCCGCTCGTGTCTGGGCCTGTCACGATTACAAACGTTGCTGGGCGATTAATTGTCTCAGAAATTATTGCGATAAATGATAATGTTAAAAATTTGATAGTAATTAGTAATTATTGTCAAATTTAAGAAGAAATGTTTTTGTTTTGCATGTAGTACCTTTTTTCGACCACCAGATATCGGACAGTTTGACCTGAAGGATGGAAAGTGAGGGAGCGAGCAGCGAGTCTTTATGAAAAATGGAAGGGAGGCCCCTTGACGTGACATGGGCTGTCTCTCTTCAGTTCTCAAAATGGTGGAAGCTCAGTGTTTGAGCTCTTTAGCATTTGCCACACAAAACTTTTAATAAAAAAATCAGTAAACAAGTTCTCAGCTTCTTTTTGAAAACTCGAAGTCACAGGTTTCAACCATGAATTTTGGAGCTTCGACAAGACTGAGTTTTTTTTCCCCGAGGTCAGCCTGTTAGCTTGGCTTGTAGTTTAGCTTCTCAGCTTAGTAGTATAAAGAGAGAGACATGAAGAAACGATAAAGCCGATAAATGAAAATGAGGTAGATAATTTTCGTTTATCATGCGATTGAGGCCTATCCCCGTCCTTCCACGAGCTCTTTGTCTATCTTTCCAAGTTTTATGTGACAAACTTTAAGTATTGCTGGAACAGTTGTGAAGATGGCTGTATATTCTAACAGCCTTGGCTAGCATCCCTTCAGCGTAGCAGTTAAAGTGAAATGAAACAAGTGTAGTTCTCCCACTGTTCCTCATGAAGTTCTGACCAATCACAAAGTATTTGGAACAGACCACTGTGAGTGGCAAACGTCTGTCAGGAGCTTGATCACAGTCGAGTTCTTGCATGGTCCGTGAGAACAAAATGATGTCCTTTTTGTCACGCGACTGTAACAGAACAGATTCGAGAACGTCTCTTGGAGTATAAATTAGCTTCTTAACTGTGGATCAGAGCTAAAACTGCAATGTAAGTTCTGGAGAGTTGGGTCTTGATGCCTCCTCTGTTGTTTTTTCTTTTATTTTCTTGTAAACACTTGGACCTTTGCTTTAAAAAAAAAAGAAACAAAAAGGCTAATGGCCTTTAGAATACCTTGCGTATCTGCTTGTATGTACCTTTTATGTAACCAAGAATAAACTTTTACTGAGTAAAACTATAAATATTCAGCGAATGAAATCGCAAAGTGCTGCAGAAAGACAGAAAGGCCTGCAGCCACAGCCCTGCACCATCACACGAGACTCTAAAAGCTCTTCTCTTGGCCTGTTTTAACACAAAAAGAAATGGTGGTGCTTCAAGTGCTGCTGTCGAGACCAGCCGAGTTACAGATTTATGACATTTCCTACAACTAAAGGACAAAGTTATTCTGTTTACCCGAGCTCCAGTATCAGACACATCCTGCTGTGTGCCCGATTGCTCAATGCTCATACCAATAAAATAAAAAAACAATACGCAGCCAAACAAATCAGAAATTCACTGTGTTTCCATAAAGATGATCAGACGTGGAAATAAGACTGTCGACCAGCTTTTTGTCTCCTCGCCTCCGTCTTTATGTCCTCGTCTTCCATGTCTGTCAGATTGGGCTAAAAAGTGGTAGTAGCTGAGAGTTTCTCACAACACGTACGCTGAGGGTGATGTCTCGTCGTATCATACTTGCTATATTAAGTTTTGACCAAAATGTCTAAAACCAGTTTGAGCATTTTCCACCATCATCACTCGCTCTCCTCCTAGTTAACTCCCAACAATAAACAGAGTCTCGGTGCAAAGGTCAAAGTTCAAGGGTGGTGGCTCTGAAAGGGTCCTGATTGGACCGTAATGACTTCTTGGCTCCAGATGACCCTCAGACGTGTGTCCCGTTGTGAATCGTGACGTGTCGGCAGCGGGTCTCTCGTCTGACAGAAAGGACGGAGGTGGTTTAGTTTTCGTAGCTGCTCTGAGCTCTTTGTTGTTCAACGAGTAAACGCTAAATCGCAATGAAGGGATTTTAGTGGCACAAAACAGAAGGGGACTTCTCGCTGGATAAAAACGAGCTGAAATGTAAACAAAGTACTGGATTAAAATCCCAACATGCTGCTAAAACATACAGGAATATATCAAAGTCTGTCTGTTGCTAGATTAGAATGCTGTCGAGATTATTGTGTGTATTTTAGAAAGTAGCAGTTTAGTTTGGTAACTGTCATTCTTCTCTGGTTTTTAATGTCCGCCACTCCCACCACAGTCCTGCTCTGTAACCGGGACCAGGGAAAACCCCTCCTCGGGTCTTTGGGGGGATCCTGCCGGGCTGTGGTCCGTAGTTAACTCGGAACAGATTTATGATTCTGCCTCGTTACAAGGGACAGATGACCTCTGGTGGAACAGGAAACCATTCACAGCTGGAGACATCGTCGACAATGTAGATCAAAGAATAAACTATGCAGGAACAACAAGTTCTTTTATTAGTTATAGCTTAAATTTGAAAATCCATGTGAATGTATAGTGTGGCAGGAAGTTTCTATTTAACACCTCAAATAAAGTGTTTACGTGGATTTTATTACTTTTATTATCCTGCTGTAGAAGAAAACACTGGTGATCATGGTCTTTTTGCCAGTGTTCCCATCCGTCCATCATCCATCCATCCATCCGTCCATCTGTCCGCCCATCCATCCATCCTTCCATCCATCTGTCCGTCTGTCCATCAATCTATCTATCCGTCCATCATCCATCCATCTGTCCATCCATCCTTCCATCCTCTTTACCCACTTCTTCCTTTTCGGGTTGCAGGGGTCACTGGTACCCATGTATATCTCCAAGTTCAAAAAAACATTCAATACAAAAACAACTGGACTTTATTTGTAACGGAAGACGTTTTGCTCTTCATCCGAGGAACTTTCTCCTAGTCATATATCTCCAAGTCACAACAGAAGTCGTCTCAGGGCACTGAACAGAAACATGCACATGCATTCAAAAAGCCAATTACAAGTAACACCGGTTCGCAATGAGCTCCAAACAGGAAGTTGATTCATTTTCTGTTCTGTAACTGCGACGTGATGACGTCACTATGAATACTCTACGTGAAATTAAAAAAAAACTCGATAGATGTCCTAGGAATCGATGTGTCGATTAAGACTTTCCTTTTTGATAAATCCTATAGTTAGGGTTGTCTTGTTCTGCTGCTATAGACTTAGACTACGTACAGCAAATGAATAGTTACAAATGTGTAGTTTACATTTGAAATTCTTTCTATCTTAACATGTGATTCTTGACCTGCCATTGTGTATCTGTTCTTCTCAAACCCAGCCGGTTGAAGCAGACGGCCGCTTGTCCTCATGAGGGAGTTTTTCCTTTCCTCTGTCGCCTTCGTGCTTGTTCAAGATGAGAGTTCTGTGATGGAGTTAAACTCAAAGCAGTCTGCTCCTCACATAATTAATGTTAAATTATTATTTTTATGTATGAATGTTTCTGTTCAGTGCCCTGGGATGACTTCTGTTGTGACTTGGCACTATGTAAATAAACTGAATTGTATTGAATTTATTGTGCAACAAAAATAAGTTAGTAAAATGGCTAAAGGCCCTGAGGTCCCTGCTGTTATTTCTAGTCCTGTTTCCAGCCGTTGGCTCGCCTGTTTGAGGATTACAGGATTTGTTTTAGTCTCTGTTGACCTGTCGTCGTCCAACTGTTCCTGAATTGCTGTTATTGTTTCAACTGTTGGTTTTTATAAAAAGTCATTGGTTTCCCCTTTGGAATGGCTCTGTTTCAGTTTTAATGGTGTTTGACTTCCTTTGTGGTGCATAAAAGATGAAAAAGTTTTTGGCCTCTCATCATGCATGTGTATCAGAAGAGGAAAGGTCCCTGGCGTTTTCTTCCTCTTTTCTCTGCTTTGTGGTAAATAATTTGGGTTTCTCGTCTGCTTGGATGCTCTTTGGTGTCTGCCTGAAAAAGTTCATCCATTCTTTTCCAAAACAAAGAGCTGTGTAGATTATCATCAGCCTGACTTGGTAGAAATACGAGGCAAGGCCGTCTGAAAGTTGATTAGATTATCTGGAATGTGGTTTTCAGCCTTGAACGCTGGAGTCCGATTACGCACAATATCAGTTGCGTGTCAAGGTTTTCAGAACACGCCGTCCACCAAGTTCCTCTTCTCCACCTAAATACACCAAGGAACGTAAATGTATTTCACCAAATGTGTTATCCAATTAAACCATTAATAAGGTGAACCTTAATGTGCAAGAACACCAAGTTACAACCGTTTATCTATCTGAATAAAGCACAAGTGATTGTTCTTACTGAAAGATGAACCAAGTAGAAATCTGACACTTATTGATTTAAAATTAATTTATTATCGACAGCACCCTCTTCGCTCTGATGGGGGACGGAGCGAGGTCTGTCCGTCTTGGGCGTATGATAACTTGAAATGTAAGTGAGATACCTGCTTCCATTTTGGTGTGTGGCTGTGTGTCGGCGTAAGAAAGGCTCCTATTGAAAATCAGGTTGCCAGGTCAAAATCTAAGATGACTCAACCTGGCTAACCCAATCATTTGAGGCAACTGTGCTTTCTGGATTTTATATTGCTTTAAAGTTTCCAATGATTGGGGTGGCCCCACTACCGAAATGTTCAAATTTAATTGCATCCAACATCAATTCCAGTTTAGAAAAACCTCCAGTTGAAAAGGACAAACATTCACTATTCAAATCCCTCATTGAGGGGGGACAAGGGTGCAACACTGCACAAGATTCCTGTTTCTTTCTTTGCATTAGTTTATTTATTTTTTTTTATTGGCAAAGCCAAGCGGTTTGACCGTTTCTACCCAAACACAAGGAAAATTGTGATCACAGGTTGAAGTTGTTCAGTTTGCTGCTTTTATTTTGACTCAGGGAACAAAATCAGGCGATTTATTTGGTAGTTTGAGGTGAGGAGCTTTAAAATACAGAAAATGGTCCTTTTTTCACCTGGGATTTCTTTTGTATTAATCTGATTCCATAAAAACTTTTAGATCAAATATAAGCTTGGGCTAGAACTCATAAATGAATGTCATGTCCAAACGATTTAAACAGCTTTCTCAATTACTCTTTGTTCTTTTATTGATCTTCTGACATGTTTCTTATCGGTGAACAGAAACAATTTAGCAGCGTCTTTCTTTCTATTAAGTTTCAGTTCCAAGGTTAAAATCTGACCTTTATCTACTTTTTCCAATGTTTTCCCCCTGAAAGGTAATTTAAAACTCACGGTCACAGAGGGCTGTTGGTCCTTGTGGTATTTGAAGCACTGCTTTTATCAAACGAGTCTCACAAATATTTTCTTGGTATTTTACCCAAGGTGCTAATTAAAGGTTATATTTTCTGCCTAGACGGAGCGTTTGGTTTATCTGCCGTGTTTTCTGTCACCTTTCTGCCTTGATGCTATGCCATTCAGGATCGAGAAAATTGATTTGGGTTTAAATTATGGATGGATGTGAAATGTTTATATACAGAAACTGTCACAACCATTCAAGTCAAATAACATCTAATAACCAAGATGTTTCAATGACGAACCTGAGTAAAACTCAAGTTTTGCTATTTTTAGTCCAGATGGTTCACAACTACAGTTAGACTCAGTTAAATTCATAACTATTCATTCAGTTCCATAAATTATAATTATGGGATTTAAAAGTAGTCATCTTTGTAAAACAAGGCCACCTCTCAATAATCTCAAATTTTCATGCACAAACTTTTGATATTACCTCGTTCTGATGCATCGCGCTGCTCGGGGTGGCTTCATGTTGGAGTAGCTCTGTTACATTCATTGTCAGATGTTGCTTTTGAAAACTAATTCCTCTTTTTCTGGATGTAAATCTTTTTTTTTATTTAAATGAGTTCCTCTGGTATCAGATTCTGTGCAGCTGGAAGGATTTTTACTGAAGCCTTATTTTTGGACATTTTAAGATGTGTAACCATGACAACAAGGTGTTTCTTTTTAACAACGAGGATCAGCTGATTAACATCTCAAATATCCCAGCTACAGCCCCAAATCCCAAATGAGTTGAAAAGGAGGTGTCGTGGATGCATCCCCATCTACTTGGCAGCAGTGCTCGAGTACTTGATCACTGAGATCCTGGAACTGGCAGGAAACACGACTCGTGATAGCTGAAGGACCGGGATCGTCCTCCAACACCAGCATCTGGCTGTCCACGGTGACAAGGAGCTTGGGAGGAGCTCTACCCAGCATTCAGGCAGTCCTGCAGCCTGGGGAGACCGAGAGATCAGCCAAGTCCGAGTGGACGGATCGGACAGCATCTGCAACCAGTTTCTTCGGATCCATTGTGGGATGGACCGTTACAAGAGATCCTTCCCACAGCCATCAGCATCTATAACATCTTTTAATAAAACCAGGATAACGAGTTACAACATTTAATTTCCCTTTGGGATTAATAAAGTAATTTTGAATTTAATTTAATTGAACGTTGAGAATCCCACATACTAGCTGGTTATTGACCCCCAACTCAGCGTGAAGAGGAGGAATTAGAAATGCTGTCAGTCCGTGGACGTTGTGAGAGTGATGACTTTAGAGAGGTACCATCTTCCATTTAGATGTGTGGCTGCACCTAGGCATAAAAACGGTCACTGTATAAAATAGTGGGTTGTCTCATCAAATTCCAAGATCATCTATATGTTAACCGACCATTACTATAATTTGAGGAAACTATGCTCTCTAGTTTTTTTATTGTTTAAAAGAGTAATTTCCTCAAATGGTTGGGGAGGCCTAAGATTAATCTATAATGGCCAAAGCCACCATTGGCCACCCACTGGCTCACGCGCTCACTTACAGGTACATTCCTTGTTCAATTCTAGCCCAGAAAAACACTCCTTTCAAGAAGCTACAAACATTCGCTCTTCAAGTCCCTCAGCGACGGGGGACATGGGTACACTGCTTGTTTTAGCTACAATAACCTCATTTCTGCTAGTGATGATCACTGCATGTCTGAATTGTGTGTTTGTATGTGTTGGCTTCTCTTCTGTTTGTTGTTTCCACATGAAATGTACATTTTTAATAAACTCCCGACTAACTTCACTTATTTGGGTGTAACTTGGGTACACAATTTGGTTCCACCTCATGTACCACGTGATGCAAATGACGATCAACAAAACAAAGTCTACACTGCAACTGGAAAACGATCTGACATGCTAAGTAGTTAATGATAGTTAGCTCACATTTGAACTCTACTTTCAGCTTTTTCCATCTTTTTGCCTGATCTCTACTCTGTATTTAGATAAATTCTTAATAAAAAATACCTTCAATAATTTTTACGCTCGTCCAATCCCCGTCTGTATGTTTCATTCGAGATAATTCAATGAAACTTCATCACTAGACGGAGTGTAACATGCACTTTTCACACACCCCAACCCCTACCAGCTACAAGGGCATGGTCACAAATCAAGGTCATATCTTTTTGCTTGTCCAGGCCACAAATTGTGATCCGCTTAAGATCTTATTGTTCTTGTTCTTGTTGTTTTTTTGTTCTTTCGGCTGCTCCCTTCCTCAGGAGTCCCCACTGTGAACTAACTCGCACGAAGCCTTGGTGGTTGTTTTTACACTAGATGTGCTTTCTGACACAACCACAGACCACCGAGCTACCACAGCCCTCTGTGTTGAGCAGAGAGCTGCATCTAGGGCGCCTTGGGGAGCAGATGGTGGGGGTTAGGGGCCTTGCTCAAGGGCCCAGAGTGGGGCAAATGAAGGTGAAGGCAGGTGTGGATGCTTCACCTATCTCATCCACATTTTGACTTTGTCGGCCCTGGGAGTCAAACCAGCGACCTTCCGATCACAGGTCCACCTTCTCTAATCTCTGCACCACCACTTCCGCCAAATGTAGTTAAACAATATCAAACAACAGAATAAAAATAGTCAAACTAAAAGTAGCAGAACACTGCCAACATCTGAAAGTTATTGCTAAAATAAAAGCTACATAAGAGCTAATAGCACCAAAACACGAGCTAAAATTAGCAAAATGCTGACTGAAAGCTAAAAAGGCAAACTGCCTCCTAAAGTAACAAAACAAGAGGCAAATATAGAAAAGTTCCAGCAACAAGACTAAACGTAGATCCACTTAAGACCATTTAATGAAACTTTTCATGCAGTCTGCTTCAACATCAAGGTCACAAATCAAGGTCAACGGTTACACAAGGTCTTTGTTTGTCCAGTCCCTTGCTATAGATTCTGTATAATAGTTTGTTGATGTGTGTATATACCTTATACAGTGCTCTTTAGTTATAACATGGCTTGTAGTTTACCTTGAAGGTGGTCTGTTTAAGATTCAGTCCAGTTGTCACTTTGTAAAATGCATATTATCATCAAGTGTGTAGTATTTCTGCTTTGAGAGTAAAAAATACCCATAGAACTGCCAGTATCTATTAACTTCCCATCACAAACCCAGGTAGTATTACAAGTTTTCAAGCTAAATGAATGTAATTAGTCAACCTGGAGCACAGTTCCTGTTTTCCAGGCTGACTCCAGCATGTTTTAATCTCTTCACTTCAGATTTGTCTTTTCCATCTGCAGAAAATCAATAGCACCTACTGGAAAGTTCTCCACTCGAGTAATTACATTTGTTTAGCGCCCATTCATTCTTCTTCTTCTCCTTCTGTACGTGAACACGAGCCCTGACGCTTCTTAAGCCGATAAAGTGTGAAGTCTGTATCATATTTCCTAACCTGGCACCAGTAATCTTCTTACCGTCCTGATTTGTCGAAGTATTGTTCGGCTGCAGGTGCTGAAATTTTAGGAACAATGCTCGACCCCTCATGATGAAAGACGTTCTGCTATAAAAGATCGTGGTGGCGCCTGGATTTTGGAAGCGAGCTGCCGAGTAAATTACTGTAAAAACAGAAAAGCCCAAGTACGGCTGTTTGTTTGAGGTCTTTACATATCGTATTGTCCGTCTGCTTTGATGAAAAGACCATTCAGAGTGAGGAATTGTGGGTATTTAACCAACACGAGCAGATTTGACATGGCTTGACTAAGATTATGTTTTGTGAAGGTCAAACACTGATTGTTTTAAAGTAAGCATGAGCCAAATAGGACTAATTTTATTACAAAATGGAAATAATAATAGAAACCGGATTCCTAAAAAAGTTGGGACACTAAACAAATTGTGAATAAAACTGAATGCAATGATGTG
>JARVLU010000646.1:2546849-2557178 GCA_031762415.1 Simpsonichthys santanae | reverse complement strand
TAGAACCACTAGACTGAGGAACAGCTTTTACCCTGAAGCTGTTAGACTCATGAACATCTAACCAGAATAATCACTGTAGTTCCATTTTAACTGGAGATTTGTCACTTCATCTGTGCTGCTGATTATCTATGCTGCTGATTATCCATGCTGCTGATTTCTTGCCTCTAAGCTGCTGTATTCATACCCATCTGCTCACAACAGACTCATGTTCAGGCTGCTGTTTACGACACCGTATTATATTACATTATTATTGTTTAGCATTTATCTTAGATCCTTGTATACTGTCTTTTTTTTTATACTTTATATTTTTGCTATTTTTGGATGTAACTGGGACCTTGAGTGCACAGTTTCGTTCCACCTCATGTACCACATGTGATGTGAAGGACAATAAAGAACCTTGAACTGCCGAGGCCCTGAAATGATAAAAACTGGTTTTAGATGAGGTTTTAAATTGTTCTTCTTGGGAACATGAATTTATCCTGGACGGATTGTTTTTGTAACCTCCGTGTGGTGCACAGAAACATTTCTCTCCAAGATTAGGATCGCAAATACAAAACCACTCCAGAGCCCTAAAATAAATATCTTTTGTGGGGAAATAACATTTTGCACGTCCATTTTTCATATTTTAGCAGAAGCTTCTGACTTTGAGGAAAACCTTGTTCTGGTGTGCAGAAAATCTCCAAGAAAATCAGTGTCGTTTGTAAAAACTTGTTTAATTTGAGTTTGTTTAGAAGCTGAAACAGAACAAACACAAAGTTGAAAATGGTAAAGAAGTGAAGATGATGTAAGGAAGGAAAGAAGAGGATGAAGATTAAAAAAAGCTGAGAAGGAAGGATAGTAAGAAGGAACTGTGGCAGGGAAGGAAAGATATGAAGCTGTGAGGACAAGAGGAGGAAAGCTGGAAAGGATGAAAAGATGAGAAAGAAATGAAAGAAGGCTTGAAAGAGAAAGATGGGAAGAAAAGGATATAGTTAGATGAAAGAAGAGGAGAAAGGATAACAAATGGAAAGGAAGTTGATTGATAGGAAAGATGACAAGAGCAAGAAAGGAAGGAAAAAGGAGATAGTTTGAAATAAATTGTAAAGAAAAGACAAAATGGAAGAAAAGATGATGATGAATAGATAAGAATGAAATGATGGAAAAACAAATAGAAAGACAGTGGACAGAAGGAAAGAAGAGTAAAGTTGGATAGGAATAAAATAAGGAAAGATGAGACAAACAGGAAGTAGTGAAGAACATTTGTGAAATTAAGACGAAACGTTGGACAGATAGGAGGGAAAGAAAGGAGGAGGGATGAAGAGGAGGTGAGGAAAGAAGGGAATGAAAGTATGAAAATGAAAGAACAAAAAGAAACATGAAGATCAACTGGGTCTCGATCGTCCCGTCCAGTTAAGTGTTCTGACGAGTTCGCTCCAGATCTAGAGCCTGATGAGGTTGATTCACAGCTGGAGGCCAAATGTTTCCTGCTCTGAGTGAACTTTGACCTCTGCTGGAAACACGAGGTCGAGTACCAGCCTCCTCCTCCTCCTCCTCCTCCTCCTCCTCCTCCTCCTCCTCCTCCTCCTCCTCCTCCTCCTCCTCCTCTCATCATCTCTCTTCCCATTTGTTTCTGACCAAAGTGACTCACTTTTTAATCTTTTTTGAATTTATGGCAGTAAACAGTCTTGTTTTGATGTTCTAGTTGATTTCTTAATTTATTATAATTTTTTACTTCGTTCTAGTTTGATGAAGGCCTGTTCACTGGTAGATTAATTTTTTAAATCTTCTCAGAATGGTTGGTGACCCAGTCAGAGCCCGTGCCTCATGTTTTTAACATAAACTCCAGGTTCTTCTGATTGATTCAGTTTCACGTATGAATATTTAGAGTAAACATTTATCAGATAATAAAATCTGTATTTATAATAAAAATCATTTTGTGTGTCTGTGTAGGAAAGTGAGGCGCTTCATGTCTCTGGAGCTCCACGGATCTGAAGACTGAACCGGTAAATGAACTGGTTCCTTATTTGAATGTAAACTTGTTGACCTGGAGCTCGCTCTAAACCAGGTCTTCCAGACAAATGTTTGAGACACGAAGACACAGATGGACAGAGTGGGACATGAAGACGTTGGTGTCAGCAGCATTTCTGCTTTGTCTGATAACATCTTCATGTCTCACTTTGTCCAACAATGTTTGCATGTCTCACTCTGCCCGCTAATGTCTTCATGTCTCTCTGTCCACTAATGTCTTTGTCTCACTCTGTCCAAAAATGCTTCATGTCTGTCTGATATTGTCTTCATGTCTTACTGTCCAACTTTTTCATGTCTCAGTCAGCTAATGTCTTTGTGTCTCACTTTCTCCAACAATGTCTTCATGTCTCACTCTGTCCACTAATGTCTTCATGTCTCACTCTGTCTGCTAATGTCTTCATGTCTCACTCTGTCTACTGTCTTCATGTCTCACTCTGTCCACTAATGTCTTCATGTCTCACTCTGTCTACTAATGTCTTCATGTCTCACTCTGTCTACTAATGTCTTCATGTCTCACTCTGTCCAAAAATGTTTTAATATATCACACTGTCCGGCAATGTCTTCATGTCTCACTCTGTCCAACTATGCTTTCATGTCTCACTCTGTCCAACAATGTCTTCATGTCCCACTTTGTCTGACGATGTCTTACTGTCTATTAATGTCTTCCTCTCCTGTTTATTTTGGTAAAGATGGTGCAAAGTGATTTTATTCTTTAAGTTAATTTCATCAACAATAAAAATCCAAGTTTAGTCCAAACTCTTCACTCGTGTGGCAAATTATGAGCTACAATATAAAAAAAGTCTCATATTACAGTAATTTTATTTGGTTTAATTTGTTTTATTTAACCAGATTAAAACCTCATTTAGATCACGCTCTCATTTGCAGGGGGACCTGGACACAAAGTGGACACACGCGTCATAAGAGTTACATTAATCACAAATGCATTATAAGACTCCTTGATTTTATTTTATATAACACTACTTTTTATTTTAATTGCTTTGTATTGGTGAGTGTAAATTATATGTTTGTTTAAAACAGGTCTCTCTTGAAAATAAGTTCTCCCGACTCAATGAGACTGAATGAATTGAATGAAAATAAGCACAGTCATTTCAACAATCATAAAAAGCAGAAACCAAAATATGACTTTATTAAAAAAAAATAGAAAACAACCCTGGCACTGATGAATAGATTCATGGACTTTTTGTTAGAATGTTGCTGAGCTGCGACTGTTTGAGACTAGCTGGTGATGGCAAATTGTAAAATAAATAAATAAATAAGTAGGTGCTTTAAACTCTAAAAAAAAAAATAAAATCAGAGTGCTTGGAACCAAACATCAACTTCTGAAGGCTGGGCGTGGTCCAGTTTTATGGTCCAGTCCAAGGGCATGGTCCAGTTTTAGAAAATCGTGGCCTGATTTTGTGTGCACGGCTCGTCAAACTGGAATTTTGTGTGCATACATTCTGTTGTCCACCTCTGTTTTCTGTCCCGTGCAGCTTCTTGCAGCAGCAGAGGTCTGTGTTACCTCGGACGACACTATTCAAGAAGTCCTGTCAGAATGTAATTTGTTAAATTAGAAATGGACCCGTGCAACAATCGTCACTGATTCAGACACTGATTCAAAATCCTATTTTAGATCTCTAAAAATAACCGATCTTCAGCTTAATAAATACATTTTGTTAAATGTGGAAGGAGTTTAGACAAAGCTCCCTCACACAAATCTAATTTATTTAATCAATCTCTGCTAGATGGAACATTTTCACAAAACTAAATGTAGGCGTTGGATCTCTGCACACCCGATTGTTTCTCTTTGACAGCCACAAAAAATCACTCCCTCGGGGCAAATTTGCAGTACATGAAAAATTGAACCGAGCCCCGTGCAATCATGAAAGCCTGGTGATGAAATAAAACCATTTTCAGGTGCATCTGAGGAACTGTTCACTGACTCTAAAGGATTCAACTCAGCCCAAACTGGATTTGATGAAATCAAAAAGAAAAATAAAGAAGCTGCTGTGATTTCTGTGATTCAGTGAATAGTCTCATTAGTGCTTTTGGTAAAATTAGCAAACACAAGTGCAGTAACATTTTGCTCTAATTAAACTTCTGTGATGACACTGCACAAAAACTCATTTAAGGCGTGCCAAAATATAAACATTACTTTTCATCCGTTATTTTTCTGTTTTGCTTCTCGTACCGCAGCTAAAATCTAATGTAAACTGGCTCAGTTTACATGAAAACATGCGTCTCAATCATCAAACTAACTTGAAAAATAAGCAATGTGCCATCTTCTGTTTTGGTGTGTGGCTGAATCTCGGTGTAAGAAAGGTCATTATTGAAGATCTGGTTGCTACGTCAAAATCCAAGATGGCCACCATCATATGTTCTGATGCTGCTCAATAATCCAGATAGATGAATCTAACCAGGTTAAGTCCTGTGGACAGATTCTTCTTTGTTGAAACATTTAGTCTTTTATCCAAAGGACTTCTTCAGTCTGAGGAACTGCAACAAACTCTGTTTTATAAATATCACCTTACAGACAGAACTAGCTGTTCACATGCATGTTGTGCACCATCATAAATATCTGTAAACCGGCCACCTCTTTGTTTGAGAAAACTACGCTTTCTGATTTTTGTGTTTCTTAAAAGCATAGATTCCTCAACTGGTTGGGGTGGCCGAAGATTAATCTGTGGTGGCCAAGGCCACCGTTATCCACCCCCTGGCTCCAGCATTGCCCTGATAATGGATTCATTTGCTAGTTCCACTCACCAGGATTCAATTCAATTCAAAAATACTTTATTAATCCCAAAGGTGGATTATTTATTAATCCCAATTCAAGAGGAGTTAGATGTTGACAGCTGTGGGCAGGAAGGATCTCCTGCAGTGAAGCCGAAGAATCTGGCAACAGATGCCGATCCGTCCACCCGGATCCAGCTTTGCTGTCAGATCCAGCCTCATGGGCTGTAGGAGTGCCCGAATGCCGGGCAGAATAGCTCCCTGAGCGATGGTCACTCCTCCCCGCGGTCTGCCGAGCTCCTGGTCGCCACGGACAGACAGCTGAAGGTTCCAGGGGATGCTCCCGGTCCTCCCGTTGTCACGAGCAGAGTTTCCCACCAGCTCCAGGATCTTGACGGTCAGGTACTCGAGCACCACCGCCAGGTTGACGGGAATTCGTCCACGGCTCCTCCTTTTCAACTCATTTGGGATATGGGGCTGTAGTTTTGATGTATCTGAGCTTTTGAGATGTTAATCAGCTGCTCCTGGGTGTTAAAAAAAACCCCACCCTGTTGCCACGGTTACCCTTCATAACAAATGCCTAAAAGTAAAGTTTCAGTAAAAATCCTTCCAGCTGCACAGCATCTGATACCAGAGGAAATAATCATCCAAAAAAGTGATTTCCATCCAGAAAAAGGAATTAAAGTTTTCAAAGGCGACAAAGCTGCTCCAACCACCTCGAGCGGCGCAGTTCTAGAACTGATCTATCACTGATCTATTACACTACTGTAGGATCGATCGCTCGGCACCAACTTGGACAAACAAAAAAACAATAAAAACTTCTGCTCCTTTACACTTGAAGACCGGCTCCAAAAACATTAAGGTCTTCTTGCATCCCCTGTTCATGTCCAGTCCAGAAAAACGCTCCTCTCGAAAACTACAAACTTTTTTTTATTCTTATCCCTCAGCGATGGGGGACATCGGTTCACTGCTCGTTAAGGGTGCTGTCAGGGAGCGACACACCCGGTGTGGTCACTTTAGTTATGTTTATTTGTCATATGGAGTCAATTTTTAATAAACCACTTGCAGACCTAAATCATCCATCATTTTGAATTTTCAGACAAAGGCTGCATCGATACCATTCAACATTTTTTTTTTTTTTAATATTAACATCAAACTGTAAGTTTTCAGCCTTTTGAGCCTGTGTCTTGTTTACGTGCACGTGTAAATATAATAAATGAATAAATGGCCTTCACAGCTGCAGCTCTGCTCTGAGATGTGCCGACACCCACACAGAAATCAAAACACAACGATCCTGGACTTCCTTCGACACGAAAGGTCCCGGAGGAGCGCACGTGTGAAGATTTACAGTCCAATCTGCAGCGTCTTCGCTGTGGACTTGATCAGTTTTGTTGGTGCAAACATCATTAAGTCATTTATTTTGTCTTAGTATAGGAAGTGTCATAAATTCTGATGAGAAATTTATTAAAAATAGAAACAACTCTAATTGAATATAACTCTGCAAACCTCGTGTTGCATTAAAGATCTTTTTATAATCAAAGTAATCAAATTAACCATTTTTACCGACTTCCTGGCTGTGCCTTTAAAATATAAAAAGAAACCTCTAAGTATTCAAAGAACGAAGACTTTAAATCACAATAAATATGTTAAACTGGTCAGAATGCTGTTAAATATTAATACACAAGTTGTTATTTAAAGAAAGATTGTTCGTGATAAACATCCGCAGAGATTCATGAATAGTTTATGATTACAGCTGAACTACTTCCTGTCTAAAAGCATTTATCAGCTCTGCCTTCCTGTTTATTTAAACCGCCCTGAAGGCCTCTCATGCGTGTTTACACACAAACAGAAAAGAATGTGTGTGTTATAAAGGCCATATAATAAGAAAGCGGCTCTGCAGAGGGATGTTGACACAGCAACCTCAGCCTAATGAAACTTTTATATGATGTTACCAACAGAAAGAATAGGACCTTTGTTTGAGTTTAGGAATTTATCAATAAAACATGGATGGACTGACTGTGTGAGGTGGCAACACTCATTAACACAACTCAATAACAACAAAACACTGCTGCACGCTTTAAAACTGAAGAAACAATCATTTATCATCATTACAAAGATTAAAAACAAATTAGTTTTCATGTAGATGAAAGTCTTTAGTTCATATAATGGTTGTAGATGTCTGCTCTGTGGTCGTTACGTAACATTACTTAAGTTGCAAATGATTTGCTTTAAAAAAGACACATGACCGTCCATAACGTTTGTATTTTTCAACTTTTAATCACAAAACAAGTCTGCTTTTAGACTTGGATATAAATCAACCTGTAGTTGAACTAGGGTTACAATTTTAGTTATGACCCTGCCTTTAGTCACATTAAAATTCAACCTTCACTTGCAATCCAATTTGGTCTTCTGTTGATAGTGTGGTGTGTTGTCACACTACTTTTTTCATGATGGTAATCTGCATCTGCAATTGTGATACAAGTCAGTCTTTTATGATTCTTTTTGTCTTTTGGTGAGATACAATTCAATCTTTAGTTGCAATGCAATTAAGATACTACTTGGCTTTTAGCCGTCATGCAATTTGGCCTTTTGTCAGGATACGGTTTTGCCTTTTGTCGAGATATGATTCGGCTATTTGTCGCAATACGATTCAGTTTTGTTTAGCTACGGTTTGGCCATTTGTTGCAATACAATTGGGCCTTTTGTCACATATGATTGGGTCTTTTGTCACTGTACGATTGGGCCTTTTTTCACAATACGATTGCACCTTTTGTCGCGATACGATTGGGCCTTTTTTTACAATACAATTGGGCCTTTTTCACAATACGATTGGGCCTTTTGTCACGATAAGATTAGGCCTTTTGTTGCAATAAGATTGGGCATTTTGTCACAATACAATTGGACGTTTTTGTTGCGATACGATTCAGCCTTTTGTCACAATACAGTTGGACCTTTTATGGTGATACAACTGGGCCTTTTGTCAAGATACGATTGAGCCTTTTGTCACAATACTGTTGGGCCTTTTGTCACGATATGATTGGGCCTTTTGTCACGATATGATTGGGCCTTTTGTTGCAATAACATTGGGCATTTTGTCACGATACAATTGGACGTTTTTGTTGCGATACGATTCAGCCTTTTGTCACAATACAGTTGGACCTTTTATTGTGATACGACTGGGCCTTTTGTCAAGATACGATTGAGCCTTTTGTCACAATACCGTTGGGCCTTTTGTCACGATACGGTTGGGCCTTTTGTCACAACGGTTGAGCCTTTTATCACAGTAAGGTTGGGCCTTTTGTCGCGATCCGATTTGGCTTTTTGTGGTGATCTGATAAGATATTTTGTCACGATACAATTCACCTTTTGGCGCAATACAGTTGGAGCTTATGCTGTGCTACAATTCTTCCTTTTGTTGTGATTTGACAGGGTCTTTTGTCTCATCATGATTCAGCTTTTTGTCACTATACGATTTGGCCTTTTGTCATGATACAATTGGGCCTTTTGTCACAATACGATTGGGCCTTTTGTCACGATATGATTGGGCCTTTTGTCACGATATGATTGGGCCGTTTGTCACGATATGGTTGGGCCTTTTGTCACGATATGATTGGGCCGTTTGTCACGATATGATTGGGCCTTTTGTCACGATATGGTTGGGCCTTTTGTCACAATATGGTTGGGCCTTTGTTCACTATACGATTTGGCCTTTGTTCACTATACGATTTGGCCTTTTGTCGTGATACAATTGGGCCTTTTGTCACGATACAATTTGGCCTTTTGTCACAATATGATAGGGGTTTTTGTCACGATATGATTGGGCCTTTTGTCACGATATCATTGGGCCTTTTGCTGCGATACAATTTGGCCTTTTGTCACGATAAACTTTACCCATTAGTTACTATTTTATTTGCCCTTTGATTGTGATACGATTTTTCCTTTGATTGTAATACAATTCTTTTCAGTTTTAACATTTAATCACAATGTGTCAACCTTCAATCAACATACGATTTGGCCTTTGATCACGCACAACTAATTACCCTTAGGAGCCATTCAAGTTGGCTGCCACACTGACCTTAGCAATCACATACACATCTGTGTGGTGTTAGCGAAGGGTCATCCACAACACGTGTATTTCAAATACATTTTTCAAGGATTGCCATTTTGAATTGTATTGGTTATAACATTTTGCAGTTTCTCAACATTGTGCTTCTTTCTTTGAGAGTTTGAAGGTATTTTACTACCAAATTATGTATCTGGGAAAATAAAATAAAAATTAAAAACTGCATGTTAACAAAGAAAATAATTACTGTAGTTTCAAAAGTGAAAAAGGGCAAAAACACTGGCGACACATTTAAAGAGTGAATACCTCGTTAAAGCTGTAAATCTCTGATCATCTGTATTTTGCATGGACTTCAAACCTGCAGGGAACTGAGTGTTTTTTGTAAGTTTGTCATTTTCTATCAGTTTTCAAGCAAACAACTCTTTGACTTTCTTTGCAAACTGTTGCATCTTTCATGTCCTACAGCAGCCCCCTCTTCATTAGGACCTAATATATGCTGAATATAGTCTGAATATTGTATTGTAATATGTATTATTCAGACTTCCAGTGAATATTGTATGAGGAGGCTGTATTTGCATTCAGAAGCAGTAATGCTGGAACTGACATGTAGGGAATAAATTGATCAATAATTAGATGCAAGAAAAAAAAAGACAGCATGGAAATGGAAACGCTGAACATGAGAGCGTGCATACAGATTGATACTGAATTAAAACGATCAGCTCCTGTTGATTGTCTTTGCGTCCGTCTGTTTGAAAGCTTTGCCTCATCAGTAAATGTGCTGATGCATGTCTCCAACCAGAAAAAAGTGATCTCTGATTCTTATCCCCACCTCCTTTTATTATGTCCCAGCCTTCAGATGGGAACTGCACGAGATGAGAGAATCAGTTTGTATTGAACACGCTTGAATGCAGTGCTGATGAAAGCTTATGCTGATAATAGCTTTTTCATTATGTCCTTAGCCAGGCTTGGCATTTCATTTTCTCTTGCAGACAGGGGAGAAGTTTAGGTTCCAGTGCCCACGCTGCTGCTGCTGCTTTCAGAGCTTGTCTTTTGATTGGATTGTGTGTTTGGAATATAATTTTTTATGTTGCATTTCTGCTCCATTGAAATGGTTGAGTTGTTTTACACTTAAAAGTTGATGTCCTGCACAAACATCATGGAAGGAGTGACTTGTGGAGTAGTTCCAGCATCTGGGTGTCTTGTTCCTGAGTGGAGCAAGGGATGGATCGATGGGTCAGAGCCTCATCTTCAGTAATGAGGCCGTTACTTTGGTCAGTCGTGATGAAGAAAGAGTTGAGGAAAGACAAACTCTTTACTGGTCAGTTGATTTTCCAGCTCTCACCCGTGGTCATCAGGTTTGGATCATGACTGAAAGAACCAGATCCTGGATCTAAGCAGCTGAAATAAGCTTCCTTCGTATTATGGCCTTAGTGCCTCAGATGAGGAGCTCCGTCCTCTGAGGGGAGCTCGGAGTAGAGTCGCTGCTCCTCTCCATCAGAAGGAGTCAGCTGAGGTGGTTCATCTGATTG
>JARVLU010000646.1:2535134-2546761 GCA_031762415.1 Simpsonichthys santanae | reverse complement strand
CCTCCATGACCTGCTGCCTCCATGACCTGCTGCCTCCATGACCTGCTGCCTCCATGACCTGCTGCCTCCATGACCTGACCACAGATGAGCAGCAGAAGATGGAGGTGGAGACAACAAACCAGCTAAAGTCCAAATTTTAGCTGGGTTTTTCATCTCTTCTCATTTTGAACATCTTTCTCTTTAAGCCTCATTTTTATTTTATTTGTTTTTAATCAAACTTTACTAGAAGTAAAAAGAAGCAGCATCTTCTTTCTGCAGTCTAACTCAGTTTACCTGCTCTTAATTTGATGAATTAGTCTGAATCCGGTGTCAGTAACAGAACATATTTCTTCTTCAAACCAAAATTTGAATTGGCAATATCAAAATCTACAAATATCACAAATTAACTGTTACAGGTGTGTCTCCGTGTTTACCGTTTGAAAATCCTTGTCTGAATGTAGATTCAGCATTCTCTGTTGTTTTCCCGTTTTTATTTTTTAATGTTTCTGTACATTATTTACAGCTACTTCTGTGCACTTTGTGCTGTTAGCCCTTCCTGCAGCAAAATGTTTAGTTCACATGGATGTGGGTGCTATGACTTACGGTTTTACACTTTTTAAAATGTTTAACTTTAATTACAATTATTTTCATGATGCGTTGGCATCTTTTTAATTCTTTCAAAACATTATTGTACATCCGCTTCGGAAAACTCTGGCTGCATTTATCTAGTGTTTTGTTGATTTTACCTTTTTGATAGCATTTTTAACTAGAACTTAGCTATTTTGTTTCATCAAGCAAATGTAGAAGAACAATAGCTATCAGCTAGAAGTATCAACAGCTAGCTAAAGGCTGCAAAATGATAGCTAAAAGTAGCAGAACATTAGCTAAATGCTGAAAGTAATTTAGAAATATATGCAAATATGTTTATGTCAGAGTTTTGCTTGTTTGCTTCATGACATCTTTGTTTTTGTAGTTGGTGCAGATGTAAAACACAAACTGGAAGACGTCAGTTAAAATATTTTGTTTATAGCTACTAAACAATTTGTTTGGTGAAAGCATTGTGATGAATCTGCCTTTAAATTTAAATAGATGTTTATGTTAAATATGAAGGATAAGCCTTCAGAGATTTGATGACCAATCATAAAGTTCAGCTTTTATTAGACTTCATTAATTTGGAGGTCAGGATTAAAATCTGGGATTCTGCTGTTTTGCAGAAAATTCAGTGTTGTGGAAAAGCAAAAAAAATATCCTGATCAAATTAATAAATTTTTTAATTGGGTTTTAAATGAGCATAAATCTTCTGATCCAAACACCTCTTTCAAAGGTGTAAGTTTGTTGCAGTAAAACGACTCCTGTAAACCACCGAAACAACAACATTTATTTTTGACTGAAGTTTATTTAGACTACGAGGGGACAATGAAGTCTTTTGTCTGTCGTGATTTATTTGTAAAATATGCTGAAAAACACAAAAGTTGTACCATTTAGCTGCGAGCCAAGAGAAATTAAACACATTCCACTAAAACACAGTGAACGGTTGTCAGAAAACTAAGATTGATTCTAATAAGATGATTCTGGGATGATGTTTTTGTCCTAAATGAAGTGAGTAGATGTCATAAAGGCATTGTTTATGGTTTTCATTTCACTGGTGCCATTAACTCAGTTACTCTTTCCATCGGTTGCGGTTTTGTAAAAAAAAAATTCATGGAATGTCTTGAAAAAATATATTTGGCTTAGATTTGCCAAGACAAAGGTAAAACGATCTAAAACCGTCATCGGAAAGCGTTTTTCCTCATTGAAAAACGAATTTGTCTGGAAAATAACATTTTTCTCAGTTGAAGTCGGTGTTATGGAAGATGAATACATCGGACACATTGTAAGTTTTGGTTTTTATGTTTACAAGTCCATCCCACGGATGGGTTTCTGATCTGAAGAGCTAGACGGTGGTGTTCAAGACCAGAATGTCACTGAAGAATTTCAGCCATGTTGAGTAGAACCAGATGTTTGCACCAGCTTTTCTCTCATAAACCCCCTCTTCTGCAATATCTCCCCTAAAGACTGACATTTTCACTTAGTGTTTTTTAATAATTTATCACAATTTTTCTCTGAGTTGACAAGAATGCACAAAAATAGTTGTTTTCTTTGTAAATGTTCTGTTAAACGAGTCAGGTTGAAAAATGTGTTTGACATGTTTGTAGAACAAGATGATAAATAAAAGCCTGACCTCACATGAAGACTGTAATATGATGAAAACCATAATAGGAGATTGTTTAGGTTATTTATAAGTTAGAGGGCAACAAATTAAATATTCTGGGAAAAAATAATTTTGAACAAGGTTAAATGATCAACAGGTCTAGCTCGTACGCTAAAGTATCAAGTGGAGCTTGTGCTGTTCTGAACATGTTTCAGTGGATTTTTATGAAGTGAGTCAGTTTTACCAGATTTAAAGTTTTTAAGACCTTGAAAGAAAAAGGAGTGAATACACTTCTCCAACTTTTATCTAATTCACATTCAAGGTTATTTTTAGTGTCATAAATGTCTTTGGTAGATGTCTATATTTTCATGTATACATTTTAGATTGGTCTAGGGGAGAGTGGTGGTGCAGAGGTTAGAGAAGGTGGGAATGTAATCGGAAGGCCGCTGGTTCGACTCCCCGTACCGTCAGCGTCGTCATCATAGTAAATCCAGACGTTTGCATTTCATCTCGACTCTTTCTTCACCATGACCAACAAACAACGCCCTCATTACTGAGGATGAAGCACTTGTTATGAGGAGTGGATGGAGATGGAAAACAAATAGGACAAAGGTTTGGGACTCAGAAGAAAAGACAGATAGTCCACATTAAAGCCTTATCTCCACTACAGCACCACAGAAGCTGTGGAGGTTGTGTCTGAGTGGAACTGAGCTCAGCATGGGAACAATCAGTCTTTAAAATGAGACCAGCAAAGTCCTGAATCATCCTGCTCTAAACGGAGTACAGAGTTAGAAAAATGTCCAATGGGGAGCCGCAACGATGCACACGACGGAGGAAACGAGAGAATCACTGAAAGAGGAAATGAACTCCTGTTATGATCTGTGATCGTCGCATATTTCCAAAAACAAGACAAGTTTTGCTGCGCTAACGTGGTGCAGACCAAACGTTACCATTGATTGTATGCATGAACTCAGTGTGTGTGTTAATGATGCTCAGCAACTACCTCGCCAACTCCTAGCTCTCTATCTGTGAAACTAAATGAATTACAAGTCACTGTGGCGGCCATCTTGAACTGTGCTAAGCTCAAAGATTAAACTGTTTTAGACGTTCGTCCAGTCTGGGAGTTTCTTTAAAATCTGTTGAGTGGTTCCGGTCATATTTTACTAAAAGACAAATGGGGTTCAGTCCAAGTTATTGCCAAGATATCAAGCTAATAGTAGCTTAGAGCATATGTGTCAACTCAAGGCCAGGGGGCCAAATGTGGCCCTCGTTGACATCTTTTCTGGCCCCAAGACGATACGTGAAACATAAAATACTTCAATCTCTTGATTTTTTTTTTTTCTGTAATCTTTGATTATGATGTTGAAAACACAACAGAACATCAAATGAAACAATTAAACTCTTGAGGAGGAACCTGTGACCAAGAAGAGATGCTGGGTATCTGATTTGAGTTCATGTTGTTTCTGAAATTGGCCCTTAGTTTGAAAAAAGTTTGAATTTTGGCCCCGTTTTGTGAGTTTGACACCCCATGTGTTGTGAATGACTCTCAGCTACTACCACACAGAAATGTAGCGTTGTATCTGTAAACTTAACCAAGTAGCTTTTTTACTTTTTACAGGTAAGTTGATTGTGGCGGCCATCTTGAACTGCTCCAGTAGTTGTAGATTTACATTCAAAACTACTTTCTGCAAGTTCCATTAAAACTGGGCCACCAGATATTTTGCTAACAATCAGAACATGCACGATACAGACCTTTTGGCAGCCTGTGATTAAATACCTGAAATAGGAGTATTTTTTGTCAAAAATCAGTAAAATCACGATCAGTTTCTAACATTTTTTATTTTCATACGCCCAGGTGGGCATATTATGGTATGTTGTATAAACTTTCTTTTATCTCGCCTATAATTTCTAAACTGCTCATGATAATTTAATGAAACTTCACACGTGTATGCATCATGGCTAGGCGGAGTGTACGTACACTTTACACCACCCCCTGCTCCAAGTTCAAGGTCACAAATCAAGGTCAAAGTTCAAATGATCTTTTTGTCCAGGCTGTTTCAATAGTTTAATGAGTATAATGTGAAGTCTGTGGATGAACAATTCTAATTCATGGTGATGTAACACTTTATCATCTGAACAGTTGATTAGTCAGCAGGTTATTTGATAAATGTATAAATTATTCAACCCTGTGACAGCTGCAGGTCTTTGTCCCTTCATTTATTTTCACGTGGTGAACTTGTTCTCGTCAGTTTTGCAGCGTTTCTTTAATTAATGGGAGTGAACAGCAGCCTGAGCCTCTGCCCTCTCCAGAGGGATCGTTGCTCTTCTGAACCCAGAACCGGAGCGGCATTAAGACACCGAGCAGAACAACCTCGAGATCATATCTGCCCTGCATTCCTCCAGCCTCGTAAACAGTCTGATTAAGTGCGTTTGTGCGTCCGCCCTCTGCTCTGGTGACACAAAGCAGGCGCTGACGGGTCGGCGGTGCTTCCAGAGGATGAGGAGATGGAGGGGAATGAAAAAGGAGCGAGATTCTGTTTGACAAATGGGTCAAGAGGAAGTTGAGGGTGTGTTGTTGATGAGTTGCAGCTGAGACCAGGCCTGTTGGACTTGGTGGGGGAGTTGTTTGTGCGTGTCGCTGGTGCATAATTTAACTCCTGAGGGAACCCAGCAGCTCCTCTGTTCACGTC
The DNA here is from genome assembly GCA_031762415.1 of Simpsonichthys santanae. Classification (NCBI taxonomy): domain Eukaryota; kingdom Metazoa; phylum Chordata; class Actinopteri; order Cyprinodontiformes; family Rivulidae; genus Simpsonichthys; species Simpsonichthys santanae. Next base: position 2,541,901 of record JARVLU010000646.1, on the reverse strand, counting down.
CTGATTGTTAAAACTCAAACTCATGAACACAGTCATCGTTTGTACGTTCACAACGAGTTCATCGTTTACACATTTAACTTTTATTTTTGTCATCGCTCGGCACAGAAGGTTTGTGCCTCCTGCGCTCAACGTTTGGGTTCAACCCGTTTCAAGAAGCTTGTTATTACGGTTTGATATTAACAAACATAAAAAATATTCTCTAGCTCAGTGAGTTTTACAACAAATAAGCTAAAATTTGGTTTGGTAGTAGCTGGGAGTCATCCTTGACACACACTCTGAGCACTAACTGATCTGATGAGGGTTTTGGAATATTGCTTGAGATTGTACAAAACTTAGTTTTGAGGGTTTGGCCACAACGGCTACGACTTCCTGACGTTTCATCATGAGATGCTGTAGTTTTCTCTAAATCTTCTCTGAGATCCATTTTTCTTCTCTACGTAACTCGTTCTGCAGTTTTTGTGCCATTTCAACAAGCAATGAATCGAACTGTTCGGCTCATTCAGCACAGTCCTGTTGGTGTTTGTGCAAATATTGGTTTTTATAACGTTTAGCCTTTTCTGCCATGTTTTTATGGAGCTCCACATCCTTCAAACCCTTTAGCTGTTTGAAACATTTTACTGCTTATTTCAGCTTCTTTCGGCTTCTTTCAACTTCCTTCTGTTGATTTAAACATTTTAGTTTTTTTTTTCAGCTTTCTGCTTAATTCAGCTTTTTTTCAGCTACTTTCCAGCAAAATTTCTGCCTTTTTTATTTCCACCTTTTGTGATTTATTTTATTTTGTCAACATTTTATGCTCCTTTCAGCATCTTTCTGCTAATTTCAACATTTTTTGGGGGGTTTTCTGCAACTTTTCTTCCCATTTCAGCTTATTCTGCTGCTCCTTTCAGCAAAAATCATTCAACAATAAGCACCCACGCTGCATGTTCACAGGAAATGACATTCCTCTAGCTGCTTGTATATTTGCAGTTTATTTTATTGCCATCTCTCCTGCCGTGTTTCTAAATCAGTCGTTTTCACTCATTCTGTAGCTCAGTGTTTTCAGCTGTGGTTTTGTCTCGGTTGATGCTGGCGAGCTCTTCAGCTGCTCAGGCTGCAGCCTTCATGGTGTTTTATTATTTGTGTTGTGGAAGCAGCAGCTCCATGTCTACCAGGAGCGACGAGGAAACCAGTCTGGGGTCTTGATGTTGCAGCCATTGTTTGTCTGTAACACACGAACCATGCTGTGTGTGTGTGAGGGGTAACCACTGTGTGTGTGTGTGAGGGGTAACCACTGTGTGTGTGTGTGTGTATGTGTGTGAGGGGTAACCACAGTGTGTGTGTTTTCCTGGCGTTGGGGTCCGACAGCGAGAAGAAGGTGCTGCCAACAGTCTGGACCTGCTCAGTGAGTGTGACCTCAGGCTGCCTCGTGCAAACACAGCGTTGTGCAGAAAGTCAAAAGACGGTGGAAATCAAAGACCGGCCTTCAGAGCAGCAGGGTTACGATGAACCAGTTAAACCAGACATGTTAATGGTTTTCATGTTTCTGAGTCCAACAGAACATCGTGTTGCAAAGCTTCTCAACCCCTCGTGTTCATTTTGCTCCAACCTGGATCTTAAAGGAGCTTTGGGCTCCGTCTTCATGATCTTGGTCCATTTAACCTCTGGACTTAGTCTGTCCTGGCTGGACCATTCCAGGACCTTCAACTGGTCCTCCTTAAACCAGTGGAGTGTTGCTTCAGCTTATTGTCCTCCTGGAAGGTGGACCTCCGTCCCCGTCTCTAATCTGTCTGTGCTTCAACACTGACAAGTTTCCCAGTCCCTGCTGATGAAAACTCTCCCCAGCATGATAATGCCACCACCGTGCTTCTCTGATAAGATGTCTAATGTGTCTAGATTAGTCTAACACAGTATGTTCTTTGGTTTCATCTGACCACAGGAGCTTCTTCCAGACGTTTATGGGAAGAAATTTCAAAAGTCGTGCTTTTTATTCTTAAATTATAATTTTTTAATCTACAGTTGTCCCGTGAGGCCCAGCTCTAACTTCATTATTCTGGAGTATTGGTAGATTTTTGTAGCTCCATCACTTCTAATTTGACCTCAAATCGTCCAAGACGGTGGGTCTTTTAAACGAAAGATAAAACGAAGCGAGGACGACTTTGGATGCCAGTTTCTGATCTTCATCTTTTTTTTTTTTTTTTGGTCTAAATTAAACATGTTTCTTTGTTGGAGAGCGAAGTTGTGTAAAAGTTTCCGATCAGTGTGACTAGATGTGACATCTTTGATCCTCTTCTGATTAGCTGTCAGTTAAGCTGTTTATTACCACTTGAAAATGTCTGAATTATCCCTTTAAAGTGTCTAATTGTCGGGAGCGGTTCGGTCCAGTCCTCTGACAACAGAAGGAAACATGTTGACTTACTTTGTTTTCTGAGCCATCCATGTTTAGATGGTGGAACATATGGACACACACCCCTCTACTCACACACACACACACACACACACTCGACCTGAACACACACACACACACACACACACGACCCGGCTCGCTGATCCAGAAGCATATGGTTCTTTGAGATAGAGTTGAGACAGACCGGGCTTTTCTGTTGGAGCGCACCGAGGGCCTGTTACTGTTAGAAGTGCTGCCAAATAAACCTCACACACACATACGTGCACACACATGTGCACACACACACACATGTGCACACACGTGCACACAGACCCAACTCGCTTCAGTGACTGCTTTGCGAAGCGGCGTGGGCGACAACAATTCTACAGGAAGTGAAACGTCTGAACAGAGTGAAATGAAGAAACCTGCAGCTCACCTGGAGCTCGTCACCCATTTCATTATTTATTTATTTATTTATTTATTTATTTATTGTTCTGTTGTCTCATGTGGAAGAGTACTCCACAAATTGATTGTTTTTTCAAGTTTTCTTTTATCTTCTCTGTTAAAAAGACGTTTCTGCTTTCAGGCGTCGGACGCCTATAAGCATTACAGCAACGGGAGAAAAACCTCTTCTCGTCGCAAATTAAACCGTCTTTTCAGTTTAATGCGTTTCCTGATGAAAGGCGTTATTTAAACTCTGCACCGCTCCAGCTTTTACCGTTGTTCCGCGCAGTAATATGCTTTCTCCCTTCGAGAGATAATACAAGATTTCTGGCGAGTTGTTTGAATTAATTATGAGAATTAATTACATTTTATGTTTGTGAGTATAAGCCTGACTTTAGTGCGATACGCTGCCTTTTCTGTTGGGCACATTTAATTTAGGTGCAACAGTATTTATAATATCACCTCCAGTGCTTTGAATTAGGCCGTTTCTAAAATTGACTCATTCTACCGGATGAGATTTAAAAACTATATATTTGTTTTTATGATTAGACACTTTTGCTTTTGTGATTTAGTTAGTATTATAGGAGTGATGCAAATATTCATGCAGGAAAGTATTGTAACCATAAAGGAATAGTTTCACAAAGTTTCTTTGATGGGTTGTCCAATCCTTTAACTTTGTGTGGACCTGCAGAAAGATTTCAACCAGGAACCCTACAGAGATTTTGTGAAGGTACCAGAGTCCCTGTACATCCAAAGGCTAACGACACGTAATACAGCTTGTAACATACAAGTACATTGGTGTACCTGGAGCACTTGAAGGGTAAATACTTGGGGTACTTATTGGGTAGTGGGTACACAACTGGGGTAATTACTGGGTACACACCTGGGGTACTTTCCGACTACATAGCTGGGGTACCTATTCAATAAATATTTAGGGTGCTTACATTATAAGTATCTGTACTTTCCAATAGCTACCTCACAGCTAGTTAAAACAAGTTTATATTGTTCTAGGATATTGTTCAAGGTCACAATGCACCTTCAAATTGAAGGTGCATTGTGACCTTATAACACCTGACAGTGTCACTTGTAAAACAAAATCTGTATCGGCAGGTCAGACCTTTTAGAGACAGGTGATCGGACAGAAAACTGCAATCAGTGCACCGCTACTGGCAATACCACAGGTACAGATTGACTGGATGCATATCTGGGGTTCATACCCGAGGTACTATTTGGGTCTGTACTTGGGGCATGTACCAGGTAAAAATCTAGGGCTTTTATCATATATGGACCCAATGAATACTCTGTGAATACTCTGTAAGTACCAGGTATTAACAGGGTATGTATGCAGTACGTCTCCGAAGTAAGTTTTTAGTGTGTACCCTGCATGCGCCTGTTAAGTACCAGACTGTATTGTGTATTTGTACCAGCTGTTACTCAGCACGTCAAGCTTGTTTCCTGTGCCGTTTGGACTCCACCAGGACTGCGTCCCCTCAGATCTTGTGTTCATGGACAAGTTCTGTAAAGGATGGTCTTATCTTTACTTTATGCAGATGATGTTGTTCTGTGTGTCTTTAATCCATGACCTTAGACGTGCACTGAAGTGTTTTCCAGCTGAGTCAGATTTTCTTATCAGGTAAATGTTGGAGGGCTCCCTCTGCGTTCGAGTTTTGTCTCAACCTGTTTCAGTATTTATTGATCCTGTTTATGGCTGATAGGAGAGTGGATCGACAAATTGGGGCCGTCTGCAAAGATGAGGGTGTTGCACTTGTTGTGGTGACGGAGTTGTTCAGTCAAAAAGCAAAACTTTTGATTTACTCACATTTTGTCACAAAGTACAGCTGGTAACCTAAAGGAGTCATCTGAGGTGTCCAGGCCTCCTAGTCACCTCTTCTTGATGTTTTTTTTTTACACAACTTATTGGGAGAATACCTTGAACTCATTGTAGAGACCACCAACCTCTTCAGAACTGGAAAAGCTACAAGAGATAATACCTTCAGTTCCCTCATTGTTACTTTGGATAAGTAATGACCTGATGGATGGTGAACGGTTGGAGACTGTAGAGACGACAGCAAAACAAATAGCTTTAAAAGCTTAAAGCTTTCTCTTAATAAAAGCTGCGTTTTCATGCATCAGTAAAAAAAAAAGAATACAGTCAATTTTAGTGATGATTGTTTTGTGTAAAACTGTCAGTGAATTAAACTTAAAGTTCTGCTTTTAGACTGAAGTTTTAGTTTAAGCATGCCACAGTCATCAGTCCTCACATTCCCACGGTCACAGCAACATGTTGTTATCGGGAGGTTTATGGGCAGCGCCACGTTAAAACGTCAGCGAGTGTTTAAAAATCTTGAAGATTGCAGAAGCAGATAAACTAAACCTGTGAACGTTCCTGCAGCAGAACCAAACTCCGATGAGGTCTCATGGCCTGATCAGTAACAACCACTTCACCTGCGTTTGACCTGTTGGCAACAAATAAATAAAAAACTCTCCTCAAGCCGCTCATCCATTTCTCCTCATTCAGCTGTGCTGTGAGATACCAGAAGACTAATGGCTCCTGCCTTAAATCCCATAATCACCCGACTGTTGCTTTTCTCCTCCTAACGAGTCATTTCTGGTTTCTTTTAGGAGAGTCAGGTGATTGATGTCATCAGAGACCAACAGAACTTGAACTTTGAGGTAAGAATACTTTTATTTAAAACCCTGTCAACAACAAACAACATTACTCAGTTTTTTTCTACATTCTTTAAAAGTTTCAGTCTTTTGAAATACTTTGTACAAGCAAATCATTTCCTGCATAGTTTAACTGCTTATTTGTGTTTTTTGGTAGATGATGGTGAGTTCGTTCTTGACATAAACTGTTTTTATTCTAATAAGGTAACTTAAAAAAAAACACATGCACATTTTGTTTTTGTTAATTTAATACAAATAAGTCTTCTCTTTATTCATACCCTGATTTTTCCTACCTTTTTGGAAATAAATGCAGTATAGACTCAGAAGTTCATGGATGGGCCTTTTGTCAACCTTAAGTGGAAAAGTGATCACAGTAAATCCTTTAATTACACAGGGATTCTCATTAGAGTCATTCAGAGCTCAACATGTCCCAGCCTGAGCTGATCTCTTCATGCTCTCATCCCCTTCAGATGCTTGTTTGGATGTTTCTTCCTTTCTTATTTAAGGGATGATTATTTCAGTTTGCTTGTGTTTTTCTGCCGGAAAGATTTTGTTCAAACTCCCAAACCTTGGCAGAGAAATGGAGCATGAACAAAGGTGAATCCCGGCAGGTTGATTTTTCTTTTCCAGAGGAAAATGCTTTATATGAATAGAACCTGTGCAGCTTTTGTCAAAGAGTCTGTTTATCTTCAAAGTATCTTTGTGAGTTTGTTGTGCTGTTGTGATTCTTGTTAAAAGGGGGATGTTTTCTCCTAAAAACAGCAATGTAGGGGTCTCATAGTTGTTCAGACTGGACAGCTGGCTACACAAATCATCTGGGTGACAAACGCCTGTCCACTGTTTCCCTAAAACAACAACTCAGAGCAGAGGTTCAAAAGAACAGCAGAAGGTTAAGTTATGAGCCGGGTATATTGCTGCTGCAGACTGAATAGTTAGAATGAAATACAATTAGTTGACAAATGATGTCATAGTTAAAAAAATATTCAGTTTCAGTCAAGGGTGATGTACAGAGTTGTAGCAACTACAGGGGAACTAAGTTTATGAGCCACACAATGAAGATCTGGGAGAGAGTTGTTGAAGGTAGACATAGACGAGAGGTGAGCACCACAGATGCCATCTTTGCTTTGAGGATGCTGATGAAGTACAGAGCGGGTCAGAAAGAACTCCATTGTGTCTTTGTGGATTTAGAAAAATCATAGGACAGAGTGCCAAGAGAGGAGGTGTGGTATTACATGAGGAAATCTGGAGTGGCAGAGAAGTATGTTAGACTGGTACAGGACATGTATGAGGACAG
>JARVLU010000646.1:2501395-2513945 GCA_031762415.1 Simpsonichthys santanae | reverse complement strand
CCACATACTGTGAAATAAAGGTGGTGGAAACGTTTATAAAACAGCCTATAGATGATAATAACCACATACTGTGAAATCGGTGTTGGTGTAAAGTTTTATAAAGCAGCAAATAGACTATACTAACCCCAATTGTGAAATTAACCATGGTGGAAAGGTTTATAAAACAGATTATAATTTATAATAACCACATCATGAAATAACAGTGGTGGAAAGGTTTATAAAACATCCTATAGACGATAGAGGACGTATTCTGGTAGATCCGTCCATAAACCTTCTCTTGTCCCACCCATAACTTCTGATCCGCTCAAGATAATGTAACAAAACTTGATGGATGCATCATCACTAACAGAGTGTCACACACACGTTTCATCACCCCAGCTTCAATGTCATTGTCACAAATCAAGGTCAAACTTTATATGGGGCCTTGGCTATAGATTGCTGTAAAGCAGTTTAATAGTTTGTTGACGAGTGTGTAATGTGCCGTATGTGGTGCTCTTATTTACTTTTTGTTGGTTTAAAAGGGTTCCGAACTTTTGGTTTCCTGAACACTGAATGTTGTTTTTAGTGCAAATACTTTTTTAAATTTTTTATTTATTTTTTTATACATATTCAGCACCGAGCAGACGTCAGTGCCATAAAACTTTTAATTGAGCTTTTCTGGGGTATCTTACCAACTTGTCGATGTTCTTCAGTTTTTTCTTTTTTGCCTCTGAAGTGTCCAAATGACAAAAACATCAAAGCTCTGACAGAAAAAAAATCTTCTTATCAGTTTATTCTCTAGATATTTGTCTTCTTTCCATCCGTCACTCTCCCTCCCTCTTTTCCAGAGATTATTGCTCTCCGTCTCTCCGGCTGCCTGTCAACGACATCGACGATAAGAAATGGCAGCCGTGTCAGTCGCACAGAACGTTCGGTGTCGTGTCACTTCAGCGTTGGCGTGGTTCTCTTGTCGTCTCGTCATCAGTCGCACTGATCTCTGCGCCTTCGCTCACAGAGAAATAAAGACGCATCTGATCAGATAAGTCGAGCGGCTCCCGTTGCTGAAACCACGCGTGACCTTTGACCTCCCTCATGTCGTTTCTGATTCCCACGTGCGCAGGACGGGTCACTTTCCCTCCATCTGACTCCCCAACTTGAATCATTTTGGGGCATCCTGCAGGAAAATTAAAACACAGCTCCTCTGCAGAGGAGTTTGGGTTCAAAGCCGCTCGTTTCGTCCTTCGAGGGGAGAGGAGTTGTGGGTGGAAAGCCGTGCGTTCAGATCCTGAAGGCTCACCTGCTTTTATCAGATACATCTCCAGTGGAAAACAACAAAAACAGATTCTCACTGCTGCTGGGAAGCTCCGCTCTTTTTGCATCTTTAAAGACGATGATGCTTTAATATATTCTGCTTTTAAATCTGACACATCCAAACAACAAATGCAGCCCCGCTTATTGATTGAAACAACTTGTGTGTGTGTTTACAAACTGTTTGGGACGCACAACTTCAAATCAGAAAATACAATTTATGGCCCGTCAGGTAAAAATGCTGGTCTTTTGTGCATTACTTTAAATAATACTGCTTTTTAATAGTTCATACTGTTTTTTATTGTCACGTCACATCACATCTTGTCACGATTGCAGGTTATCTTTACAAAATACAGTTTTGAAGCTCCTAGATATGTTTCCATGTGAACGCAGGACTAAAATGATTAGAAATAACTTCTGTTTATTATCAAAATATCATTTTTGTGTGATCAGCCTTTCAAGATTTGTTATTCTTCTGAAAAAGTGTTTTGCAAAAATCAAAAACAAAACCGTTCTTTTTAAATCAATTTTAATGAGTTTGCAGGACTCTTCCGTCCTCAGCTCTGTAACCAGAACAAAGAGCAACAACAGAACGTGTTGCCCAAAAAAAAAAAAAAATCAGCATGAGAGGAAACAAAAACAACTCGAGCTGTGATTTTATTTTTATTTTTGAAGATAATGTTTAAAAAAAAAAAATCAAAGCGCTGGATCATTTGATCGTCCAACATCTTACAACTCGATTAGGCACAAGTCTGCAGGAAGTTCCTTAAGGATCTTTTGATGGATTTCAACAGGGATAATTATTTAATTGTTAAAACTTTTATTGTTCACTTTTACTTCTCTTAACGGTCTCGCCCCACATTATTTAACTGATCGAGTAGCTCTCCGTGAACAAGAGCGGACCTTTAGTTAAATAAATACATCTTGACTGTCCCAAAGTGTTGAGGATTAATGCCAATAACTGATATAATGGCTACATTTTATTTTAGCTTTGTCCTCAAGAATCTGAGTAAACATCTACTTTTAAACCTGTTTTAACACCTGAAGTGTTGAAACAATCTTCCTAACGTGCATAACATTTTCTATCCTCCTCTATTCACCATCAAATTATCGAGTGTGTTGCATAAATATAAAATAAACAAAGAAACAAGCTTCCTGTTCATAGAGTCACGTATGGTGAAGGTCTAATTAGCGTTGACCACAGCAGCGTTTATTTATTTTTGCAGAGTTCAGACAAATAATGCATTTCATTGAGGACAACAAAGATAACGTTACTAACTCTGAAATATTTTACCTTTATGTTAGATTTATTGTTCTGGATAAAGTTATACAAGACAATAGCCTATGCTAGGTTATCTAAATGTTAGCTTGCAAGTTAGCTTCAGCTGCAGCTCACAAAACGAATCGTGACAAACAGGGCGAAGGTTTATTTCCAATTCTCCTCTTCACTCTGCTACAGGAGACAAAAACAACTAAATCTGTAGATTTTACAGATATTGTTGTAACATTTGGTGTGGTAGTAGCTGAGAGTCATCTAATACTTTGTACAAAAACCATTGCATCGGGTGTTTTTTGATACGTCATCTCATTTACTTTTTTAAAATTGTATCTTCTGTCAAATTCTCTCGTTTTGTTTCCTCCTTTCACTCGCTGTCCTCATCGTTGATGAGCAGTAGTTTGTTTTGACCAACTGTAGTTTATTTTCCGTGTTTTTATGCTAACATCTGGAACAAGAAGCTCATTTTCTTGAATCACCACTCCAGCTTCACCTCCATGTTCATGTTCACTGTGAACTGTCTTCAGACTGGTCTTGTTGGTCAGCGTTACGGATGGTTTCTGTCCCAGTTGATGCCAAAACATGATCAACAATCCTCTTCTGTAGCCCAGAGTTTAGCAATAATTAAAAAAATAATCAGTTTTGAGCAAAATCTTTGACTTTTTTTTTTACCCAGCACTCATGATTCTCCAGCTACAGTTCTGAATTTAGAAAGCAGGACTTTATTTTCGGTCTTGGCCGTTAAAAGGTCTCGCAGAGCGTTTATAATCTGAACCCTGTGAGGGCTGCTGTGAACGTCTTGTCACCGTGACGTCGCCTCTGAGCGTCGCCGTGCTCCCGGTGTTTCTGCAGCGCCGGTTTTCTTGGCTCCAGACCAGCGCTGCTCTGGTGGAAATGAGTTGACGCTCTGGCTCCGAACCAAAACAAGAACCGTTTCAGAAGCAGAGAGGAGTGCGTCTGTTTGCTGGCTGGTATTTTATTATTTTTATTCCCATCAGGATCAGGGCAGTGACTCAAAACAGCTACGCTGGCAGCATCAGAACCAAATCTATGAGATGAGAGATCAGCTGAAACTGTGAAACAGAGATAATCAGCTGAACTTCTTCCACTTATCAGCGCCTTTAAAGTCCCCCGTCTTCATGTGGGGTTTAAAAGTACTCTGGTTTATCTTGAGTATTAAACGCAACAGATAAGAGGTTAGTTTGATGCTTTGGTAGGAAAATTATTTAAAACGTTGCTCCGTTCTGCTCAGAACTCGCTCATTTATCCAGCGAGCCTTTCAAGGTCAGGCTCACGCTCCGAATCGAAAACATTCATAAAACTGACACTTCATTTGTCATTTTCTAAACTGAATCCCACAAAGATCAGTTTCCCTGGTTAATGTTTGCAAAAAGCGTCTCTGCTGCTTTTTAAAACCAGAAATGTTTGGTGAATGGGACAGCATCTGCAAAAAACACATGTGGGAGTTCAGGCGGAACAAAGCAGCTAAACTGGTTTTATTAACGGGTTTTTAATAAAAATACACTTTTCTCTTTCTCACTGTGTGGTTTCAAGTACAAATGTGAGTCATGAATGGAGATAATCACTTCTTTGTATCTCCCATAAGTCTGTTAGTGTGTCAAATGTGTCGGCGACACCTGCACTCACTACCGAATCAGTTTTAATGATTTTGTCTGAGGTTGTCTATAGTGTCAGCAAAATATCTCATGAGCCACTAGATGAGTTTTAACAAAACTCCTAAAGTATTTATTTGTTGTGCATCTACAACTTTTCCTTTCAACGTGGTCGTCGCAGCTTTGACGTAAACAGAAACGGTCATAATCCGATCGGTTTTATGGATGTTGAGTTAAAAAGTGGTGTGCTAGCAGCTGATTGTAACACATGTACGGGTTCTACTCCATGAGGTCTACGGCTACGTTCAAACTGCACACATGTGACCCAAACCCTTTTTTTTTTTCTTTTTTTAACCACCATGTTGGATTTTTCATGACAGTTTAAACACAACCAATCTGATTCTTTCAAATCATTTTCAGACGTGGGACTGAATTGGATTAACATCCGATGTTTTTCAGTCTGAATGTTTTTCAGTCTGAATGTTTTTCAGTTGCATTTCAGTCAACTTTTACATTAGTGAGGTTGGGGTGAGCCGATCGATCTAAGTATTTATATTAATACCAACAATGTACAGTTTAAATCTTGAAACTCTGCAGGTCTTCATCTACAGAACACAAGTCCTGCAGCTTTGTCTTTGTTCTTTTAATTCCCCGTGTCCTGAGTGACTGAGAACCTAGAGCAACGCTAACGTTGGTGTCGGACCACATCAGCACGAACGTGATGGATCGATACTTGAGTTTGTTTGTACCAGTGATGAGCACAGTTCTCTTAATTCACTAACAGCTAATAGTGGAACAATTTTTTTTGTTAGCAGATTAGCATTTTTGCTAACTTTGGAAACTGCTAGCGCAATTAGCTTCTGCTAGCTTTAGTTTTCGGGAACTTTAAGTCTGCCAACAAAATTCAGACTTGTTCCTGCTTGTTGTGGGCGTGTCTCAGAAGAGCCCGTTATGCCATTGGCTTGCTACGTGTAGAAGTGACAAGATGTGATTAGTTGACGCTGCAGAGGAAAACTGAAGGTATGCTATTAGCTTATAACGTGGACACGTGACATGTTTAGTATTAGCAAAACAATACTTTTAGTTAGCGTAATGCGGCTTAGAGAACTAACTTTTTGGTTAGCTGTGCCACAACGCTGCATCGGAGGAGCCGTCCATTGGCAACAGTAAATACAAACACTGGACCAAACAGTTGTGTCAGCTGATAGTTTAATCAATTCTGACTGCACAACAACTTCAGCATCTCACATGCGCAGCTTCCATATTTACTTCCTTAAACTCGGCGCTCTGAGAGTGACATCACAAGTCGTTTCAGGACCTGAAACGTTCACACTGGATCCTGACGGTCACGTGTTGATGATGATGTGGACGACCACACAAACATCAGAATGGAGCTTCAAGACCTGCTTTGTGAATGTTCTCTTAGTTTAAAACAACAAAGTTCATGCTCAGTCATCCAGGTACCAAATCCAATGATTCTCAGTCGGGTCATCTGAACAGTTTCTGTTTTATAGAGACGTTTCACCCTCCATCCAGAGGGCTTCATCAGTCAGAGGAGTTCCAGTAAACTGTTTCCCCAACAAGCAGTAAACACCTTAAGTGGAGCAACCAGTTTGCTGGAGCCAAGATGACCATGATTTGGCACCTGGATGATTGAGCATGAACTTTGTTGCTTTGAACCACTTCGGCTGTGGCTGGGAGGAGTCGACGAGGGAGAGGACGGCCTCCAGAAACCATCTTGGCTCCAGCAAACTTAGTTTCAAACTTCCTTAATACTTTTGTGTGTCAATCCCGTCTGTTAGCAAAATATCATAAACCAGTAACCATCAGCTTTTTGTCTTTGAATAACTTTTAAAGTTGACCTGATTCAAGATGGCCACCACAGCTAATTGATTTCAGCAAAAAATAACTAAAATACCTATGCCTCATTTAATTTCACAGATATGGTCCTAAATTTGATGTGGCAGTAGCTGAGCATCATCCCAGTCACATATTCTGAGCACTAACCAGAGCTGTCAAGATGAGGTTTAATTGTTTCAGCTAAAATGGCCATAATTGTGTCATTTTTTAAACAAAATATGATTTTGATTTAAAACTTGGGTGTGACGGGCGGCGGGTGATAATGCACCACGTCTTTAAACGCCGGGCCTTCGTAAAGGTGACCACAAAAAGACCAAAGCAGTGTTGGCTTTTCCTCAATTAATCTATTTATATACTCGTTTACGTCACTGTGATCAGATGTAACTCCACATTATTTAATCTTAAATCTAAAATCATTAAAGTTAAGACAGAGTTCAGGTGAAGTGTGATTTATGCTCTGAGGTCACGCTACAAACACTAACTCGAGCTGTTAATAACAGAAAGCGAGAGTCACTTTCCTCCTATCCCGAGGTCGTGACCTCCTGGGAAAAAGTCCTTCGCCTCAGCAGGAAAGGAAGTGGCTGTGCAGGAAATGAGCCTTCATCCTTGTCTGGGCAGAAAATGAGAGGAATGTGACGCTTGCTTGAACCTGATCCTTTTCCAGATCCCAGTTGTAAATAACAGTCGTGAACCCCGGCGCTCCTCCGCATGAACGCGTTCTATCAAAAGAACAGGTTTAAATTCACAAAGACAACCGGGGCAGAAAACATCCAGCTTATCATCTTCTTATCCCTTGTTGCATCTTCATGCTCGGCTCAGTTCCCTGCAGGGATAACCTGGGCGGAGGAGGGAGTGGCTTCTGAGAGCCACCAGGTGAGAGGTTAAAAAATAAAAATAAAAGAGGCAGAAGAAAAATGAGCTGGAATTCAACTCAGAAGTGAACAAGTGTGAAAACTGGAAAGATATGAGAAGAAAAGACGAGGTGAAGGCGGCGGCGGCGAAGACAAAGGTGATGAAAAGTAAATGAAATGAGGACACCTCTGGGACGTGAGATGAAACCAACGTTCAGGGCTGCTGTTCTTTTATTAAAAAACATGTGAGACCCGCGCTTGATTCGATGAAATGTACCGTTTGATTGATTTACTGTAGTCCATCGTTTGTTCTGTAGATTCTTTGATTTCTCTGTGCTCCGTCCACCTCGTGAATTCTGTTTCAGAGGATTTTTTCCTCCTAAGGCAGTGAATTAAATTAAACTGAGCAGCTTCTGTTGCAAGACAACGGCAGTAACTGTATTTGTGGAGCTCTTTTAACGCTCCTGAAGCAGACGTTTTATTTTTTGGTGTGTTCCAGTTCTTGATAAGCATCTGCTCTGTTCACTGCCTTGAGTCGTCCATTTTTAAGTAAAGATCAATCTGTTAGCTTCCAGAGTACGTGTTGGGGATGACTCTCAGCTACTCCAATACAAAACATTTAGCTCACTATCTTTAAAAGACTGTTTCTGTTGGAGATAATACAAAATACTTTTAGAGCTCTAAACGTATGGAAAGGTTTGAGATGCTTGTAATATAATTAAGGCATGTTCAAGATGTTCACAACAGAATTAAAAATGGTTTGAAATGTCTGTGACAAGGTTGGAAAAGGTTTGAAACGTGTTTATGACGAGGATTAAGATGTTTTCAAGACTCTAAAGGTAAAACTGAAAGGGTTTGAGACTCGTTTGAAAAAGCTCCATTGAAGCGCCCACAACCAAATCACCTTAAGAACAGTTCGAGTTGGGTTATGTGACGAGGTTTGAGGCGGCTTTGAGACGCACATGACAAAGTAAAAAAAGGTTTTAGGATGATTTTTGAGATGTCCATAACTAAATTTAGAATGTTTCAAAGACAACCGCAACAAAACAGAAGTGTTTGACTCATTTTATCGACCTCATTTTCATTTATCTGCTTTATCGTTTCTTCATCTCTTTCTACTGAAGACACTGGATGACGAAAAGCTCAACTCCGGTGCTCTTCACTGACCCCTCCCTTTCTCTTTTCTCTTTAAAATCCATTTTAGTCGTCCAAAATCGTGTTTTTGAATCGTTAAAAGCAGCTAAGCTGAGAAGCTAAGCTAACAGGCCAACCTCTGAAAAAACCTCCGGCTTGTTGAGGCTCCTAAATTCACGGTTGAAAAGACTTCATGTAAAAAAAGTTGTTTTTCTCTGCAAAAAACAAAAAACAAAACAAACAAAAAAAAAAACAACAAAAAACTGAGAACTTGTTTACTGATTTTTTTTTAAATTAAAAGCTTTGTGTGAAGAATGCTAAAGAGCTCAAACCACACCGAGCGTCTGCCATTTGGAGAACCGAAAACAGGAAGGAGAGACAGCCCATGTCACGTCAAGGGGCCTCCTTCCCATTTTTCTTAGGGACACGTTGCTCGCTCCCTCACTATCCATCCTTCAGTTCAGACAGTCTTACACTGCCATCCGGTGGGCAAAAAAGGTACTACACTCAAAATAAAATTAACCATAATTCTTCTTAAATTTGACAATAATTACTAATTATTGTCAAATTTCAAACAGTATTTTTAATTGCAATAATTTCTGAGACAATTGATCACCTAACAACATTTGTTATCGTGACAGACCCATTTGAGACTGATTCAAGACAAGTTTGAGGTGCCCACAACAACATTGAGAAATGTTCAAGAGGTGTTTGTAGTGAGGTTTGAGATGGCTTTGAGACTTCCGTGACAAAATGAAGAAAGGTTTCAGATTATTCAGAATTATTAAAATTTAATTAAAGGTTCAAAGACACCCTCAACAAAGTTTGAGGCTGACTCAAGATGGGTTTAAGATGCTGCCATCAACACTGGGAAAGGCTCCAGATGTGTTGGAGAAGGCTTTGAGGAGCCAGTGACAAAATGAAGGCTTTGAGGATGATTTTGAGATACAGTATCCAAAACTGATTGGAAAGGGTTCAGAGACGCCCGCAACAATATTGAGAAATGTTCGAGATACATTCACGATCGGTTTAAGTTGTCTGCAACAGAACTTGAAAGGTTCTTATCATGTTTGTGACCGTGTTTAAAATAGGAATGAGATTCTCACAACAACATTGAGAAGAGTTCGAGACGGGTTAGAAACACATTTGACAAAAAGGTTTTTAAGTGTTCAAAATTCAAGAGACAGAACTACAACTCTGACCCACACAAAGAACTTGTGGACCCCCTTGAACGTTTAGGAGTGTTCTGAGACTATGCTAACAAACACAGTTCAGTCAAATACTGGACAAAGATACACAAAATACTTTTTCTCTGTATTAGTCCCTGCTGAAACTATATAATATGTTGACTTTATTTTATGTTTTTCATTTTCCAGTCATCTGTTCTAATATCTGGCTTAAAAAGCCACAAGTTCTAAATGTAGTAAATGTCCAAGTGCGTTATACTTTTTGAAGTGTTTAAGGCATCTAAAAATGCTTAAAATGAGTAAAATAAAACTGAACTGTAACCAATAAAATAAAATAAAAAACTGAAGGGTAACTTTTTCCTCCAGTTGAACTCAATAATTGGATTTTGAGTTTCTGCTGTGTGAGAATAAAAGAGGAAAACCTCCTGTTCCACCTTTCAAGACGATGGATCAGATAGAGCCTGGAGAAAATGGCCAATCCTTCTCGCTGCCTCCCCATGGGTTGGCCAACACACACAGTTGAAAAGTTCAACCCATCTTTCTCTCTCACACACTCACTCGGTCAATACACCCCATAATATTTACAGCCTCAGTGTTTTAAGAATACAAAGCAGCAGCGTGATGATGGTGAAGGTTTGCTGGCTACAAATTAAGAGACAACAACCGAGGATTGTGCTGCCGATCCATTTGTCCGTCCATCTTCTATCTTCCATTTGTTCTGATGTCTGGTCTCGGGGCAGCAGCTTGAGCGGAGAAGTCCAGACATCTCTCCACAGCCACCTCTTCTGGATGGACTCGAGACGTTCCCAGTCCAAACAAGAGACGTAGACTCTCCAGCGTGTCCTGGATCTTCCCTGGAGTCTCCTCCCAGTGGGACATGCCTGAAGCACCTCCCCAGGGAGCATCCGTACCAGATGACCAAACTGGGTGCACCGATTGCACTTTTCTGGCCGATCATTGATCTCTAAAAAGTCTAACCTGCCCATTCCGATTTTGGCCGATACCGATTTTGTTTTACAAGCGACACTGTCAGGTGTTGTCACAATGCAACTTCAGTTTTCTAATCTTGTTTTATTGAAGAACATACCCTTGAACATTATCCTCAATATCCAAGGAGCAATACAGACTTGAGGTGGTGCTCTGACATATAAATGAAGTTTGGACAATTGTTTTTTTAAAAATACACAATCTGTAAACTGGGTTTCTCATGTACGTCTCGGCCGATCTCCCAGAATTAAGGAAATCGGGGCAGATTTATCGGTACACCCCTAGACCAGACCACCTCAGCTGACTCCTCTCGATGTTCTACTCTGAGTCTCTCTGATGACTGAACTTCTCACCCTGTCTCTAAGGGAGAATCCAGCTCTACCCTGCAGAGGAAACTCATTTCAACCTCCTGCATCCACGATCTCATTGTTTCGTTCACTACCCACAGTTCATGACCAGAGGTGAAGGGCAGGAACGTAGACCGACCAGTCAGAAACTCTGAGATTGTTGAATTAAAACCAGATTGTTTAGGTGCAACTTTTACATGAACTGTACAACAACTACTGTTTCTTTAATAGGATTTATATGACACATTGTATGGAGAAATACACATATTAAGACCGATGTAATCATAATGTACTTATAAAAAGTTAAATTCCTCAAAGGATGCTTATCTCCCACCACCTTTCACACCCGTGTGTTAACCTAAAGTTCTAAACTGAGATCAAACCTAAACAATAATGTTCATGTCATATAGTGATGTCTTGTGCTTCTTTAAAAGGTTTGTGTCAGGAATGACTCTCAGCTACTACCACACCAGATTTTACTTATCGCCCTTTTGCTATTAGCTGTAGTGGAAGAGCTGTAGCCACCATTTTGTAATGGATTATATTAAGATATTGTATGGCTTTAGATTAGATTTGTTTAAATTGGTGTTCATGAGATATTGTGATAATCAATACACATTTTTTTTTATTTCCCCAGTTCTCGTGGCGACAGATGTTAAAACATTAATGTGGTAAAATTTGAGAAGATAAACGTCAGAATCGTCATTCATTCAGACCTCAAGGTTTCTGATTCTATCTAACATTGAATCATTTATTCATGTGTTTCCAGTCAACAAACATGCAGAGGGGTGTGTGTGTGTGTGTTGGGGGGGGGGGGGGGGGGTTATTCTTATTTAACTTTAAGTTTTAGTCTCAATAGAAAATGGAGTTTTAAAACAAGCTGCAGCTCCAGAAGCCCTTAGTGTCTGCTGGAGCTGGAACGCAGCAGCAGCCTCCACCAGACTCCATTAAAAATGTCACTAATTTAAAATGATCAGAGCCAAAAAAAAAAAAAGTCAACGGAGAAAAATACAAGACAAAGAACGATTTTGTTCAACTAAAGTTCATCTTCTGGGAAAAAAACCAAAGGTAAAACAAGAGCTTTGAAATGGGTTTGTAATCTGGCCCAGTTGCACTTCTTTCTGCCATCTGCTGCTCCATCGTCCTTGTCTCCTCTCTGACTTTTTCCTGATAACAAACCAGGACTTTTATTTTTTTAAATTCTTTCTCGCTTCACTGGCTGCAGCCCCGACTTATCTCATGTTTCTGATTCTCTGTTCGCTGCTGGCTCCGCTCCGTGTTCCTTATCTCTTTGCCAGTTTTTCACACAACAAGTTCACAATTTCATAAACCATCAAACATGCTTGGTAGAAAACTGATTTTGCTGTTACACACAATTCAGTTCATGTCTATAGCTCCAGGTCACAGCAGACGTCTCAGGGCACTGAACAAAAGCATTCTTGTACGTTATATTAAGTCCAGTTAGTAAAAGTTATCTAAGGAAGCAACAGATTGCAACTTTGTTGCAGTCTCCATCCTGAGTGAGCACAAAGGCTACAGTGGTAAGGAAAAACTCACTTTGAACATGAAGAAACTTTACAAAAAACATTACAAATACAAACTGGTAGAGGAAGAAAAGACAGCAGAGAGGAAATGTGGTCAATTTGTCCTCTAGCAGTCTAAGCCTATAGCAGCATAACACGCCAACCCTAACTATAGGATTTATCAAAAATGAAAGTCTTAGAACTGGACAAAGTTTCAGCCTCATGGACAGAAACTGGAAGTTGGTTCCACAAGAGAGGAGCCTGAGAACTGAAAGCTCTGTCTCCTCTTCTGCTTCTGGAAACTCTAGGAACCACAAGTAAACCTGCAGTCTGAGAGTGAAGCGCTCTGTTAGGAAATTATGGAGCAATATGATCTGGAATATAAGATGGAGCTAGGTTGTTGAGGGATTTGTAGGTTAGAAGTAAGATTTTGAATTCAGTTCTGGATTTGACAGGGAGCCAGTGGAGAGAAGCTAAAACTGGAG
>JARVLU010000646.1:2473936-2486589 GCA_031762415.1 Simpsonichthys santanae | reverse complement strand
AAGAGGGGACGAAGAGGGTACCAGGGGGTCCCGTGCCAGGATCCGGTTCAAACTTGTGGGCTTCACGAACCTCCTTAACAATGAGCCAGGTGAGTGCTCCGACAATGCATACTGGGAGAATGATGGTCTCATCAGAATCAGGAACATCTGGAGGAGAAAACTGGCGGGAAAGAGCATTGGGTTTCACATTCTTTGAACCAGGTCTGAATGTCAATGTGTAATTAAAACGGTTGAAAAATAGTGGCCAGTATGCCTGCCTGGGGTTCAACCATTTAGCATCTCTCAGGTATGTGAGGTTTTTGTGGTCAGTCCAAATAACAAAATGAATTTCTGTGCCTTCAAGCCAATGGCGCCACTCCTCCAAGGCTAGTTTAACGGCTAATAATTCCCTATTGCCCACATCATAATTCCTTTCTGCTTGTGATAAGCAACAGGAGAAGAAGGCACATGGGTGTACTTTATTGTCCTTGGGAGACCTCTGGGATAACACCGCACCTACCCCAGTGTCAGAAGCGTCTACCTCAAGAATGATTTGATGAGTTGGGTCCGGATGACAGAGGATGGGTATGGATGAAAAAAGTTGTTTTAGCTTACCAAAAGCAGTGTCGGCTTCGGGGTTCCATTTGAAAGTTCTGTTGGTGGAGGTAAGCTGGGATAAGGGTGCGGCGATGCGGCTGTAGTCCTTAATGAAGCGTCTATAGAAATTTGCAAAGCCAAGAAAACATTGCAACTGTTTTCTGGTCTCAGGGATCGGCCACTCCACCACTGCCTTAGTTTTCTCGGGGTCTGTCCTGTGGTGCCCCTCCCCAAAGATAAATCCCAAAAAGGAAACAGATGAGGCATGAAAATCACATTTCTCCCCTTTCACAAAAAAATTGGTTCTCATATAACCTCTGGAGCACAGTTCTGACTTGTGTGATGTGTTTGGTTTTATCTTTGGAATAAACAAGGATATCATCTACAAATGTAGGTAGACAAACACAAAATCCCCAATAAAGTCTCTTACTACATCATTAACAAGTGCCTGGGATACTGCAGGAGCGTTGGTGAGGCCAAAAGGCATGACAAGATATTTGAAGTGTCCCAATGAGGCACAGAAAACAGTCTTCCATTCATCACCATGCTTAATATGTACGAGATGATGTGCATTCCTCAGACCAAGTTTGGTAAAAATGGTGGCGGATTGTGGCTGTTTGTGAATAGATTTGATCAATGGCAGTGGATACTTGTTCTTTATTGTTACATTGTTAAGACCCCAGTATTCAATACAAGGGCGCAGTGTCTTGTCCTTCTTAGAGACAAAGAAAAACCCTGCCCCCACTGGAGAAGTAGATGGACAAATAATTCCAGAGTCCAGAGACTCCTCACTGTCGGTCTTCATGGAGTCACATTTGGGACCGGAAAGGTTGTATGGGCGACTGGCTGGCAGAGGTGATCCAGGGAGGAGATCGATTGAGCAGTCGTAAGGGCGATGAGGAGGAAGAGAGAGAGCCTTTTGTTTGCTGAACACAGGGGCATGATCATGATATTTGGGGGGAATAGTGGAGAGATCAATGTCCTCAGTGTTCTGTTCACTTATTGATGGGTTGGCGATGCCAGAGTGAAGACAGTGTTTTAAACACCTGTCGCTCCATCTCGCTACCCTTCCGAACTTCCAATTAATGTGAGGATTATGATTCCTTAGCCAAGGATAGCGTAAGATTAGCTGAGTGTTAGGTGAATTAAATAAAAATACATTAATGTGTTTGTAGTGGTTGCCAGATGTAATCAAATGCAGGTCTGCAGTTTTAAAGCGTATCTGGGCTAGGGCTTCCCCAGTAACATCAGCTATGTAAACAGGCTCAATCTCGAGGATGCGAAGAGATCATTCTTGGACCAAGTCCTGACTGATTAAATTTTGTTTGGCACCCGAATTTATTAAGGCAGTGACAGGGAACCAATTTTGGTTAATTTGAATGAGGTAAGATAAGTAGGTAAGATAAGTCTACGGAGAGGAGTAAATGAGGATGTGCCCACCAGTAACTCTCTCTTTACTGGTGGGCGTTTTTGTTTCCCCAAAAAGGACAAGAGGCAATGAAGTGCCCATCCATCCTACAGTAAATGCAAAAATTTGACTCTACACGTCTTTGTCTCTCGACTGACGTTAAATGAGTTTGCCCAACCTGCCTGGGTTCAGGTTCGGGCAAAGCTAAGAGAGAAGCAGGAATGGGGGCTTGGAAACTCTGGGACTTGTAGTTCTCAGGGCTGAACCTGAGCCCCACCTGGTGACGCTGAGAGTCTGGAAGTAGCGGCTCTCTGGGAATTGTAGTCCCGCTCTCTGCAGCGTTCCCGGAAGGGTTCATCGAGGGAAATAGCTAGGTTTATTAGCACATCCAAACTAGGCGGTTCATCTCTTGCTGCAATTTGGTCCTTAATGTACTCAGATAACGAATTTAAAAATGTACCTTGCAGCACTCTTTCGTTCCATCCCGTTTGAGCGGCGAGAATGTGGAACTCGAGGGCATGTTCGGATACTGGTCATCGGCCCTGACGTAATCCCAACAAACATTTCTCGGCGTTAGGTTGTTGTAACGGCCGGTTGAAAATCCTGCAAAACTCATTGAGAAGGAGGTCGAATGAAACAGAATCCAGGTCATGGTGGTGTAAAAAAGAAGTTGTCTTCTGGAGAGTGTTACCTTTTAATTGACTGGTGAAGTAAGTGATCTTGGCGATCTCCGTAAAGTAGAGTTGAAGAGCCCACTTGAAGGCGAGTTTACATTGAAGCAGGAAGCCTTCACATTAAACAGGATCTCCGGAGAAAAGTTCTGATGGCTTAACAAACAATTGTTGGTTGGAAGAATCATTTACAGAACTGGTGTTAGAAGAACTCGACACTAGAGGAGCAGCTGACACTGTAGGAGGAGAAGAAAGTCTCTGGTTAATAGAAAAAAACATGCCACCAAGTTCTTGTAAATTTGACTGGGTCTTGAGTTGCTGGTTTTATACTTGTTTTAATATCTCCTCTAATTGGTCTATCTATGTGTTCAGCTTGTGAGGAGGACAAAGCTTGTTCGCTCCTGGTCTCGTTCTGGGTTTTGTTTGGCTGGAGCATTTCTGTTGTAATCTCGGGGTACCCAGTTGGTAACAAGACCCGGAACGACACAAGACTCAAATGGAAAAAGGTAATAGTGTTTATTATTTACAGTGACAATGATTTACATATGTACAGGTGGTCAAATGGAACTCCTGAAAGAGGAAGTAGAAGGTCAGGAGGGCTTGGCCAGGAGGCAATAGAGAATATTGATGCTTTGTTTGTGTATCCTTACAGATGGATTTGGGGGACAAACATTGTCGAGAATTCAGCGGTTCCAGTGGGGGTAATACAGTCCACAAAGACAAGGCAGGCAAGTGGCTGGAGGGCAAGACTTGAGGCACGAGTGAACCAGGACTGGACCAAAAAACCGACAGGAGAATGGCAGGCACACAAAGACAAGGTAAGTACTTCAATCATTAAATCACTATACTGGCCAGAAGCAAAAACACCAGGAAGCAGAATAAATGCTCCAGCAAAGAGTAGGACTTGACTGCACCCTTATGTAGTGGTGGAGCTCGTCAGGTGGATGACCGTCAGCTGGAGCTAATTGGCGGCCATCTTCGAGCTGCAGCAAGTACTACTCTTATTCACAGACGAATGTCCCAACACAGGAGAGTCACCTCCTCTGGACAAAACTCAGCTGTTCACCTCCACCTCACAGACAAGGGACACTCATTTGAGGACCAGAATGTGCACATTTTGGACCGAGAACACAGATGGTTTGAGAGAGGGGTGAAGGAAGCTGTTTATGTTAAGAGAGAGAAACCTTCTCTTAACAGAGGAGGAGGTCTCAGGTTCCAACTTTCAAAAACATATAATGCAGCTTTAGGTCTGATTCCCAGACGTTTTTCACACATTGATGACAACAGAGGAGCCTCATCTGTGAATTAGACCAACAAAGACCTTGGGAAACCCCTACTGTTAAGGAGAAAACTCCTCGGATGAAGAGCGAAACGTCTTCTGTTACAAATAAAGTCCAGTTGTTTCTGTATTGAACGTTTTTTTTTACCTTACTTGCATAGTTTGATGCCGGCTCAGACCACTGTGCCACCGTGCAACGTGTTTGGAGACCCATGAATTTAAGTTGTAACAAAAGTAAGACACTTTATGACTAAACTGCAACATCACCTCCTTCCCTGAGATGTTGGAGTTTGTTCATGATTGATGCTAACGTGTCTTCAGTTCCAGCTGGGTGAGGTTTCAAGTGGAGGTTTGTGTATTTTATCTGTTTTGTCTCCAGCACTCAGCCTGTGAACTTAAAGCTTTAACTCACGCAGCTTTGTTTAATCTTCAGTTCGTGTTCCTCTTCTCCATCTCCATCCATATTTCCACGTTTTGAAGTCCCTCTTCTTCTTGAAGACGAGCTCGTGTTGTGACTGAGCCACGGGAACAGAAAATCCACTGAGGCTGTTGATTTTTCCGAGCGTCTGTTTTGTTTACAACAATTAGCCGATGCTTCGTAATGCGCATTCATTTGTTTAATGGCGTTCATGTTACGGCTTCAACCGAGAGGCAGAGTTCACTTCTCTTAACGAGCCTCCTAACGTCATTCGATTAAAAAAAACATCTGTTGTTCTCAACGAGAACCGATTCATGAAGACGAGCAGAAGTCTTTCTTCTCCTGCCCTGACACCAGTCGGCCTTAAAGATCCCGAGCAGGAGGATGAAACGGAGCTGGCAGAGCAACGAGGCGACTCCTGCGAGGAACCAAAGACGAGTTTCATCCCTTTGATGTTGCTGATTCATAACGGGTCCTCTGAGGAACACAGACCATGAATAACCTGCTCATCCAGACCTGGGTTTTTTTTTTTTTCTCAGTAAAAAGGCGATGAAATTTAACGAGAGAGGAAGACTGCGTTACCTGGACACGTCGGCTGGGTTGACGATAAAGTGCGGAGGTGTGAATGTTGACCTGCTCCCATAGAATGTAGAGCAGCTCTCGCTAACGAGCTCCGAGAAGATTCACCTCCTGTAGCCGTTAACGAGCCGCCGACACGTCAGGAAGTGAAACGAGTTTTACAGGTTCTGGGTATTTCTCTTCGTCTGCACATAGTTTTTTATGACGTAACATTTTTGTTTCACCTATAAAGGATTTGAATGGTGGATGAATTCAGCAGTTTAAATTTTTTTTATTTTATTTTATTTCTTTTTAATAAAACACAAAAGTTTTCTTTCTTGTAAGTTTTAATCTTTTTCCCTCCAAGACTTTTGTACAAATATGTATTTAGTAAACTCCTGGACTCGTCTGATTAAGTTTAGAGCTGAAGACCAACACTCAGAGTTTATGGATGTAACTTCTGTGAAGTGATGCCATTAAAGTGCACCGTGTGTTTCTGAGCGTGAAGACGTGCGCAGCGGCCATTAAGCCACCTGACTGCTCATATGTGTGGATGGGTAATTTAGCAGAGCAGGTGGGCAGAGAGATAAGTCTTGTCACACTAATAAATCCCTCGGCGCTGAGGTGAATTCAATTTGCAGAGAGCAGAAAGACAGTGGAGGTGTCTGTCGATTGACCAGCTGTCAGAATTATCTGATAGCTGCTGGACAAAAACAGCCATTTAGCCGTAAAAACGTCTGGACCGTAATCAAGCAGCACGATGCGGCTTCAGACTGATTTATTAGACCACAGGCAGAGATAACGAGGGTCCTTTCATCATACTTCAACATTTAAAGGGAAAACGGTCTGAAGCTGTGTCACTGCTAAGAGCTGAACGACAGCTGAAGTTTACTGAAACTGAGCGGTTACAGCTAAAGAAGGCACAACACTAGCTAAAAGCTAAATGTAGGGAAAAGTTGACCAGAAGCAGCTTAAGGATAGCTATAAGAAGCTAAATTCTGGCTATAAACAGCTAAAGACTGGCTATAAGAAGCTAAATGTTGGCTATAAGAAGCTGAATGATGGCTATAAGAAGCTAAATGCTGACTTTAAGCAGCTAAAGGCTGGCGATAAGCTAAATGATGGCTATAAGAAGCTAAATGCTGGCTATAAGCAGCTAAAGGCTGGTGATAAGCTAAATGATGGCTATAAGAAGCTGAAGGCTGATTATAAGCAGCTGAAGGCTGGCTAAATGGAATGTAAAATTTAAGGAAGAAGAAAATGATGTTCACGCTGACTCAGTGTTTTCTCAGGATATTAGATTTTTAATGGGATAACAGAATCAGGACAACAGCAGAGTTTTTTTTTGGTCTTTGTAGCTGAAGAGTGTTCGTGTGGATCGATGTTTTTTCAGCCGACACGATGTTAGCGAACAGCAGCGCCGTGTTTTACAGCCACTGCTTTAATTAAACCCTCCAGTCAGGACTAATGGAAGGAGAAACTCTGGATGTCACACGACTAATTGCTGCACTCAGTCTCTCATTTACACACACAAACGCACGCACGCGCACACACACACACACACACACACACACACACACTAATCAGCTGACTCTCCCTCTGAGTCGTTACCTGCACCTCTGCTTTTTAACGGATGTTCCTGCTTTAACGAGATTCTCCTCATTTCTTTCTCCTCCACTTCCTGCTGCTGTTCGACCTTTATGACCTTTCATTGGGGTCAAGAGTTATAATTTGTGTTTTATTTGTCCGACTCTTAATATAAAACATGAAATGTTCCACCTAACAGCACATCTGAATCACTGAAAACAAATTACCGTACATTTTGCTGTATAAGTCATAAATTATCATGACAGTGACTCATACAGCGAAGCGACATAGTTTTTTTCCTTCCATATTTATTACCTAATTTTTAACTGAGATCTGATTATTTCATTCATTCCGACTAAAAATATTGAACTCTACCATTTTCAGCCACTAGAGGGCCCTCGACTAATATGGCAAGCCAAGTGTGTCATTAATAGCTAAAAGTGGCTATTATATGTTTTTAAGTGTTAATCTTGTTAAATTCCTGTTAAAGTCCTCCCGTGCACGCTGATTTTTGGCACAACACCCGCCCACATTTCCAGGTTGTCCGCGGTGACACAACAGATGTGATTTGTACGGCGAAGCATCATATTTATGTTTTTTCCACTTTTATTAGACACACGGTATTTGGACTGATGCGACTTATACGGCAGAAAGTACGGTAATCTAAATGTCCGTCTTTAGCCGACTCAGCGACAGTTTCCTGCCTGAAGTTACAACAAAGAGAATGTGATGGAATAGACATGTATAAATAAATAAATTAAATTTTAACGTCCTGACATACAGTTCAGTTAATCCAGACTTTTACTCAAGTTGTTGCTGAAATACTTGTAATTTACACGATCTTTGTAAAAACATTAAGAAACGACCTCTTTGTTTTTCAGACACGATGGAGCGCTGGTGGGTGTGGCCTCTGACGGTGGTCTCCATGGCAACGGTTTACCTGAGCCCGTGCGGGATCGCAGCGTTTTCCTCCGACACGCTGATCAACAACGTGGTGATGGACGAGCGCACGGGCCGGCTGTACGTCGGCGCCGTCAACAGCCTCTACCAGCTGAACTCTGACCTCGGGCTGGAGGTGCACGTTAAGACGGGCCCCAAGAAGGACAACCCACAGTGCACGCCGCCGGTCACGGACACCTGCGAGAACTCCAAGGAAACCAACAACCACAACAAGCTGCTGCTGGTCTTCCAAGACCGGAACGAGCTGGTGGTCTGCGGCAGTCTCTTCAGGGGCATCTGCTCGCTGAGGAACCTGAGCAACGTGGACAACGTGGAGTACTACAGCGACAACAACGGCGAGAAGTCGTACGTGGCGAGCTCCGAGCAGGGCGTGTCTGTGGTGGGAGTGATGTCATTCTTCCAGAAAGGAGGACAAAAACTCCCCGTGTTCCTGGTGAGGATCCAAACGCACACTCAGACGAGGTTTACTCACGTTAACAGAGATAATTAAATGTCCATCGTCTTCCACGGGTTCTGGAGTTGGGTCTTTGGTGCAGCAGCAGGAGCAGGGAGGTCCAGACATCTGTCCACATCCACCTCTTCCAGCTCATCCAGGAGGACTCCAAACCCAGACACTGTCTCTCCAGCGTGTCCTGGGTTTTCCATGGGGTCTCCTCCCAGTTAGACAATCTGGTAAACACAGAGCTTCTTGCAGCACAACGTCCTCTTCACCACAACGGACCAGATCAGTGTGCACAGTACTGCAGAGCTGCACTGATCCACCTGTCAGTCTCACGCTCCATTCTTCCCTCACCAGTGAACAAACCCTGATGGACCTAAAGTGGACTGTCCACTCAGACCCAGAGTGGACAGTCCACTCTTTACCGTCTGAGGACCATGACCTCAGATCTGGAGGTGCTGGTCCTCAGACGCTTCATGATGGTCTGTGATCCGCTCCAGTGAGGGCTGGATATCGTGGCATGATGTGACCAACGGGACCTCTTCACCTGTAACCAGGATGGATCCTGAGGACACGGACTCAAACCTCCTCCGTCCTCTCGCTGCACCGACACGTTAACTCATGAAGTCCTGGTTTTCACTCAAGCTTGTTCATGTTCAGGTGGATCCAGAAGGTCTTTGCTGGAAGGGAGCGTGTTTTCATGAAATGTCTGTGAACGTTTTGTTTCCCTCCTCTTCTCTTTGTTGTAGGTCGCTAAAGGCTACGGCAGCTACGACAGCACCAAGCTGATCTCCACCCGGATCCTCCAGGAGTACAACAAAGAGTGGGTGTATTTCGACAGCATCATCGAGGCCTCCGCGGTCCAGGCAAACCCCTTCGTCCTGCGCTACCGTCACGACTTTCGCTTCGCCTTCAAAGACAACAACTTTGTCTACTTCGTGTTCTCGCGCACGCTCGGGCTGCCGGACAACAAGAACTTCACCTTTATTGCCCGGATGTGTGAGGACGATCAGAGTTATTACTCGTACACGGAGCTGCAGCTCAACTGTAGCGCCAGCAACAAGTACAACAAGGTTCAGGTACTGTCACACGTTTTACTCTTGAACTACTTCAGTGTTTTAAATACTTTTTCACATTTAGTTTTAGTTCCTTGAGGCCTGAAGAACCAGGCAGGACTTTGGTGTCCAGGGTCCAGCCTCAAGTTCTTCAGAGCAGACTCTGGTTCCAAAACTGCAGCGTGGCTGCAGCCATGGTTTTCATCTTAAACGACGGGAGAAGGTGGAGACACCTCAACCATCTGCTTTAAAGTCAAAGGCTAAAAGTAGCAAAACACTAGCTAAAGCCCAAGATTAACAAAAGCTAAAAATAGCAATACACCTGCTAAAAGTGATTAAAAATAGATTAAGCTAAATACAGAAAAATGCAAGCTTAAAGCTAAAAGTAGCAATACAATTTCTAAACGTAGCAAAATGTTAGCTGAAAACAACAAAAGATTAAAATAAAAAGTTGCAAAAGGTTAGTTAACAGCTGAAGTAGAAAAAACCAATAGCTAAATGTAGCAAAATGTTATCTAAAAGTAGCAAAAGGTTAGCTAAAAACTAAAAGTAACAAAATGTTAGCTGAAAGCTGCAAAAGATTTTTAAAAAAAGTTGCAAAAAGTTAACAGCTGAAGTTGAAAAAAATAGCTATATGTAGCACAACACTTTCTAAAAGCAGCAAAGAAATACCTTAAAAGTACAAAAGGTAATTTAAAAAACGTAGCAAAAGGCAAAAGTAGAAAAAGACTGGCTAGGAGCTAAATGTAGCAAAACACTAGCTAAAAGCTAAAACTAATAAAAGGCCAGTTTAAAGCTAAAAGTAGCGATACACTTTCTAAAAATAGCAAAAGGCTAGATAAAAGCTAAAAGTAACAAAATGTTAGCTGAAAGCTACAAAAAATTTAAACAAAAAGTTGCAAAAGGTTAGCTAACCGCTGAAGTAGACAAAATAGCTAATAGCTAAATGTAGCAAGACGCTATCTACAAGCAGCAAAAGAAATGCATTTAAAGTACAAAAGGCTAATTAAAATCTAACAAAGCAAAAGACTAGCTAAAAGCCAAAGTAGCAAAAGGTTGGCTATGTGCTAAAAGTGGCAAAATGTTAGCTACAAACTGAAAGTAACAAAACTGCAAAAAGATGAAAGTATCAAAAGACTGGTTGATATCTAGGTTTGACAAGAGGTTAGCTAAAAGCTGAATCTATCCAAAGGCTAGCTAAGTTCTAAAAGTAGCAGAATTGTAGCTAGTAGCAAAATGCTAGAAGACACCAAAGACTTGAGCTTCACTGAGGACGATCAGCGGTTTTACTCTCACACGGAGCTGCAGCTCAGCTGTAGCGCCACCATCGTAAATAGTCCACTTCTTTGGCTCAGACGTTTTGGAACGTTTGGATTTGTTTGTCACAAAAACCTTTCAGTTGTTTTCTTGTTCTTACAGAAAACATCTGGCTCTTCTGTGTCTCGTAGGCTGCGTTTGTTGGAGCCCCTGGAGCCGTTTTGGCCCTAAACCTGACGGCCTCGGGTCAGTACGGAACGGTTTCAGCGTCCGACAAGGTTCTGTTTGTGGCCTTCACCTCAGAGGAGGAGACGTCGTCGGCTCTGTGTACGTACTTCCTGTTTCTTGAAGTTGGCGGAGCGTCAGACTGGGTCGAAGCGTGTCGGTGAGATGTTTCTTCTGCTTGTTTGGAGCTGCCGTTTCATCTTAAAGCCAGCAGCTGAAAACAACGTCTCAGACAGGCTCATTTGGTGTCTTGCTCTGGAGAAGTGATGACATCACAGTTTTACCAAAGAGCATTCTTGGCTTTGAGTTTTGACTTTAATGTTTAGAAATAAAATAAAAAAAGTTATCCTCCCCAGAAAGACTGTGTGAAGTTACTTCTCTCAGTTGTGCAGGAACTTGTCCACTTTTTTAATATTTAGATTTATTTGATGAAATAAATTTGTATTTCCATGACTCCTGTTGTGGATTCATCCCAGTTCTCTGTCCAGTTATTCCAGCCATTTTAACTCTTGTAGCACTTTAGTCCAACCTTCAAAACCACTTTAGGTACGATCTCATGCGTTATCACACGACGTCGTGCTCAGACTCTGTGTTGAGGATGACTCCTGTCTACCACCACGTCAAACTCATCGAGTTATTTTTGTTTTCTAAGCTCCATCCAGTTTATCCAGTCAAACCTGCCCAGTGTTTCAGAAGATATTTAGCTAAAACGGCAACAAACTACAGATAACCATTTTGTACCCTAGTGGTATGAAATGTTTGGGCGGGTACGAAGCGGAGGTACAATTTGACCAGCGCTTGTTCAGTTGTAAACAGTCGAGCTGTGCGTGAAGATAATTTGTTCATGAGCAGAGAAACGTTTGGGTCCAGATGGTTGTGTGTGTTCCTGTCTGCAGGTTCGTACCCTCTGAAGTCCATCAACGATCGGCTGGTGGAGGTCATCGGAGCCTGTTACAGCCAAGCGGGCTCCATCGACGGAAAGCCCGCAGTCTACTCGCCGTACTCGTCCAAGTCCGAGGACGTGTGCAACGGCAACAGCAACACCAACAGCGGTCAGGTGAGGGGCAGCTCGTGTGAAGCTGGCGTGAAGCTGCACCAGTGGATCAAAGACTGATGCATGTCCTCCTCTCCGTTAGGTCCCCATGGTGGATTTATATAAATGTGGAGCAGAGTTCCTGCCGTCACCTTTAGCCAGCAAGGCTGCGTTCGCCTTAACAGCCGAGCCTTTGTGGTTCCGTAACGTTCACATGTCTGCGGTGGCTGTGGCCGTGGAGATGGAGCACGCCGTGGCGTTTGTGGGCACCGCCAACGGAGAGGTAGCCGACGATTGAACTGCCTCGTCGAGCTAAAGTCTTTTTTTACTGCACTTCTGTTTGTCACGTCATCGCTGGCCCTCACAGACAAACTGAAACAAAAGAAACAACACTGAATGAAACGGAGTTCAAAAAGCTAAAAGAAGCAGAACATAAGCTAAAATAAGCTAAAATGATTAGTAGACTTTTGAAAGATAAAACAAGCAAAATTCCAGCGAACGGTAGAAAAAAAAAAACTATGTTGACAAAACATTGTGTACAAGCTAAAAGTAGCAAAGGGCTAATTAAAAGGCTAAATTTAGCAAAAGGCTAGCTCAAACCTAAAAATGGTAAATAAATGGCTAACATTAGCAACATGGTAATTTTAATAAAGTAGCAAAAGGCTAGCTAAAACCTGATATTATCTAGAGAGGAAAGTAACTAAATATCAGCTAAATGCTAAAAGTAGCATTTAGCTACTAAAAGCCTTGCTAAAAGCTAAGAATAGCAAACTGTTGCAAAAATCCAAAAGTTGCTAAAGCCAGGCTAAAAACTAAAATCAGTAAAAGGTCTTCCAAAAGCCTAAAGTAGCATGAGACTTGCTGAAAGCTAGAAATAGCAATAGGTTGGCTAATAGCTTAAAGTGGCAAAAGGGTACAAGCTAAATGTAGCAAAAGGCTAGCTTCAAGCTAAAAGAAGCAAAAATCTAGCTAAATGTCTAAATCAAAACAGTATCAAAATATGGCCTAAAAGCTAAAAGTAGCAAAGATAAAGTAACAAAAGGATATTTAAAAAAGCTAAGTCTGGTCCTCTGGACATTGAAAAAACAAAACTAAACGAAGCAAAAAAAAATGTGTAGAAACGTTTCGTCTTTCATCCGGAAGACTTCCTCAGTGACTGCGGAAGTCTTCCGGATGAAAGACGAATT
>JARVLU010000646.1:2459514-2473836 GCA_031762415.1 Simpsonichthys santanae | reverse complement strand
CGGATGAAAGACGAATTGTTTCTACAATTTTTTTTGCTTTGTTTAGTTTAGTTTTTTGAATGTCCAGAGGACCAGACTTAACTTTTTTAGATTTTTCTACCTGGATTAATGAGCATGCATCAGGGTAACAAAAGGATAGTCTGAAGCATCTAAAAACAGGTGAAAAGCAAAAAGTGACTAAAGGCAGATTAAATGCAAAAAAATAAATTAAAAAGTTGGCTGAAGATTGAAGTTTTCTAAAGCCTAACGGCTAAAATCTGCTAAGTTCTGGCTAAAAGTAGCAACATGCTGGTAAAAAAACTAAGCTATTAAAAGCCTGAAATAGCAAAAGACTAGCTAAAATTTAAATGTTGCAAAATGCGAGCTGAAAGATACTTTTTGAAAAAAGCAGCTGAAGACGAAAAGTCAGGAGATGCTAAAAGCTAAAAGACGCAGAACAATAGCTAAAACTTTAAAGTAACAAAAGGCTAGTTTGAAGCTAAAAGTAGCCTCACAAGACATAAACAGGGCCAGTAGCCGAAAGTCTGAAGGAATCAAAGCGATCCTAAGTCCTTCTATGGATAAAATATTTTTATTAAGTTAAATATGTTGAAAAGTATTGGATGTTTATTAATGTTTTTTATTTGTGTAAATGGTGTCGGCACCTCTAATCTGAGAGGTAAAAAGTGTTTTTGTTTACGTCAGCGTTGCCAGACGTCTTTAGTCTCGAGTCTTCAGGTGAGGGTCCAGGTTCAGCTGTTTGTGTCCCTGCAGGTGCTGAAGGTGCATCTGTCGGCTCAGCCCGAGACGTACGGGCGCGCGTCCAGCGACGTCACCGGAGACCAGGTCAACAAGAACCTGCTGTTCGACTCCAGCCTCCAACATCTGTACATCACCACGGAGAAAAAGGTCACGTGCACACCGAGCGCATCGACCGCTCCTCTCCTCTCAATCCATTCCTCGCTGCTTCCGTCCGCCGAACGCCTCGCTGTCGGCGACTTACTGCTGCTCCTGTGCTCATCCATCAGGCCGCCGCCTTAATGAGCGCGTCGTGTTGTTTGATCATTTATTCATCCAGTGGACGAGCGCCACACATCTGTCTGCGTTACCACACACGTCAGCCATTGATTCGCTCCCCGCTGCCCCTCTTGTTCTCCTCTCGCCGCTTTTCCCGCCATCTGTCTCTCCCTCCCTTTGTCCTTTCATCTCTCGCTCGCCATCGCTTTCGCCGCGCCGAGGTGAAATGGGCGTTATTGATTGAGAAATGAATTAATTACAGACGCGCTTCAAGAGAGCGATTTGCTTTGATCAAGTGGAGCGTCGACGCCGGCGCTCGCTCCAGCTGCTCGTTCCCATTTGTCAGACGGAGACGTAAAGATTGTAGGAAATGTCACCGCAGCTGAAGATGAATGTTTAATTTTCATATTGTACAAAGTAAAGAAAACGCTGAGCTCCGAGGTTGTTCAAACATTCACACGTTCTCAATAAAGCTGGAAGTTGACGGGAGGCGTTGGGCTTTTATTTTGTAAAACTAGAAGCTGTGAGCCGTTTCCTGCCGGACAGCTCTGTTTTCACAGCCGCGATTCTCAAACGGTCAGGACTTTTTGTAAAAATAAAATCAAAACTGAGTTCCACGACTGGAACAAATAAAGCTCTATCAGGCAGAGAGGAGAAACGGCTGCCGTCTTCTCTGGACCACTGCTCGTTTCAAATGGACCGAGACAAAGTGGACAACTGTCCTGTCGTTGGACAAGTCCAAGTTTTAGAAACCACGGTTAAATATTTCAAACTGACCGTGATGTGAAGGTAAATGAATCAGTTTGTTTAAACCGTCTGGAGTTGTCGCTTTATTTGTTTCAAAAGCCAAAGAGTTGTGTCCCTTCACAATAAAAGCCTCTTCTGTGTATTCAGATCACCAAGGTTCCGGTCCAAACGTGCCACCTGAAGAAGGACTGCCACTCCTGCGTCTCCATGAAGGACCCGTTCTGTGGCTGGTGTGTCCTGGAGGGAAAGTGAGTCCAGCCGAGTGCTGAATGTCAGCTGAAGGAGCTGAAACTAAGCCGAAGCAGAACACGAGCTACAAACTAAAAGTTCAAAACTAAGAAAAAAAAAAAACATGACACTAGCTAAACGAGCAAAGTGATAATTTAATGTTAAAAATACTAAAAGCTCAAAGTAGCAGAACTAAAGCTAAAAATAGCAAAAGGCTAGCTAAATGTTTAAAGCTTGCTATAGCTGCAAAATATTAGCTAAAAGCTATACATGACCAAATTTTGTGCCAAAACACGAGCTAAAGGAAAGTAGTAAAAGGCTAGCTAAAGTTAGCATAGCACTACTACAACAGAAGTTTCAGAACAATACTTAGAAGTAACGTCAGCAAATGGCTAGCTAAAAGTAGCATATTGCTTGCTAAAATCAAAAGAGTTAAAAGGTGGTTACTAGCTGAAGTAGTGAGAAGGAAGGTAAAATTTAAAAGTATCTAAAGGCTAGCTGTAAGAAAAGGTAGCATAACGGTAGCTAAAAGTAGCTGAAGACCAGCTAAAACCCAAAAGTTGCAAAAGGTTAGCTAAAGTTAGCATTTGCTAGCAAAAAAAATCAAAAGTAGCAAAATGCAGTTAAAAACTAAAAATGACAAAAAGCTAACTAAAAGCTAAAGTGTAGCATAATGGTAGCCAAAAACAGCAAAAGGCTAGCTAAGAGTTGAAATAGGCTGATATAAGCTGAAAGGTAAAAATAGCAATAAGTTAAAGTATCAAAGATCACTCTAAACGTTAAAAGCAGCAAAAACCCAGTTAAAAACTGAAAAAGCAGAGTTGTAACTAAAAGTAGCTAAAGGCTAGCTGGAAATAAAGATCCAGAGAGCCATTAGCTGAAGCTGGTTTTACAGTGAACCGTCTTTTTGAAGGATCTGAAGAAATGTTTGTTTCTTTAGAGAAAATAAAATAAAGTGAAATATTCTAAAAATGTATGAAAGGTTCAAAAAACAAACTGAAACTAAAAGCTGACTCAGCATTCACGCCTCGTCCTTTGTGTCCCGTCGTCCTCTGGGACACTACTTTGACATGTTGTCCACCTGTCTGTCTCTCAGATGTGTGTATTGTCCACCTGTCTGTCTTTCAGATGTGTGTGTTGTCCACCTGTCTGTCTCTCAAATGTATTGTCCACCTGTCTGTGTCTCAGATGTGTTGTCCACCTGTCTGTGTCTCAGATGTGTTGTCCACCTGTCTGTGTCTCAGGTGCAGCAGGAAGCAGGACTGCAGCAGGTCTGAGGAGGACAACACGTGGCTGTGGTCGCCCAACCAGCAGTGTCTTCGGATCCAAACCTTCCAGCCGCCGAACCTCAGCTGTGAGAAGAGACACCAGGTGGGTGAGACACGGCTGTGGACCGACACGAGTCCCTCTGAGCCGGAGAGAAACCGGTCAGACCTGAACGAGTCGCAGCCACTCGACAAC
The DNA here is from genome assembly GCA_031762415.1 of Simpsonichthys santanae. NCBI lineage: Eukaryota > Metazoa > Chordata > Actinopteri > Cyprinodontiformes > Rivulidae > Simpsonichthys > Simpsonichthys santanae. The sequence continues at coordinate 2,470,404 of JARVLU010000646.1, read as the reverse complement.
AAGTTTTCAGATTTGAGCCAGATGTTTCCTGTCGATTGTTCCTCTGGAATCAAAAAAGTCGAGTTCAGAGGGCGAAACTCTGCCTCCCAGGAATTATTCTGTCTCGCTGCGATCAGCTGATCATCAGCTCATCAGCTGATCTTTTGTTGTCAGCTCACAATAAATGTTGGTGAAACTCGTTTTTGTCACGTTCTGTTGGGTTTAACGAAGAAACGGCTTTTCTTTAAAATCCTGATGAATTTTTCTCGTAACTGAGACGACGTCGTGTCGGCGCTCAGACCTAATGAAGAAGAATGGCGGCTGCGCAGCGTTAATGAAGGACTTGATAAACACGTTTATCATCACAGCTGTTTGTAAGAAACATTAGTTTGAATCAAGTGAATGTGACGTTTCTATTCAAAATAAAACAGCCAAAAGGATTTGGCTGCAACGGCTTTACAGGTTCAGATAATTTAAATGTTCAAATTAAATCTGAGACTTTGAACGTTTCAGGAGAATCGTCCAACTCAAACAGATCTTTTAAAAACATAAAAGTTTATTAAAAATGTTTAATGTTCTGGGACTCGTTTCAGCCGTGAAGCCGAGTCCCATCGATGTCGACGGGAAAGTTTTCACATTTTTTTATATGCGTGTTTAAAAATGTCTGCGTGAACTGATCCTGACGTCAAGATTTTCTAAATGTTCCTTGTTTGGGTTCTTCCAAAGCTGCAGAAGATCTGAACCAGAAACTGAAACGAAACGTGAAAATTAACGGGACAATCTGAATTTAAGTCTCTGCGCTGAACGACTTCTACTGAAATGTAAAAGTTAAAACGTCCAGAACTAAAATATAGCTGAACAGTAGCCGAAAGTAAAACTTGTAAACAAGTAGCAACAAACCTAAATTAACAAAACAGAAGCTAAAATTAGCTTGAGACAATTACAAAACCATAGGTAAAAGCTAATACAGTATTAGCAAACTAGTAGCTAAAGGCTAAGCCAAGCAAAACGGTAGCTTAAGACTAAAGATAATGGAATGGAAGCTAAACTAAACAAAAGCTAAAGTCAGTAAAACACCTAAAATTTACCTAAACCTAACCTAAAGATAAAAGCAAAAACTGAGGCTATAGCAGAATGCAAAAATGAGCAAACCAGTAGCTAAAGGCTATAATTAGCAAAACCAAATCTTGAAATGAGCAAAACTGTAAAAGGTAAACTTGTTAAACCATAGATTAAATTAGCATCATTGTAGCCAAAAGCTAACATAGCCAAAATGTTGCTAAGTGCTAAGAGTTTTTCTTCTTTCTGCTACCTTTCATTTTTTTATATTTGGTATGTTATCGTTTATGGGATTGTTTTGTATTGTATTTTTTTTTAATGAACAAATTTTATAAAAAAAAAAAAAAAAGTGCTGAAATCCTTAGCTGTAGGCTACAGTAAGCAAAACAGAAGCTGAAATTAGCTTGAGCTAATAAAAAAAAAACACATTGAAAAGCAAAAAACTAGCAAAACCATAGGTAAAAGCTAATATTAGCAATCCATGAGCTAAAGGCTAATTCAAGCTAAATGGTAGCTTATGACTAAAAATAAGGGAACAGAAACCAAACTGTAAACAAAATTTAAGTCTGTAAAAACAGCTAAAGTTGACCCAAACTTAATCTACGGGTTAAAAACCAAAACCGGTGCCATAGCAGAAAACAAAAAAAAAATGTTAAGCCAGTAGCTAAAAGCTATAATTAACAAAGCCAGATTTAATATGAGCAAAACTGTTAAAAAGTTAACTTTAATCCATAGATATAATTAGCATAACTGTAGCCACAAGCTTGCATAGCCCAAATGTTGATAAATGCTAAGAAACACTAGCTATAGGCCATACAGAAGCTAAACTGAGTAGAACAGTAAATAAAAGCTAAAATCTATTAAACCATACCATCATTTTGTATAATCTTAGTCAAATCTCTCATTTCAACCCAGTTTTATACGTTTTAAAGCTATAATCAGCTAAAGAAATGTTTAAAAGCAAAACTGTAAACAGATTTAGAAGGATCTGATTTCAGTGTGATGTTATAAACACTAGACGTCACAGCGTCCTCTTCCTGGTCGAGCCAAGTTTGATTTCTGAAAATGAAACAAAGTTAGTGAAACAAGATGAAGATTAAAGTCTCAACATGAAAACAGTTCCTTCCAACACGACGTCGCGTTGCTTTTCATTTTCTCTTTTGGTCACTTCAGGAAAATCAAATCAACACTTTGATCTTCTCCGAACAGAAACTTTCTCCAGGCCCGTGAATTTGTTGCATCTTAATGAGAACCTTTGAAACGATCGCCTCGGTGACGACCTCCGATAAAATAGATTTAGTCTCTTAACGGGGGAAAAAATAAAAAGGTTGCTTTGTGCAAGTTGCTGAATTTAAAGAGAAGAAACTCTCAGGTGGTTTTTGTTCAGGAGTTGCCAAAGATCAAAAAGTTTCAAATTAAACTTCGGCTGCAAAATTAAAACCGCTGAGGTCAGCAACAAGTCAGGGGGAACTCGTGTGTGAGCGGCGCAGCCGAATAGTAATTATTACTGACACATGCACGCACGCGCACGCACGGTTCTTTCATGTTCGCTCGATCAGCTGAAAGCTCGATCCATCGAGGTCAACTCGTGTTCGAGACTCGTTTCTTCTGTTTTAAAATATTTTTGTCCAGAATCTTTGAGCGATGTCGACCTGAAATAAAAATATAGAGTTTAAACGACTTGTTTGATTTAAATGTCTTGAAATTTAAATTCAGGTTTGGTTAAATCAACAAAATATTTTATTATATTTGATGGGAAACACGTTGTTTCACCTCCTTAGGAAGCACACAATGCCAGTTTTCTGTTTCTTTTACTGAACTGGTTGAGCACCAAGCGCTGAGCGACCAAACCAGTCCGGACCAGTCCTTCCAGCATGTTTCCAGTCAAGCCGACAGGAGTCAGCCGTAACGGTCCCTGCTGCAGCCTGCATGTATGTGGCGCTGCTTCTTGTACTGAATTGTTTACTCGTGCACAAAACAAGTGTTTGTGCTCCTTATTCAACCAGGTTGGTGTAAACGAGAGGCGGGGCTCCACAGCAGCCCCCACGGACAGGAACCTTATTTTTTATAAGATCAAACATTTTATTTACAATGGGGTTTTTCCTGCAGAGGGCCGTGATGTCATAGGAGCGTTTTATCAATTCTAACAAAATCTAAATGTTTTGAGTCTTTGTCAGGAACGAGTTATTGACTGCACAAACAAACAAAAATAAATGTGTGGCTCTTTTTTAAGTTTCTAGATTTATTTTTTTCCTCCACTCTGAACTTCCAGGGTTATAAAAAACGTCACGGGGTTAAATTTATCTTTTAGGTGTTTGTCGTAGTTTATTTGTTTGAGCGTCTGTTCCTCCTCCTCAGGTTGAAATCAACATCCCGAGGCTCCCCAGGCTCATGAAGCACGACGAGCTGCAGTGCTCCTTCGACTGCGTCCGGCGAGGCCAGATGTGCAATTTCACCACCAGCGCCACGCCGGTCAAGGACGATCCGGTTCAGGTGGTGTGCTCGCTCCCCGACCCCGAGATCATCCCGCCCACTCCGGCTCAGCAAGGTACACGGACCCGGCGCGCTCGTGTTTCTGCCGTCTGTGGACTGGAAACACGTTTATTCTTCTAACGATAGTAAAGTACAAGCACAGCTGTAAAGATCAGCTGCTGTTAGCCGTGGAAGCTAACTGTAGAAGAACATCAGCCATTAGCTTTAGCAGCTGAACTTCTTTTTTGTTCTGTAGGAGTTCACAGATCAGCTCCAAAAAGTTTGTTCTCTTTACAATCTGCTTCGGCTGCTCTGTTTTTCTCGTCTTCTGCTCTTTCCTGCTTTTAGCTACTTAGCTCAGTGGTTAGTTGCCGCAGCCTTTAAGCCTTGGGGCTGACGGTTCAAGCCCAGTTTACGTCAGGAAGAGCATCAGGTGTAAAACAATAAATAAAATGCCAAATCTTTCATGCGAGTTCACTCACTGTGGCAGCCCGTACTGAAGGAAGCAGCCGAAAGAAACTTAACTCTTTTAGCTTTTGTTTACTATTCTACTCCTTTTAGCTACTTCTTGCTGAATTTAGCTTTAGCTCCTGTTTTGTTAGTTTTAATGTTTGTTTAGGTAATTTATTTGCATCAGTTTTGCTACTCTTAGCTTTAGCATGCATTCTGCTACTTTTAGTTACTGTTGCACTATCGCTAGCTGCTGTTTTTATTTGAGCTTTTTATAATCTTTTTACTTTTGTTTTAGGCTACAGTGTTGCTGATTTGTAGCTACTGTTCCTGCTGTTTGCTTTAGCACTTTTTTTTAATTTAAGCTGAAATCTAGGTTATCTGTGTATCTGTTTTGCTAAATTTGGCTGCTGTTGTGATATATTCAGCTACTGTTGTGATATCTTTAGCTACTGTTGTGATATATTTAGCTACTGTTGTGATATATTTAGCTACTCTTTGGTTAATTTGAAGCATTTGTTTTGGTAATTTTTGCTACAATTTTACAAATATTAGCTTCTATTTAGTTGTTTTTAACTTGATCATCTTTTTTGCTACTTTGCACTACAGTTTATTAGATTTAGCTTTTTTTTTTATCATGGCTGCAATGGTCATTTTAGCATGATTTTTACTCTTAGCTTTGGAATTTGTTTTTCTCATTTTAGCTACTGCTCTGCTATATTTAGCTACTGTTTAGCTACTTTTAGTTTTATTACATTCAGCCACAGTTCAGCTAATTTTGTGTACAGTTTTTTGTATGTTTGTTTCATCATTAGCATCTTTTACTACTTTGAGCTAAAGTTTTGCTGATTTTGACCTCTGGTTTTGTTTACTTTAGCTTCAGCATCCTTTGAATTTTAGCCACAGCTTTGCTCATTCTAGCATCCAAGCTGCTTCTTTTTTCTGCTGTTCTGCTCCTTTTAGCTTTTTGCTGTTCTGCTCCTTTTAGCTTTCCTTGTTTTTCCCATTTTAGCTTCTGTTTGTTTTAAATTTAACTCTGTTTTAGCTACTTTAGCTAATTGTAGCAAAGCCTGTTCGTTTAAAGCTCCAAAGGCGCCAAGTTTAATCTGCGGAGCCTCTTGAACCCGTTTGTTTCTGCGTTTTCAGATTATGTGTCGGTCCCGGTTCGGGTTCTGGTGAACGGAACCGTCGTGCTGACGTCAGGAGAGTACCAGTTCTACAACTGCGCTGCTGCCGTCAGGAGGAACGAAAACACACCGTGAGCTGAACACACACTCACACACACGCACACACGCACACACAGGTTCTGACAGAACCAGGAAGTGCAGACGTGTCGTTGTGTTTCCAGGTGTATTTCCTGTGTGAACAGTCGTTGGGGCTGCCAGTGGGACGCTCAGGATCACGTCTGCAGCGACGTGAACGAGGCTGCGGCGGGAGAACATGTAATCAAACCTCAGCAGGTAGTTCTGACCAGCTGCTGTTCTGTTCTGGTTCCCCTGATTAAAAGTTCTGATGTGTGTGAGCTCATCTGACCCGTTGTTGTCTCCTCTGCTGGTGAAGCCCGAGAACTGTCCTCAGTTCGGTTCTCCGGAGCCGCAGCTGATCCCTGTTGGCGTCAGGATCCCCATCAGGTTCCAGGGAAGGAACCTCGAGATCTACAAGGTGACAAAGGCCCGGCTCACCCTCCTCATCCTCAGCTGCTCCCGCCGGTCTGTAACTTTGTCCCGTCTGTCTCCAGGACCAGAGGTTCTCCATCGGGACGGATCTGATGAAGACGATGGAGGAGGAGGTGACGCAGGTGGACGCCTCTGAGTTCGTGTTCCCCGGCTTTGAGGTGAGCGGCTCCACGAGCGTTCAGCTGTCATGGAGATCATTTTAGCTGTTTTTACTGAAACTACACAAAATAATTTTTCAGCTTCGAGCTGTTTGAAACGGCTACAGAAGAAGCTAAAACTGAGCGACCGTCACAGCTAAATGAAGCAAACTTTAAATAAAAGGTTCAAAATACTAAAAATTAAAGCAGCTGAGCTGAAACCTCAAAACAAAAACTGATGACGTACTAGCTAAAAGATAAATGTAGCGAAAGGCTTTTCTAAATAATAATAATAATAGTAGTTCTAGCTGAAAAGTGCAAAACAATTCAGTTTATTTCTAAAGCTCCAAGTCACAACAGAAGTCGTCTCAGGTTCTGAACAGAAACATTTAGATATAAAATAATAACACACTTTATCTGGAAAACACAAGCTAAAAGCCAAATGTAGCCAAAGTGTTTGCAGCTAAACTGCAGCAAGAAGCTAAAAAAGTTAGTTTCATTAAAACTCATCCTGTGCTTCATGAGATATTTTGCTAACAGAGTTGAGTAAATGTCATAGGCAGTCTGTTAGCACTCATGCTGTGTGTTTGGGGTCAGTCTCAGCTACGTGTCCATCCATATTAGTTTTAGATCAGTGTTTACTTTCAGAGAGTTTCATCAAATCCACAGGTTCATGAGATATTTTGCTAACAGGTGCACTCAGACGATCCAACGGGGAAAAGTCTCGTGGAGGCGATGAACACAGAATTCTAACCTGTCTGTCTGTCTGTCTGTTTGTCTGTCTGTCTGTCTGTCTGTCTGTCTGTCTGTCTGTCTGTCTGTCTGACACAGTTTCCTCATGACGAGCAGCAGGAGCTGAACGTTTCCTTCCACGTCAAAGACCGAGGCACTGAGAGGAAGATCGACAGCACCCTGACAGGTCCGTGTCTCACTCTCACCTACAATCGGCCTCTTCTCTCTCCGTCTCGTTCTCCGCTCCGGTGGCGACGATGTAATCGTCTTGTCTCCTGCAGTCGTGCTGTACAGCTGCTCGGTGGGGAGGGAGGACTGCAGTCTGTGTAAACACGCCAACGCCAAGTACAGCTGCGTGTGGTGCGCCGCGTCGGAGACCTGCGTTTACCAGAGCCTCTGCACGCCGCAGGAGTTGGCCCAGTGCCCAGACCCCACTATCACTGACGTGAGCTCCCAACACAGAGTCTCCAGCTGCTTCTACAGTCTGGTTATTGTAGGTTTTTATGAGCCGTCAGTGTCTTACCTGCAGAGAACAGCAGTAAGACTCATCTCGGTTTAGGGATTGGATTTATTATGGACATATGTTGCACATGCTAGTGCAGATGGGAAGTATAACAAAAGAAAGTCCACCCTCCGTTAGATCTCAGGTTTCATGTGTCAGAATCTAATCTAATCCAGGGGTGTCCAGTCCTGGTCCTGAAGAACCCCTGTCCTGTTTCAGTGCTTGAAAATCCTCTTCAAGTTCTGCAGGAGCAGAAACCTCTAAAACATGCACGATGGGGGTCCTCCAGGACCAGGATTGGACCCCCCGATATTGGACCCCCCTGATATTAAGGTTCTCTGTGCACACCACATGTTATAAATATTAAAGAGTTATTTATTAATTATTATTATTTATTAAACAAAGTCAAAAAGTTAAAGCAGTAGGTGGTTCCAGTCTCAGCGGCCTGGAGCAGCTGATCAAAACTTTGAGACACTTCAATAAAAACACTTTATTTTAAATTCAAATAAAATGTTTAGTTTTGTATCAAAATAAACAAAGTGTCAAATGCTCAGGGATTCCTGTGATTCGAATGTTTTCAAACGAACCCAGCGTTGCCTTCTCTCTGCTCATCGTCACGTTTGTTGACATAAATCACAACATTTCATCTGAAACGAGCGTAATGTTGTCAGCACCTGCACAGGTAACGACATCAGGGGGCTCTTTTCATCAAAGTAATAACCCAAGAGGAACAGAGGAAGCAATCACACGCATGACTGGAGATGAGAACGATTCCACACAGACCTGAGTGTGAACACGACAAGAATCAAAGACGAGGACGTCCAGCGCTGCTTGTTTTTAATTTGCAGCGAGGCTCGTTTTGAGGACGGTTTTAGATTTACGTTGAAAACTTTTTTAATCCTCGTATTCAGTTTGTCTCCACGACTTCAATGTGTCCCCCATTTCTCTGAAGCACCAGTTGCTTTGTCACATGCTGTCTTCTTGATTTACTCAGGGCTGCAGCTAAAAAGGGCGAAAGTTGTTAGGTAGCTAAGAGGCTAGCTTATTTAACCGGCCAATTGATCAGTAAGGCTGCCAAGCTAAACTGGCTAACTGTTAACAGTTAGTTTGCCTAGATAACATGCTAACTAACTCATCTGGCTAACTGTTAGGCTATCTAGCTAATACAGTAATAGGCTTGCTAACTAAACCGGCTAACTGCTAACAGTTAGACTGCAAAGCTAACAGGCTAGCTAACTATTGTGGCTAGTTTAATGGTAAGGCTGCCAAGCTAGCAGACTATCTAACTAAAGCAGCTATTTGTTTACTGTTAGACTGCCAGGTTAATGGGCCAGCTAACTGAACTAGTTAACTGTTAACAGTAAGGCTGCCAAGCTAACAGGCTAGCTAGCTAAACTGGCTAACTGTCAGGCTGCTAATCTAACAGCTTATCAAACTAAACTGGCTAACTGTTAACAGTTAGTTTGCCTAGGTAACATGCTAACTAACTCATCTGGCTAACTGTTAGGCTATCTAGCTAATAATAGACTTGTTAACTAGCTAACTGTTAACAGTTAGGCTGCGAAGCTAGCAGACTAACTAAAGCAGCTATTTGTTTATCGTTGGGCTGCCAGGCTAATAGGCTAGCTAGCTGGACTCGCTAACCGTTAACAGCTAAGCTTCCAAGCTAACATGTTAACTACTTAAACAAGGTCCTGGTTCTTGGTTTTCAATTAAAGCATCTAATCACTTCTTTCACCTTTGACCAAAGGAGGTGTATTTTTTTTTTAAATTTATAATAAACTCTAAAAAGCATTACCGGTAAATGGAACTTTTTTCTCATCCTGCCTCTTGCAGATCATCCCTCACTTTGGTCCTCTGAATGGTCGGATCTCCGTGACCATCAAAGGCTCCGACATGGGAATAAAAAAGGAAGACATCAAAAGAATCACGGTGGCAGGAGTGGACTGTGTCCACCTGCCGGACAGATACTCCGTCTCCACCAGGTGAGACGTTAACTCATCGTTTAATGACTACAGCCCGCTGAGTTTCACCTCATTCATTGAATAAAAGTGTTTACCATTGATTTTTTAATTATTATTCTGCATTTGTTTTAACATAAGACTGTCATGTACCGTCAAGAGCTGATTCAAGCTCTTTCTGTTTAACTAAACATGGCAACATGACACAAACGTCCAAACTTTCAGGGATTTATTGTTGCCACTTTTTGTTCAATCTCAAGCGAACATCATAAACGATGTAAAAACTGCAAACTATTCATATCAACACCAGAGCAGTACAAAAATATATTTAAAGGACATTTAAAGATCCATAATAGGCTTCATCTGTGTCCACCATGTAAAGACTCTTCTCCTCTACACCTTACGTGTGTGGGTTTGTATTTATTTGTTTTTGTTTATTTACTTGAACAATAAAGTTTTGAGTGAAATTTAGTTTTTAATGTCAGAGTTTGTTCGTTTTTCTATTTGGACCGAAGCGTTTAATCCGAAGACGATAATGGTTTGGTGAACTGAATGGAACAGTTTCTGATCTGAGCTTCAGACGTGGAAGTCAGACGGATGAAGAAAAGCTGAGCTCATTTAACTGTTTGGAGAAAATAGTACAACTTTGATTTTTCCTCTAAGACGTTGTAAACGACAGCTCGGTAGTTAACGGTTGTGCTGTAATTGGCGTGAACTGTGTCCGCAGTGTGGTGTGTGAGATCGGCCCGAAGCGGACGCCGCCTCATGACCTCCCTCCTGAACAGAGCGACCACGGACCAGTGGAGGTGGAGGTGGAAGGAGGAAGAACAGGAATATCTAAGGTTATCTTCACTTATCGGGTCAGTCTCAAACAGAACTCTTTCTTTTTTCTCCTTCTTTCATTTCACCTCAACTAAAAGCTGCTGAAGGTTCAGTTCAGTTGGCTCCTTGTCTTTTAACGTTAAAACGACGTGTTCCTTGGGGAATGCACTGTCTGGGGTGGGGGGGTTGTGCACGTGATGAGCCTTTCAGACCTTCTGTGTTTACGTTTGCGTGAACAAAACCAAGTTTTTTAAAATATTCAACCATTTAATGTACATTAAGATATACAGTAAAGTCCTATATAAAAATAAATATTGTAAATCTGTCGACTCTGGCAGGCCGCTGGCAGCTAGTTTTATTTATTAACTTATTTTTGAGGTGTGGGTGTCTCTTCAGCCTGCTCACATGTGGATCGACTGTTTTGTACCAGATGTTTACTCGTGGACAACACAAGCACGTCTTTGAATTAAATTGAATTCAGTTTATTTATATAGCGCCAAATCACAACAGAAGTCATCTCAGGGCACTGAACAGAAACATTCATACACATAAAAATCAATTGGTAACGTTTCCTGATGCATGCTCAGTAATCCAGGTAGAAAAATCTAACAAATGTAAGTCAGGTCCGTTTGTTAGAATCAGTAACATTATTTATCTGAGGAAGCAGCAGATTGTGTTGAATCTTCACTTTGTCACAGTCTCCCATCCTGAGCAAGCACGAAGGAGACAGTGGAGAGGAAAAAGTCCCTTTTAACAGGAAGAAACCTCCAGCAGAACCTGATTCAGGACGAGCGTCCATCTGCTTCAACCAGTTGAATGTGAGAGGAACAGGAAGTAGAAACAAACACAGAATGAGGCGAGCAGGTCCCTCTCTAAGAGGAAAAACAAACAAACAATAACAAACATGTTTGATAGAAAAGAAAGAATAAAAACTATTCATTTGTATTAATTTGTAACAATTCATTTAAAGAAATGAGGTCAGTTTGTCCTCTAGTAGTCTAAGTCTATAGCAGCAGAACAAGTCAACACTAACTATAGGATTTATGAAAAAGGAAAGTCTTAATCCCAGTCTTCAAACTGGACAATGTGTCAGTCTCATG
>JARVLU010000646.1:2439635-2450627 GCA_031762415.1 Simpsonichthys santanae | reverse complement strand
GTCCTGCTGTCCTCATACATGTCCTGCTGTCCTCATGCATGTCCTGCTGTCCTCATGCATGTCCTGCTGTCCTCATAGATGTCCTGTACCAGTCTAGTTGCTACATCTCTGTGCATCACCCTTGTTCTTAAAACTATCCACCAGCTCACTTCTTCTACTTGAGAGTATCAAAATAAAAACAAGCAAAATGCTAACTAAATGAGCCAAATGCTAGTTAAAAGTAGCTAAACGGAAACCATAAGCTAAAAGAGTCAAACTGACCATGATTCTTTTTTTTTTTCTAACATGGATCCGTTTGTGTTCAGTTGATAAATGTTAAGTTGTTGCCATTTCCTTGACATCGACACTTTAACCAAAAATTATGTCAACAACAAAGTGGCTCCTCCCTCTGAGTGAACATGTCCAGGTGGTTAACGTGACTCTTCATCAGCTCCTCTTCATCAGCTCCTCTTCATCAGCTCCTCTTCATCAGCTCCTCTTCTCTCCGCTCACTTCTGTGTTCTCCAACAGGGCCGAGGCTTCTCCAAGGCCATGACGGCGAAGGAGGCGGAGGCGTTCGTGGGCGACGCCCGTTGCAACGTGAACATCCTGCAGGTACGCAGCAGACTTCTCGTCGTTGACGTCGGTTCTCGTGAGTTCCCCCTCTGATCTGAGTCGGGCAGGCGACGGCGCCGCGGCTCGGCCACACCTGGCGCTCGATCGATGATCTGGAGATGAATCACGGTTCCTCGCTTGTTCTCAAAGACGACAGCTCAGCAGCCGAAGCTTCACGAACGCCGTCGTGTTTCTCCCGTCAGCCGCCGCAGAACAAGTGACGCTACGTTCGGTTCTCCTGCTTTAACGACCGAACATGTTCTTGAAGGCGTTCACACGGAGATGATCTTCTGTCGACGGGCGCTCAGCGTCGTCGGTCGCTCTCGGCTTCTGCTGCGTCCAACTTCAGCTCCGTATCTGCAGAAACAGCTGAATTATAGCTGTTTTTCTGTTGGCTAATCCATTAGCTGTGGCAGCTATGTTGAATCGGATCCGCTCCAACTGTTCAGCTGCACTTTCAATAAAACGATGTCCGACTCGGTCAGTTTCACACGTTCCAACATAAAATACCATCCGATGCTTGGAGATATTTCGCTAACAGGCCAACAGGTACTGCTGGTTTTGACTAGTCAGAGAACGTCGTCTCGTTCTGTGAAACGTGACGAACTCGCAGCCTGAGCCGACGCTCCAGCTGAAGCTTGTTTCTTCAGCCGCACCTTCAGCGACTGGCCGAGTTCTCTCCGGGTCAGTCGGCAGTGGCGGCCATCTTGAATCGGGCTGGCTCCAGATGTTTGTCAGTTACAGAAGTTCCCACGATGATTACTTCTTCAGCGTTGTTGTTTCTGTGGGAACCCTGGTTGATCACGTGGACCTGCCTTATTGTGCCGTTTGTTTTCTTCCTCCAGGACGATAAGCTGATCCTGGACGCGCCGTCGTCCAAACCCACGTCCAAACGTCTCCGTCGAGACTCGACCAACGGTTCTCTGGAGCTCACGGTAAACACAGTGTTTTATCAAAGCTCCACCTGTTCACCTGGAGTCTGCTCCACAGTCACCGCTCTGTTCCGCTGGTTTCCAGGTGAAGTTCGGTTACGGCATGTGGGTCGTGGATTCTGTGTACTACCCCCCAAAGCTGGAAATCCCTCTCGCCATCATCATCCCCGCCGTGCTCGTGCCGATGCTGCTCTTCATCGCCGTGTCCGTCTACTGCTACAGGTGGGGTCAAACGTCCCGACGGGTCGGCGGCTCGACGCGTCGGCCTGTTTCTGATCTCCGTCTCGTTTGCTCCGGGGCAGGAGGAAGAGTCAGCAGGCGGAGCGGGAGTACGAGAAGGTGAAGCACCAGCTGGAGAGTCTGGAGGAGAGCGTCCGAGATCGCTGCAAGAAGGAGTTCACAGGTACGGAGCTCACCTGTCTGAGCTGCAGCTGAGCCGTGATTTAAACGTGTCTTTGTCCAGAACGTGTCCTGAGTCTGGACTGATCTGATTTCAACTCTCAGGAAGTCATCTTTGGAATTAGTCTAATCCAAGATGGCCGCCACAGCAAAGTGACCTCATCGAACACAAGAATATCTCAGTCAGTTGTACAGATGTTGAGCTCAAACTTAGTGTGGTAGTAGCTGAGGCTGATCTGCGACACAGTCTGAGCTCTGACTGATTCAAAAACTTCACTATTGGTATCAGCTCTGTCTGTTAGCAAAATATCTCACAAACCACTGGATGCAGTTTAATGAAACTTGCAGAAAGTAATCTCTGGATGAACATCTACAACTGATTGAAGTTTGGTGTCAACCATGATCAAGATGGCCGCCAGAGCTAATCAGCCTCATGCAACACAAACAAGGCTCTAACTCAATATTTTTTTCTCGTATTGAGTTGAAGTTTGTTGTGGTAGTAGCTGAGAGTCACTGAAAACATGTGCTCCGAGTGCCACACACTGCACACACCTCACACTTTTGTTTCAACTGTTAGGATCAGCCCTGGTTTGTCTGTTAGCAAAATATCTCATGAACCACTGGATAGATTTTAATGAAAGTCTCAGGATGAATCAATACTTTAACTTCTACAACTGATTATATTTCCAAGTCAACCCAATTCAAGATGGCCGACACAGCTAGTCAGCATTAGCTAATATAAATATGGTTATCACAGTCAATTTTACAGCTATTGAGCTAAAATGTAGTAGCTGAGAGTCATCCTCAAAACACACCCTGTTCATAATGTGACATCTTTGCTCTACTGTTAGCAAAATATCTTACATTTAATACAAAGTAATCATTTGACGAACATCTATAATCGATTTAGTTCTGGCTTTGACTTGCTCAGAATTACAATCGAACAGTTTGTGGTAGTAGCTGAGAGTCGTCCTCGACACATAATCCCACTGTGGTTGTGGCGGCCATCTTGTTTTAGCTGCTCTGAAAGGCTGCAGGCGATAGTTTTCCTCAGACGCTCGGCCTTTAATTTGTCCAAACAAAACAAACGTCAGGATCCAGAAAAGATCCACGTCAAGACCTAAAATTTTTAAATTTAAATCCGTTTGTGCTGCTCTCGTCTCAACTGCAGGCGTTTTGAACAGGCGTCAAGAGAAATGTTGGACTAAATATGAGCTAAAGTTTTCAAATATCTATGTCTGGTTCGACTCCAGGATTAAACAACCCCTGATTTGAGCCTTCAGCTTTCTTCGGCTCGGCGCTGTCGCTGATGTCTGAGTGGACGTGAAGACATGTCTGTAGTGTCTTCACCGTAGGGACGGGAGTTTGTCCACCGTCCTGGAGCCGAGAGCGCAAACTACCGTCCGTGCACGTTGTGATCATAACTTGGTGCCAACTTCCATTATGATGAATAGGAGTCAGAAAGTTTCCTGTCAAAAACTGGGCTGCACATCGAAATCCAAGATGGCTGCCTCCACGTGTGCACGTGTGCACATGTTTAACTCGTGTGCTGGATAACTTTTAAAATGAGCAGCGTACTTCCACTTGAGTGTGTCTGCGTCCAAGTGTGGAAAGGTACCTATCCCTGGGGTGGCCAAAGATGAATGTATGGGGGCAAAGGCCACCGTCCACCACCCCCTGGCTCCTCCACTGCACCTGGTGCTGGGTAGTCGCCCCCTCCACTCGCCAGGATCCATCACTCCGCGACTCAAAGAGAAGATAAATGAAAACTCTGTTCTTCTCCACAGGAACCCCTCCCCTCCCCAAAAACATTTAGGTTTACTTTCTTTTTCTGTTAAATTCAACTCATCTTAAACGTTCACTGTTCAAATCCCGCAGAGACGGGGGACCTCTCTGCGCCGCTGGTCCACAGTCCTGCTCCCATGGGCAGCTGCAGGTGTAAGACAGGTGGAGGTGGGAGGACACCAGAACATTGTGCGCGCACGTGAAACCAGGCCACCGTCATCAGAAATGACCCCTCGAAGCAGTGGCTGCACGGCTTCTGGTCGCGTCACCGCAAACGCTCCGATTCTCAGATTCAGACTTGATTTACCCCCGAAGGACATTTGAGGTTTTAGGGGCTTCACCAGAAACTTCGAGACATTTCGTGTCCGACAGTCGCAGCTGAGCTCCTGGAACGTGCTGAGATCTTTGTTTGTCTCACAGATCTGATGATAGAAATGGAGGACCACACCAGCGATGTAAGCGAAGGCCGCATCCCCTTCCTGGACTACAAAACCTACACGGACAGAAACTTCTTCCTGCCGTCCAAAGAGGGCGCCAACGACCCCATGATCACCGGAAGGATCCAGGTCACGGAGGGCCGCCGGGCCAACGTGGCTCAGGCCCTGAACCAGTTCTCCAACCTGCTGAACAGCAAGACGTTCCTCATCAACGTGAGCTTCAAGCTCCTGCTCTCATCGCTCCCTGTAACTTCACCTAAACTTGTCCTTCTCGTTTCCAGTTCATCCGCACGTTGGAGGGTCGCTCCGACTTCAACGCCCGGTCCCGGGGGTATTTCGCCTCCCTGCTGACGGTGGCGCTGCACGGCAAGCTGGAGTACTACACGGACATCATGAGGACGCTGCTGCTGGAGCTGATGAACGAGCACGTGCAGAGCAAAAACCCCAAACTGATGCTGAGGAGGTGAGGGCGGACACGACCGCTGTTTTTTTTAAAAAAAACATTCATGTTAGCTCGTTTGGATCTGAGCCGAAGCCTCCCGCAGCGCGTCGAAGAACGTGCACGGTGTCTTTATGAGTTGGAGCGAAAGAGATGTTTCCAGGCGTCTGCACAGATTTAATGTTTGTGCTGTGGTCTGTTGGCTGCAGGTCGGAGACGGTGGTGGAGAGGATGCTGTGCAACTGGATGTCCATCTGCTTGTACCAGTTCCTGCGGGTAACAAAACCATGACAGAGTCAAAAATGTTTTTCTGTCGGTGTTTAGGTTTTTTTTTTAGGTTTTTAATTTACATCACGTTTATAAAATGATCTTCTTTAGGCCCTGACATGAATAAAACGAGTGAAATTCAGTAAATGAGCCACAGAAACTATTTTACATTTAAACCAAATTGTAATTTTCATTGTTTTACTTGGAAAAACACGTAATTTTAAAGCACATCAATAATTACTTTTTAACTTTTTTAAAGATTCAAAGATAATTATTAAAAGTTAATCCATATGCATATAAAGAGAGAGTTATGTATGTACTGTATATGTAAACACCTTTTTTATCTGTGAGTTATTTTGCTGGAATGGTCGACATTTAACTTTATCGATACTATCAACCAATACCATGCCAATAGTATAGTGCATCCCTAATTAATAGGTATTTGTTATTAGTAATATAGTAGTTGATATTAATAGGTGATGGTAGGTAGTAATAAGTACTAGTTGGTAGTTAAAGCAGGTATCAATATGTGCAGATTGTAATAGTATTTAAACAATAGTTAATAGGTATAACGTTTGGTAACTCAGAGTAAATAAGTATATAGTAGCAATAGTGGGTATTAATAAGTAATGGTGGTAGTTTGTAGTTAACAAACTGTAATATTAGGCTAATATTAGGAGGTATTAATAGGTAGTATTAATTAGTAGGTAGCAAAATGTAAAAGTAGGTATCAAAAGTAGGAGCTAGTGTGTATCAAGAAAAGACTGTGATAGTAATTAAATAGTAACAATAGGTATTTGTAAGTAATGTTAGAAGGTAAATGTATTAATTAGTTAATAACCATTTGATAAACAATAGTAGCCAATAATAAGTAATAGTAATTCATTTTTAGTTGTTGGTAATTAATACTTTAAAAGTTTTTATAAATGTTTGGACTGTTAGCTCTTCAATCTGCTTGAACTTTTTTTAACTGTGTTCAAAGAGCAGGTAAGATGTTTATTGTTCATAAACTCTGTGTGTGTAACGTGTCTGTTTGGTTTGACTTCCTGTCCAGGACACGGCTGGAGAACCTTTATACAAACTCTTCAAGGCCTTGAAGCACCAGGTGGAGAAGGGCCCGGTGGACGCCAAGCTGAAGAAAGCCAAGTACACCCTGAATGACACGGGGCTGCTGGGAGACGACGTGGAGTACTCTGTGCTGGTTAGTGCACGCCGTCGCTGCAGGTTTCTGACACGATGAGCGCAACACGATGAGCGCAACACGATGAGCGCAACACGATGAGCGCAACACGATGAGCGCAACACGATGAGCGCAGCACGATGAGTGCAACATGCTTCAACACTCGATTCTGAGTTGTAGAACTTTGAGGAAGGTCTGAAAACTTCAGAACTCACAGCTCGGTGGTGAAAACAGTAAATCATACGATGCAGGCGAGTTCTGCAAGAAACAAACTGATTTAACATCTTCAAGCACATCAGAGGGATCAGTTGATCTACGAGTCTTTAATATGTTTATCTGCTGCTCGTAAGATGGTTATGAGTTTCATGAACATTGATGGAACATGTGGCTTCACTTTAATTTCCTGCCTTGTCCATGACTGCTCCTCGGTCCTCCAGTCGCTTTAAGGTTCTGCAGCCTGCTGCAGGATTTGGCATCATTTACCACAGGGGTGCCCAATACACCGATCTCCGAGGTTTTCTGGGTAGATGTGTGGCATCAAAACAATCAGCTGATCATCCATCTATGAAATATGTCTCGTGATTGACAGACAGGGCAGCCGGTCTGAGGCCCCGTTCACACGACGCGAAACGTTCATTATACTTCATCTTAGAAGATCTTTACTCTGCACATATGACAGTTTAGGTCAAAATATTATCATTTTAAAGCCACAGTGTGTTCATTCTTTCTTATCTGGCAACCCGACTTGCATGGAAACTACAGTTTTCATGTAAAATTGCTCATTTTTGTTTATTATCCCAATAAACATTGAAAAAACATTAAAGTTTTCAGTGGTTGTTCTCGTGTAAACGGGGTCTTATAACAGGTAGATGACTGTCTTGGTCATTTTAAAAGGAGCTCCATTATGAAAACTTCTGGACACCCCTGGTCTAATCTTCTGCTCATCAAAGAAAGGATGAGCCGTTTTACAGCATATTCTTAATCCTCAGAGTTTCTGCTCTGACGCGAACGGCACGTTTAGAAAAGCTTCTTCAGTCCCCGATGTCCCCGTAAAGCTGTTAACATGTAACAAGCTGCAGAACACACAGACAGGCGTCATCCTCCTGGAGCTGCTGTAGATCATCTCAGAACCAAACGCTCGGTTCTTCAGTTCACTTAAAACCTAATCTCTGGGATTAAATGTGTTGAATGGAGCAACAAACAGACCCAGAAGAGAACGAACAACGAAGCAGCTTCACTCAAACGCATCACGACTTCTTTGTTTGAGTCATGTGAAAGATGACTGCAGAGATCATCGTGTTCCTTCTGTCAGACTCTGCAGGTTCTGGTCCACGGGGAGGGACCTGACGTCACGCCGGTTAAAGTGTTGAACTGCGACACCATCACCCAGGTGAGTTTGACCCGGTCCACCTGCTCGTCCTCCAGCAGCAGCGTTCTGCCCTGTGGAGTTCTGTCCGGGTGCCGAATGTGTCGCTTTCTGCCCCCCAGGTGAAGGAGAAGATCATCGACCAGGTCTACCGGAACCTGCCGTACTCTCAGAGACCCAAAGTGGAGAACGTGGCACTCGGTGATACAAACACACTGTTTATCAGTTTGTAAACAAAACTATTAACCACCGAGCGGCGAGCGAGGATGCGTGGCGGCAGAACGGTGAAGGTTAAAGTTCGTTTCCTTGTTTGTCCACAGAGTGGCGACCCGGCTCCACGGGTCAGATCCTGTCTGAGCTGGAGCTCACCACGCAGAAAGAAGGACGCTGGAGGAGACTCAACACGCTGGCTCATTACAACGTGAGTTCTGCTGAACCCCCCGACAGTTCCACACCTTCACCTTCTTCGGTTTTCCGCGCCGTCTTGTGTTTTCTGCCCTGCTGCTTTCACTCAGCTTCAGTTTCAACCGAGACGTTTTCGCCGAAGAGCGTCAACATGTGGAAGGACTCTCGTTGCTGTGGAAACCGACCAGGACTCGGAGTCCTCCTGATGTTTGGAGGAAATCCTTAAAATCATTTATGTGAACTTGTTTTACCCGTTCTGTGTTGTAGGTTCGGGACAACGCCACGTTGGTTCTGTCCAGAGTTCTGCACACGCAGTCGTTCCACCAGCACCAGGACAGCCACGATGAGAGTACGTCCGCACGTTTTCTGTTTTGACTGCAGCGTTAGCAAAATATCTCTGGAGGCACTGGATGCATTTTCATGAAATCATTAGTCTGATTCAAGATGGCCGCCAAGGCTACTCAGCCTCCACAAAAATAATGGACTTCAGTGCTCTCAGTTTACAGATGTTGGGCTAGAACTTGGTGTGGTGGTAGCTGAAAGTCGTCCTGGGCTCGTATCTGGAGGGACGTGGCTCCGGTGGCCATCTTGAATCAGAGCTCATCGTGGCGGGCGATATGCATTCCTAACTGATGTGACAGTTTGTGGAGTCTCCACTTTATTTTATTTTTAAACGATGAGAACCGGCCAGAAGCTCGACTGACTCCACTCAGAGTTCAGGTGTTTCTAACATCTGGTCAGCGAGCGCTAATGCAGCTGTCTCGTGCAGAAAACGCGCTCCTGGAGGACGACAGCACCTTCCACCTGGTGAGGCCGATGGACGAGATTGACGAGGTGAAATCGAAGCGAGGCAGCATGAAGGACAAGGCCATGACCAAAGCCATCACAGAGATCTACCTGACGCGCCTGCTGTCCGTCAAGGTGCAGACGACCCGCTCCAAAGACTCCGCGCACGTTTTCCTGACGCGGCGTGACCGTTAGTGTGTTTTTGCTCCTCAGGGCACGTTGCAGCAGTTCGTGGACGACTTCTTCCGCAGCGTCCTGTGCTCGAGCTTTGCCGTCCCGCCCGCCGTCAAATACTTCTTCGACTTCTTGGATGAGCAGGCGCAGAGGCACGACAACGTGGACGAGGAGACGCTGCACATCTGGAAGACCAACAGGTGCGCTCACTGAGTGTTGCTCTTTTGGTCCAGATGTTTCATCAGAACAGACCGACGCTTGCATCAAGAGTTTTCAGAACGATCTGAAACGTTCAGAGTTGCTTCCTGTTCCATGTCCAGCGCTTCACATCTAAAGAACTTCCTGTAAAGTTGATAAATGCTGAAACTGTACAACTTTTTTAAAAGTCGACTAAGTGAATTTAGTTGCGTTACGATCAGCATGTAGGACAATAATGTTCTGCTTTTAGGTTATTTGTAGTATTTCTGCTGTCTGCTCTGTGGTCCAGAGTCCTGATGACTCCTAACTGTGTCCACAGAGTCCATGGGGTTCATCAGAGCTTCATGTTTTTGGTGCAAGATATTCAAGTAGGAAGGAGATGCACTGTGAAGACAAACACCACAGTGGTGGAGCCAGGGGGTGGCCAATGGTGCCATGGCCTCTATAAATTATCTTAGGCCACCCCAGTCATTTGAGCGAACTGTATTTTGAAACAATATAAAATTGGAACGCATAGTTTTGTCAACCAATTGTCAGTTTACATAATTATATGGTGGCAGCCATCTTGAATTCAATGTGGCAAGCGTGACCTTTCTTATGCGTAGATGCAGCCACGCACCAACATGGAAGTCGGTATCTCACTTACTTTTGAAGTTATGCAGATCACAAACAGGCGGAGGGTATTTCCAATTCCCGTCTTCGCTTCATAACGAGAGACAAAAAAAGACAAATTGTGTCTTCAAGTGGGACTGAAGAAACTCTTACCGTCCCTCAGAAGATCTGACGTGGGGTTTTCCCTCAAACCTCCTGATTTTGTGACTCCTGAACCAGCTCAGTCCTCCTGAACCGTCCTGCTGTACCAGCCTCATCTTGGTGCGTTCGCTGTTTCATCAGCTCAGCTGGAACGAAGTTCTGTCGGCGCAGGCAGCCGGCCGCACGAAAACCTCCGTTAATCTATCGAGTCGGATAAATGATGACGGAGCAGAGATGGACGGAGAGATCGCTGCTCTGTTTTCACTCTGACCCCGAGCCGAGTCCGTCGCTCATCAGGAACGCACGCTAACGGGATGAAACATTCATCAGCCGTGGTGAATTATTGATGACGGTTGTGATTCAGGGAGGAGGAGATGAAAGGATGGAGGAAGTAAAAGGTGCATCAGCAAAGATGGAAGCTAAACGTTATCACGGCTGTTAACCCAGATCTTCACTATTAGCTTTGAATTTTTCGTGTTATCCACACAGCTCGACACCAGCTTTAATGTTTTTAGCTCTTTTATCTGAAGTTATTTTGATGTTGGCGTCTCGTGTTGGCTTCAGGGTTTTTTAAGAAACTCTTGTTCAGGTCTCCACATCCATCTGATTAAAAACACGTTTTTTTAGATGGAAACATCAGTCGAACAGCTAAACATCATAGATAGAAATCCAAAAATGTACTTTATCAACCAATATGAAAACCTGCCTTGTGCTGCGAGCTGCTGCAGCGTTCAGTGCATTCATAGCATCAGTATGTCAAAAATAAAAAATGTTTCAAAACTAGATAAAATACTCAGGAAAAAGAACAGTGACCTCGTCGCTTTCTCAAAAAATAAGTAAAATGAGGAACAAAACAAATGCAGAGTTGGAAAAATCTTCTTAAACTGCTTGTAATTTGATAAATAAATTAAAAATGATAAATCCATCCGTCCATAATCTCCAGCTTATTTTGAAACAACCTCCTCAGTCGGAAAATGTGGGATGTTCTCCTCAAGTCGAGGGTGAAGTTCTGCCTCAAGTGGAGGAGTTCAAGTATCTCAGGGTTTTGTTCATGAGTGAGGGAAGAATGGAGCATGAGATACACAGATGGACTGGTGCAGTGTCTGCAATATTGTGAACACTGTGCTGGTCCGTTGTAGTGAAGAGGGAGTTGAGCTGTTTGGCAAAGCTCTCTGTTTACTGGTCAGTCTACGTTCCTCCCCTCACCTCTGGTCATGAACTCTGGGTAGAGACTGAAAGAATGAGATCATGGATACAGGAGGTTGAAATGAGTTTCC
>JARVLU010000646.1:2418992-2439535 GCA_031762415.1 Simpsonichthys santanae | reverse complement strand
TGGATGGATGGATGGATGGATGGATGGATGGATGGATGGATGGATGGATGGATGGATGGATGGATGGATGGAAAGACATTAGGTCACTTCCTAAAAGTTTTCCTACAGCAGAGAGGCGTTCCCTTCAAGGAGTTCTGGGCCTGACCAGTGGTCAGTTTTTTTTTCCAGGACCTGGGATCCACACACCTAAGCCACAGGTGGTGGTGGTGGTGGTGGTGGTGGGGGGGGGGTAGATTTTTCTCTCCTGACACTGATGGAGCCTTGTTGTTTGAGTTTCTGTTTGCCCTTTACTGGTTTCTGCTGTGTGTAAATACCATAAGAAACACGGCAAATAAACCGCCCTAAACTGGATATTTGTCTCCGTGTTCTTCTATGAGAAGACAACTTCACACCTTGTCGCTCTAAACCAGTTAATTTCCTGGAGAACACCAAACATCTGCTTTGTAACAGCCACCCATACATTTTCACACCTATCAGGAATTTACATCCATGTCTCCACTGAGCGTCTGATAACTGCATATGCATCTAGCTTGTTCACCGTGGGAGCGGCAGCAGCAGGAGGCGGGGGGAGCAGGTGTATTCAGTGACTATATCGTTTTATATTGATATAGTATTGTTTTATATTGATATAGTATTGTTTTACATTGATATAGTATTGTTTTATATTGCTATAGTATTGTTTTATATTGATATAGTATTGTTTTATATTGATATAGTATTGTTTTACATTGATATAGTATATTTTTATATTGATATAGTATTGTTTTATATTGATATAGTATTGTTTTACATTGATATAGTATTGTTTTACATTGATATAGTATCTTTTTATATTGATATAGTATTGTTTTATATTGCATATTAAATTATCTCGATAGTTTAAAATTATCAAGATATCACCCAGCCCTACTGAGAAGACTCCCTGATCCTTGAACAGCACGTAAATCAAAAACTCATCCCTGACCCAGACGACCTCAGACGTGAAGGAAATGACTCTCAACTTGGCTGCCTTCAAGAAGAAATAACACTACAAACTAAATGTATTGATGATCAACAGTTTATGTCTCGTCAACACATCGATGTCCTTCTAAATTGATTTTTCCTCTTAAACAAAGCAGCGTTTCTAAAAAACGTTTTCATCCACACGGGAGCACAGAAAACAACCAAAAACTGCTGTAACTACTCCAGGCCTGCAGGTGGCGCTGCCATGAAACTACGCCACAAACAGGAGACGAGGCTCAGAGGATACAAGAGCAAAATCTGAATCCTGTTTGTGGACTGATTACGTGGAACTTGGACTTTGTGTCGTATGAAACTATCTACTGGGAGACGTTCAGTCCAAACCTGTGGACAAAATGGACACTTTAACAGCCAGTGTCCATTGAGGGATGGCTGAAAAGAGAGATTTGTCCCATAATGTTAGAAGCAATCAGGCTAAGTTGTCTTTTAAGGATATTCCTACGTTCTATTTTTCATAAAAAATGGCACTTTGAGAAAGTTCTGTTTTACATTTTTCTTAAATGTCCACGTTTCAGTTTTAAAAGGGGAGGAGCTTCTGAGTGTTGAACAAACGTAATGCTACCGTGGCTCAGGTCTGTGACGTCTAAAGGTCCTGATAATTGAGTAATCTTGATTAAGCCTGTTACGATAGCAAATTCTGCTGGGTGATTGTCTCAGAAATTATTTCAATAAACAATAATATTGTTTGAAATTTGACAATAATTATTGTCAAATTTAAGAAGAAATGTTGTTTAATTTGTGTGTGTGGTACCTTTTTTGACCACTGGATGGTAGTATAAGACTGCTTGAGCCGAATGATGGATAGTGAGGGAGCGAGCAGCGTCTCTAAGATAGTTGGAGGAAGGTCCCTGGACGTGACGTGGGCCGTCTCTCTTTATTCATTTATTGTTTATCACGACAGGTCTAATCTTGATTTGTGATCTTTTTTTTTTTTTTTTTGCGTGTCTGCAGCTTGCCGATGCGGTTTTGGGTGAACATCCTTAGAAACCCCCACTTCATCTTAGACGTCCACGTGACGGAGGTGGTGGACGCGTCGCTGCACGTCATCGCTCAGACCTTCATGGACGCCTGCACCAAGACGGAGCACAAACTCAGCAGGGTCAGTTCGACCGAGCGGCGGCCATGTTCCCAAAGAGCTGCGAGCTGAAAACCTGAGGGGGTGAATGCCGCCGTCTAATCCGTTCATTTTGTTTCTAACTCCAGGAGTCTCCGAGCAACAAGCTGCTCTACGCAAAAGAGATTTCCACGTATAAGAAGATGGTTGACGAGTGAGTCTTTAGAGAACCGCACGTTCAGGCCGTGAGAACTTCAGAAATGATTTGTTTCTGATCCGCTGTGTCAACAGTTACTACATGGGCATCAGCCAGATGGTTCCAGTCAGTGACCAGGACATGAACACGCACCTCGCCGAGGTGTCCCGGGTACGAGTCTCTTTGTGTTGGTAAAACCAGGAATCAGCCTCCAGCAAACCACGTTACGGGTTTTATCTTAAAATACGTTAAAGAGAAATAACGAAAAGTTTCAAAGGTCATCCAAATCAAAGCACTATCAGACACATATTATGGTCTGTTTACATCTTTTAACTAGTTTTAGTCTTAATTTGAGTTTTAATTTACCGGTAGATGTTTTAAAGTGGGGTTCTATGGGAAAGTCATGAACTATCACTATCTTACCTGCTGTAGAAAGCTCTTAGAAAAACCTCAGTTCAAACAAAACAGACCGCTTATATAGATAGACCTCGGAGCAGAACCAGGAAGTTGAAGCTGGAGTTGAACCAGCTTCCCTGTCAGCTGAGTCCAGTAAAAGTTTTAAGTCCCGCCACTTCCATGTAAATGAACAGGAAGTTGAACTTGGTAAAAAAATAAATAAAAATACACACACACATATACTGGTGTATAAAATGTGCATGTGTCAATCTAGCCTTGTTTAGTTAGGCTTGTTCAAAGAGCTCCAACAGGTAAGATACTGTTTGTTTATCATCTTTTCACAGAAACCTACTTCAAAATATCCTTTTAAAACTTACCGGTAAAAAAAAAAGCTAGTTTTTTTTTTTCTTCAGTTTGCGTCTCTCACAAATTTTTAATAACAAATTGTTGTGTAGAGCAGATCATCCAAGTTTCTGACCTAAATTAATTTAAACCATTTTTTGTAGCAACACACGGAGAAGCTGAACACCCAGGTGGCCTTACATCAGCTGTACCAATACGCCAGCAAGTACTTCGACGCGGTGAGTAATAACCGTTTAATTTTTTAATTTTTGCTTTAATCAAACCCAGGTTTAAATTTCACAAATACAAGCAGCTCACTCATTTCAATTTTATTATAATATAATATTACAGTATTCATTTTGTGAACAGTGTCTAAATCCTGATTTTAAGTTTGGTTTCAATCATCAGAAGCAGTTTTTTATTTGGGCCACTAAGTGGCAGCATGCACACTTTGATCCTGATTATTTTAAATCATCAAATCTGATCAATTTTATTAAAATGTAAATCTCAGATGTTTAGTTTTTTTCCCTCCTCTTCCTCAGATCATCCAGTCGCTGGATGAAGACCCGGCCGCTCAGAACAAGCAGCTCACGGTCCGCCTCCAGCAGGTCGCCGCCGCCCTGGAGCACAAAACCACCGACCTTTGACCCCGTGAGGACGGAGGGGACGGGGCTTTCAATGTCTTTTTCTACGCAAGGACTCAAAGGAAGACGAGCGGCTGAAGCTTTCTGAATGTTTAATCGTTAAAGAACACGCAGCTGAAGGAGCCACAGAACCCACAGAACCGAGGTTCTGCTCCAGCTGAAGGAACATGGCGGGATCAGCTGGAGCTCCGTGAGGTTATTTTTGTGTGTGAACTCCTCTGACTTTGTTCTGATGAACGGAAATCCAAAACTTTAAATTTAAGGAACCGACAGGAAGTGATGGAACCGTTTCCTCTGGATGTTCGGATCGAAGCGGCGGTCGGAGGTCCGTTTTGAACGGTCCGCGGCGGTACGAAGCACTGACCTGAGAACAGCTCGGGGCACGGCGGATCCCGACCCGCTCAGTATTTAACACGACACCACAACGTTCTTGTTCTGGGTTGGGCCCCATCAGAATCACATCCAGCCCAACAATCATGAGGTCCAAACAGCTGACGTTCATCACCTGTATCCTGGTTCTGACCCGGCTTTGGTTTCTGTCGTTTAGATTTCAAACCACTGAAAATAAATCGACTCCGTTTGAAGAAGCTTCAAATGAACGAGTTTCTGCTTTAAAGATGATTAGAAGTTGCACAAGTTTGACTAAAACGACTCAGATAATTCTAATAAAGCTCATTAATGCGTCGTATTTATTTAATGTGCCGTGAAGACAGGAAATGAAGTGAATTAATAAAACATTTGTTTGTTCTGATTGAAGTGAATCAAATGTTGGATAATTCAGTTGAAGAGTAATTTTAACAATCTGGGAGCGTTTGGTGACCGCTCAACTCCAACTAACCATAAAAAAGAATAAATTGAGACTATTTAAATTATTTGGGACTAAAACATGAATAAATAGTTTTCTTTAAAACAGGTTCAAGTCAAAGTGTGAAACGCCAAAAATATGTACAATTAAAATGTTCAGTAAATGCCAAACGAGGCACAAAAAGTGGAAACAAATAACACAATTGTGTCACAATAGTTTTACTTTAAAATGTATTTTATTAAAGGAGTTTATATTGTGACTCAAATAAAAGAACACAAGTTTAGCTTTTTAAATACAAATCAGTAATTGAATGTTATCTTTCTGCTTTGGTTTGTGTTTCTCAGGCGTTAGAAATCATTCATTTACATTTAAATATATATTTTGAACAAAATTATCGTACAGAATCATAGAAAAAGTTATAATTTGTAGAAAGTCATTTTTTATCAAGAAAATTCAAAATGCGGAAAGAAAATCTGTAAGCATAAATGCCCCGCCCCCATAATCTCAGTCAGCTCTGATTGGTCAGCTTGAGTGGCCTGATCAGACTCCGCCCAGTTTTCTTGAATGTTCAAATTTAAAATTGAAAAGTTGCATTTAATCACTAATATTGCACATTTTAAGACTAATTTTACAACTTTTGAACTTATTTTCCAGGAAATTAGACAACTTTAAATATATAAATTTTGTAGTTAATGTTTTTGATCAGAGTAATGATTTTTAGGGGCTATTTTGTGCAAGAATGATTGAATGAAAACATTATGATAATGCATCTTGAACAGAAAAATGTCATATAAAAGAAAAAAAAAGGCATAATTATTTCATTTTTTTCTGATTTTCAAAAATCTTTTTTTAAAGTTTAATGTTCATCATCACCTCAAAATCCTGTTTTCTTACATAAGCCCAGACGGTTTGAATTATCTGTTGTTTTTATTTTTTTTATTAGTTCTACAAACTGTGGTGCAATAAGAGCTGTCTGACAAGAATCAGAAAGAACAAAAAAAACGTTCAGAAACATAAACTGATGAGAGCTCGCTGCTTTTTGTCTCTGCAGCTTTGTTAAAAAGCTGCTTTGGTGCCAAATAACTGAACTAAGTGTTGCGTGTAATGTATGTTGACCAGAAGTAAGTGCGCGGTACTTTTATACAAAACATATTCAAATGTGAACTTTTGCTGCCGTGACGTTCGAGTGTTTCCGGACCTCTTAAAAAAAGATAAACAGTTGGGCTGCGTTTGATGTTTGGGACTTTTTGTTTCGCTGACAGAAGTTTGAGTCTGAACTCGCTGATGTTTTCTCTGCCGACGCTCGCTTCTTTCTGCCTTGTCTTTGCCGCCAGCGAGTGCCTTAAAGAGCTGAAGGAGCCCACCATGGAGTCGCCCGTCAACGGTTTCTGGGGTTCGAGTCAGAAAAACAAAGTACCGTATTTTTCGGACTATAAGGCGCATCGGATTATAGGATGTATTAAACGAAACAAAACAGATGAGTCCATTCAAACCATTCACAATAACTGCATAAAGTGGTTCAAGGTCAGTAAGCACAACCAGAATTAATGCATAAGGAGCACCTGATTGTCAGTCCCACTTCAATTTTTGAGAAAGTTAAAGGATTTTTAATTGTGCCTTATAGTCCGAAAAATACGGTAAATGTTTTTGATTGTACTGTAGTTAGAAATAAACTTTGATGACTTTAGTGAGTTATCAGAAGGGGGCGCTGTGGGCTTCATAATAAACAAAACGCAAGTCGCTGACTGAAAATAAAACTTAAAGGAAGAAGACAAAAACAAACGATAATTTTCCTTCTTCCTTCAGTTGCTTCCTCTAAGAGTGTGGGACCATCTGCCTCCATCTCATTGTATCCCAGCATCCTCTTCTGTACGTCGTCCTTTTGTCTAAAACATCCATTGTTGTCCTCATGTCCAAACATTCTCCTCAATATATTTTGTCTCCAAACCTGAGATGTCTCTCATTTCTAATCTTGTCCGTTTGGCAATAAAAAAAATAACATAAAAAGCTTAACGTCTTCATCACAGAGCAGTTCTCCACCTCTCCAGGCTCTCTTCCACCTGCTCCCTACTCTCACTGCCGATCATCTGCAGATATCAAACATCCGTTCACGAGGACCCCTGTCTCATTTTAGACTCATTTTCTCTACTGAACTGTTATCGCTTGAATCTCATCAAGTCCGAAAACAAACGTTTAGACTAAAATCGTCTCGTGTCTCTGGCCTCGCTGAACGATTGAAAACCTGGTCTTTCCATCGAGTTACTCTGAGTTTGTAAAAAACGTTGATATAAATTAGTTCTGTTTCACAATTAGTTGACAATCTGATTTTTTTTTTACTTATGTTAAACACGTCAGCTTTTAAATGTTAGTTTTCAGGCAGTTCTTGTAATTGCCACACTTACGGTAACTAACACCGCCACACTCTGGTAATTTTATGCAACTTAAAGAAAATCTTTTTTTTTTTTTTTTTAGTAGCAATTAAACATTCTGCCTTTCTTGATCTGGTTTATTGTTGAGAAATTCCTGATCAGTTTGATCGTAATGCAGGATTTTCAGGATTCCTGTTGGTTGAATTACGTTTTGTGCACAAATTAAAAGATGAGTCTTGTTGATAACTGGCAGTAAAACTAAATCTGTGTATCAGTTATTAAACAGAAGTAAAAATGGGATGTTTGCTGGGTACAGAAAGTAGTTTTGTTTGTGTGATGTGAAACTGTCACAATAAATGTTCGAGGCACATGTTTTATTTTTGCAGAAATCTCCCTGTGGTACTTGTTGTATTCTTAAAACGCCTCCAGAAGATAAATGGTTTGAATGGGCCCAGTTTTGAGACTGACGTGGACTGAAAATGACCCCAGCAGGGGTCAGAGCTGGTCTGGACTGGACTGAAGCCCAAATCAGTGACTCTTCTGTGGAAAAGGGCAGAAAATCCACATGTAGGAAATTAAAAATTATCCAATAAAATGTTTTATATATAAAAAAAGGACTTCTTTGGTTTTATTTTGCCTCTTGTGTCCCAAGTGATGGTACAAATGATTAAGAGAGTCAGAGTCAGAGAATCTTTATTGTCATTTGCGCCACATGTGGTACATGTGATGAAACGAAATTATGTACACAGGGTCCCAGTTACAATAATAAACCATGTTTGAGTTAATATAAAACTTTGTTTAGATCCTGGGATCTGAGGATTAGGATTCAATTTGTTAAAACATGAGGAAAATTCAATTTGTTAAAAAATGAGGAAAATGTTGCAGTTTCCGGTCTCATCTGGATTGTCCCAACTCAAGAACAAGTGAAGGGAGGGTTGACCCTCCTTTTTCAGACTTTAACTTTCTTAATTTGAATGAAAACAATTTGTAATTTTGTGTTTCACTCGTGATAATACATGTATTAAAACATTATACACATTTAGATTAAAAACAATCTTTAGATTTTAAACACCCCTAAAGTCGGTCATACCATTTTTTGTTTCCCGCCATAGCTCGAAGAGGCCACCGGTGTCAAATTACCGTTAATTAACTGCAAAAAACGACGTTTATTTTCGGTACAAGCAAAGTTAATTTAAAAGGTAAGTAAATATTCTAATTAATCCACCTTGAAGAGTATTTAAAAAACAGTTGGTGAAGGATCTGTAAATGTTAGTCCATTTCCAGTTTAGCCAGTTAAAGATAGCATGCTAATTTGCATTCAGTTGTAAAACCCGGAAGTGGTGTAAACAGGTTCGATGGTAAACAACAGTTGCTGAAGCACAGATAGACAAATAAAAATAAAACGTAGGAGACATATTTAATTCAATCAAAAACACTAAATAACACAAGTCTTAACTGACAAAACCAAAAAACCGGTACGTTTCGGTAAATGTTGCGTCCAGTATCCAGTAGGTGTTGTGCTGAAAAAAGTACCCCTGTATGAGAAGCACATACAGTAATCTATTTAAAAACAGAATTGATTTTCTATAATATAATTTAAGCTTAATAATTTGGCAAACATAAACAAACCTTAAATAAAATAGTTTCGAATTTTAAATAAACTGGGACTAGAAGTGAAAACCTTTCTGAAATATATATACAGTATATATTTTTTTCTTTTTATTTTTTTGCTGTCACAACTATCTCTTGCTGCCAAAAAGTGAAGGTGAATGATAGTTTTTGTCTCATCATTAATGCCTAAGAAAGTTGCACCTGTTGGACGGAGTGCTGTTTCTGTGCGTCTTCCTGCTCACGTTGGGACGGTCTGGCTTTGAGTACGGTGGACCACCGTAGGTAGAGGCTGGATGGTGGTTCATCAAAAACTGGACTGATGGCAGGAAGTCCAGAGTCCATAGTCCTCAAAGGTCTTTCCTCTCTTTGGTGGCAGGGCATTGACCAAAGCTGACCCATCTACAGTCAGAACATCTGCCACTGGTTATGATCTGTTGGGCTCAAGGATGGAGGTCAGCTGAGACTTCTGACGAGCGATCCTCCTTCCACCTTCACTCATTGCAGCTGGTTCTCATGTTGGACGACCGCCTGCAGATCTCACACTCTGCTCTGACAGATGTGCAGCTATGAGAACAGCTGGCGATCCTCCTTTAGCAGCTTCTGCTGTGATGGTTCAGCATGCCTGAGTAATCAGTTTTGATCTTTCTGATTGGCTCATAGAACGAGGCTGGATTATTTTCCTAGGCCTGTGAGAACTTATCGGCCTCTCTCAAGGTGACTTCAGAAGTTTTGCCTCATTGGTTTGTGCCTCCATGTCATACAGACACCAAACATCTGGCCTCTGGATCAGCTACTGCATCTTCAGGATGCTGATGGGTCCTCAGTGAGCCCAGCGGCTCCACCATAAGTACCGGCCTGTTCAGGGCTTGTGCTTGTTTCCATCACCATTTTAATTTTACCCTGATGCATGCTCAGTCTTAATTCTAATTAATTATCTTAATTTTAGTCTGACAAATGTAATTATGGCTTCATTGGCATTTACAACCACAGATCAACACCCAAAATGTATGTCTTTATATTTAGTAGCATCCGATATATTATTTCAATTTTGCAGTGACCATTTTGGATGTCGTCTTGGCAATTAGTTAGGAAAATACTTCATAAAATCTTCCTGTAAGATGATAATTTTATCAGAAGCAATTACCAGTATATGCTTCTTTACTAACCGCCATCTTGCATCTTGAATTGCGTGGCCAAAGCTCTTTTCTAAAGGAGAGGTGAGCGTCTGTGCCGAACGTCATGCTGGTCACCATTTGGTCTTTTCTTCTGAAATATGGACTTATCTTCTGCACCAGTACGTTTTACAGACGAGCTAAAGCTCGGTGTGGTTGTAGCCCAGAGTCATCCTCAACTTAAACTCTGAGCACCGACACGTCACAACTTATTTTTCCTGTAGAATCATAGATTTTAGTTTCAGTCATGTTTATTTATTTACCCAGCTGGTGATTGTTTACTTTAACACAAACAAAATTCAGCCGGAGTTGTGTGAGACCATTTATTTTTTATTAAAACTCAAATATTTGCAACGTTTTTTTTTTCTTTATCGAGGTTTCTACAAACGGAATCTTAATTTATTTATGAGATTTAACAAAACTAATTATTGGACAAACAGAATTCAAACTTTTTGAAAAACTGCGTTAGATGGAACTAAATGTATTAACTTTAAAGTATTTAAAATTAAGAAGTTATATTGTTTACACAAGCTGGATTGGATTTATTTAATCCAAATTATTTAATTAAACTTGAATTTTTTTATTACTGTATATATCATTTTATTACTAATGGATCCATTTGTATTTTGTACTAGTTATTTAAATCATATTAAATTGAGCTGTTTTTATGAAATTATTATTGAATTTTCTTCCAAACCCCTGATCAAATCAACATTTGACATTTTAAACTTGAAGTTTATTCCTGTGATTTTAGTCAAATTTGCTGGACTTCTGTGACGTCGGTGAGTTCTCTGGGGATGACTCTCAGCTACTACCTCACCAAGTTTCGGCTCATAATCTGTAAAATCGACCGAGTCGTGGAGATTTCTGAGTTTCCTAAGGTCGACAAGCTGTGGCTGCCATCTTGAATTGTGCCGACCCAAATTGACGTGCGTTTAAGGAGTTTCAATAAAGCCCAGTCACTTGTTCATATTTTGCTAACATGCACAGAGGTGAGCAAACCCAGTTTCCTTTTGCTTTGATCAATTTTCATCTCAAAGCCTGAACGATGTCATTAATGTGAAGCTTTTTAAATTAGTCTGAACTCCAGAAAGTTCTGCAGAAAATGTTTTTGTCCATCGGACTTTTCACATCGCCCTCAATTTAAAAACTCTTATTTCCTGCAGCTCACAAAGTCACATACAGTATTTTACTCTTCTTTATATTCAAGAAGTTAAAAATGCCACAAACATTTTTAGCAAACTCTGAAATCCATGCTCATTGCTCAATAATCCAAAAATGTTTAATCGGATCTCCGTCCAGATGATCTGACTGAACATTGTTGGATTTTTGGCCAAACTTTTGCTGGTTTCATCCATTAATACCATGAAGCATTGTGGGAACTGTAGTTCAAGAAAACCACAACTTAATTTTCAACTTCAACACGTTTAATTTTCTCACACCCCCCCCCCCCAAAAAAAATGTGAAACATCACAAATCTCAACAAACATCTTATTTAACAATTTGACAAAAGATTAAATAAATAAGATGCAGTTTAATTTTAATAATTAACTTCTGTGAAACTTGTCTGGAGAAAGTGACGCTAGTTATGTAAAAACACACACACACAAAAACCTGTTTACAAGCATCTGAATACATTCATAGCCAGTAAATTATTTTAATTTCTCATTTAAAAAAAAATCTAGAATTGCACACTGTAAATGAGTTTATAAGATTTAAAGCTGCAGGATTTCCAAACCCATACACGAAGACGACAACGTACGAGTTGTGTTCGAGATGGAAATACATTTTAAACAGATCTTTGCGCCTTTTAAACGTTTAATTGAAACAGTCCCAAATAAAGTTGACATCTTATGGTGTGACTAACAGAACGTTGTAATTTCAAACAATCCTCCAGATTTATTAAAGAACTTCAAACGAGAACACTCCCCCCGCCCGTGAGGTAGGTGAGGCCGCGGCGCCTCAGCTGAGGTAGGTGAGGACCACGTGCTGGATGGGCATCCTGCACACGGGGCACATCTTGTTCCTCCTCTTCAGCTTGCGGGCGCACACGTAGCAGGCCATCAGGTGTCCCGTTTTCCCGTGGACGATGCAGCCGTTCTTGGGCCGGGACTGGCAGATGAGGCAGGGGTCCAGGCACGAGTCCGGCAGCCGGGACTCGGCCAACATGCTGCGCTCCAGCTCGGGCGGCACCAGCTCCTGGGAGTCTTGCGAGGAGTAGGAGGTCGAGGGCTGAGAGTCGGAGCTGAAGAGCTTCTCCTGGGAGGAGGAGGGCTGCGAGGAAACGAGGTCATCCTGGGAGGCGGGTGGACTTTTGGCTCTTTTTCCATCTGGAACGTCGACTCCGTCATTGTCCTCCACTTCAGAACCTTCAGGGGCAGATTCTGGTCAGCAGGAGCCGGTCAACAAACAACGATGTGAGCTAAAAACCTACTTGGAGTTTCTTTGGCAGCCGATTGGTCAGTTGGTTTTGTGGGTGTGGCCTTGGCTTTGGAAGTGTTGACTGACCCGTCCTGCAGCCAATCCTGACGGAGAGTCCAACAGCGCTGACAGTTTCTGGGTAGAGGCGGGTTCAACTCGTTGCACTTCTCACAGCACCAGAAGTCCTGGTGAAGGCAGAGCACACTTACACCTGACTGTGGCTGTGCACGTGACAGCTGTGCACGTGCGTTTTTACTCACAGCTGATGTGATTTCTGTGTCATCGTCATCATCGTCGTCCTCCTCGTACACTGTGACCTCATACACCTGAGGACAAATGAGCAGGTGAGACACTTCATGTCCGTCAGTTACACATTAAAGTCTGACAACTACCAGTTAGCATCCAGGCTAATGAGTCCAGTTTATGAATGGACCGTACTGATAAAGCACCTTTCTGTCTTATCAAGATGCTCCAAGGTGAGTCCAGGTGTGTTTGTGGAGCTCACCTGGTCGTCTGCAGACAGAGAAGAATTGTCTTCGTTATAATCGTCAGAATCGATGGATTCCACCTCAAACTCCACGCTGAAGTTGTCGCTGTCCAAGTCTGAACGTGCTGCGACCTCTGACCTACCAGACTAACACACACACACACACACACACACACACACACACACACACACACACACACACAGTTAGTGTTATCAACCTATATGTTGTGCGTGTGTGTGTGTGTGCGTGTTAGACACTGACCAAGCTGTGCACATCCGATTGGCTGCTCGTTCTGTCCCGCCCACTCCCCAGTC
The DNA here is from genome assembly GCA_031762415.1 of Simpsonichthys santanae. Lineage (NCBI taxonomy): Eukaryota > Metazoa > Chordata > Actinopteri > Cyprinodontiformes > Rivulidae > Simpsonichthys > Simpsonichthys santanae. The sequence continues at coordinate 2,426,703 of JARVLU010000646.1, read as the reverse complement.
CACCAATCACGCACCACGACAGGCTGTCGTCAAACGTCAGCGAGTAGCTGTCCGACCTCCTCCTCTTCCTCTCTTCCTCCTCATCCTCGTCGTCCACCTCCGCGCTGTGGGAGGGGCCTGCAGAGATCAGGTTTGCGGAGCTTATGTCACAAGTGCGTTGAGCTGGGATCAGGCGGCGGCGCCTCAGAGGAGAAACTCACCAGGGTCATTACTCCTGCTGCTGCTGCTCCTCCTCCGCCTCCTCCTGTCTGGAGGTGAAGACTCCGTGTTTGTGGCCTGAAACGAATCAGGACTCTTGATTAGTTCTTACAAACCTCCTAAAATCTAAAGTTTAACTCTTTTCTGTTTGAATGCTTTAAACTTGGTAAATATCTGAGCTCTGCTGTCTTTTGTCTCACCTCTGTCCCTCTGTCCACCTGTGGACTGCGTCCTTCACTTGTGTTGATCGTTGGATCTTAAAAAACAAACAAGTTGTTTAAAGCAGGATGGACAAAAAGTGAAATCTACATTTCCTGAAGTCAGAGCTGGTTCAGAGTCATGAAATAAAGATTTGACTTTTTTAAAAGTTTGATCTCAGGCTGGTTTTGTTGTTGGTCATTAAAGATTTTTTCTTAATATATTTAAACTAACTTGTACAACTAAAAACAGTTCAGAGACGTTTCTCCTTCCTTAAAGTTTTATTTAGGACTTTGGCTGTTCATTCCACAGTTTCGGTCTCTGAAGCCGAAACGTTTTCAGCTCAGACCTTTACGTCGTTCAACACGGCTCCTGGACTCACAGACAAGAAGTTTAATAACTTTTTTTAGACGCACGTCTTTTATTTAGTCAGATTTATACTCAAATTTAAAAACACTGAACTTCAGTGAAATTTTATGAAAACGTTTCGGAGCTGTGAGGCCTGTACTCTCGAAGGAGTTTCCAAAATGTATCGAAACGTTCTCGGGTTTTGTCGTGAGCTGCGGACGCTCACCGTCGACTAACGGGTCAAAAGAACCCACGACCAGTTTTCATTTGACAAATAGGGTTCGTGCAGGCGACAAACTGATCAGATGTGTTTTTATTTTTAATTCTCGAGAGACAGAAAACATCGGAGGTTAAAACAAAGTCAATATTGAAGAATAATGATTTAGAAAAGTAGATTCAATCATTAACTGAGGGCAGGAAACCAAACAGCAGCGGACGAGTCGCTGCCTCGTCTCCCAAGAGTCTGATTAGATTCTAGCTTCAGTCAACACAACCAGACCAGAACGGGCCAGAACTGAAGTCCAGAGGCAAAGAGGAGGAGGAACATCAGATCAGAGGAGGAGGAACATCAGATCAGAGGAGGAGGAACATCAGAGGAGGAAGTTAAACTTCTGAACACGTCAGGAGTAAATAAAGGAAGTAAAAACTACGTTTGACTGGTGTGACGTCAGCGAGCAGCTTGACTAAAATCTACCAAGTTTCTGTTTCCTCCTTCATCTGAACAACTTTTAGGTTCTGGAGAATCAAAGAACGGACGTGGAGCCAAACGGACTTTGCAGAACAAAACTAAAGGAGTTCTTCAGTCAAGACTTCCTGGGACAAGTTGAGTCTTTGCAGCATTTTCAAAAGGTTTTCCCTCCAAACGTTGGACCTAAAAGCAGCGAGCGGGCCTACCTTGGTTCTTCACAGCCACGAGGTTCTTGGTGATCATCGCGAACAGAATTCTGAAAAAACAGAACCTCTTTTAGTTTATATGAAAATAAAAAGTTTAAAAATATATTTTCCTCCGACTCACCGAGGCTCTTTGATGGAGAAGCTGTCGAGTCCCAGAACCCGACCCAAAGCATCCTGGGCGCAGTGCACCATGTGCTGCTGCTTCTGGTCGTACAGCTGCTTCTGCATGATGTACTGACCCAGGTAGAACATCACCTGGGAGGAACACCAATGCATCATGGGGGAAAAAAAAAAAAAAAAAAAAATCAGAGCAAAACGTTTAGTCTTTTTACTTCGGCTGAATACGACACTAAACAGAACCTTAAACCGGATCTTTCATCAGAACTAAAGTCAGAAAATATTTAGGCTCAACCAGCCGAACGGTCAAAGTCTGAGAAACGTTTCAACGTCCGACAGAAATGGAAAACTGTCAACAAAATGTATTTTATATTCAACAGTCTTCAAGAACTGCTCTGTTTCTTTTATTGTTTTCTAATATTTCAGACAATAATTAATATTTTTTGAACAATAAGATCTCCAAAAGTTTATTTTTGTAGAAACTCCTCGTGTGCTATAAACTAGAAACTTTACCTGAACTTGAACCCGTGGTCAAAACCCATCGACACATTTCAGCTTCTTTTTAAAGATTGTTTTTAAAATATTTTCCAGACGACACAGAGCTTCATCAAGTTCTTAAAAATGTTCTTTCAAGTCTGCTTCAGTAAAAACTGCCTCCACTTTTGTTTTCAGCTACTTTTAGCTTCTAGTTACTGTTCTGCTATATTTAGCTTCTTGCTAGTTTTTCCAATACAGTACTTATAGCTTTTACCAACATTTGTGCTACTTTTAGCTATACTGTTGCTGCTTGTTGCCCTTTAGCTACTTTGAGCCACCCCTTTTCTGTTATTAGCTAGCTTTTTGCTACTTTTAGCTAATTCTTTTTTCCTTTTCTGCTTTAAAACCGAGCCTCACATTCATAAAACTCAAATGTTTTGGAGGAACTTTACAGCTCAGCCGACGTTCTCGTACCTCCTTCATGGTGAACACATCTTTCGTGGCTCCAGCGTGTTTAAGTAAGGAGAAGAACTCCACCTTGGGTCGGACCTGAACACAGAGACAAACGTCGAGTCGTGCTGCGAAACGTTAAATCCTCTCAGAAACCTGAGCTGAAAACCAGCAGCGCTTACCAGTTTGGTTTCGTTGCTCACGTCCAATTTTAACTCCTCGTCAGCCGACATGTTGAAACTGTTTGTTCCTGCAGACAAAAGCAATAATCAATAATCAATACGGAACCGGGTCGCTCCGAGACGACTCTTCTAATTCCACCAGATGATGAAATTAAACCTGAATTGTTAAATTCACATTATTATGTTTATTTATCAACGACATGATTTAAAATAAAGATTTTTTTTTATCTTGTTGCAACACGACGTCAACATTTCTGTCCTCAGGAAATAGTTCAAAGTCCACGCAGAGTTTAGTAGAAATCGTTTATTTAATCAAATCCTTAACAACTGTTGAAATAACTAACAGTTAATTCTTTAAAAAACAAGCTGAAGTCCTATTTAAGGTCACCAAATTAATTAAAGTCTAACTTAAGCACTTAAGTATATATATTTTAACAGGTCATTTTTATTTGTAAAAATGTTTTATTAATGTGTCTGTTAGCAAAATATCCCGTGAAACAATCAATGAATAAACAACGGCCACGGTCAATGAACCTGTGCAAAAACTAACATGGTTACTGCTCAAGTTTTACAGATGATCTGCTCAAAGCTGGTGTGGTAGTAGCTGAGAGTCATCCCAGAACGGGACGTACGTCTTAGTCTAAAACTTCAACATACATCTGTTAGCAAAATATAGCAAAGCTGTCATGAACCAACGCTGTCCATCCATCTAACCAGCCACTCAGTCGCCCCACTGTCCATTCGTGTATCCAACCGTCCGTCTGGTCACACATCTCCATCCATCCAGACGCCATATCAGGAGTCAGGTTGTGGTGCAGCATGACGTAATCAACAGAGGTCACATGCAGCGTCTGCAGGACCCTGATCCAAACTGGTGAATACACAGACGTCTCTTTGGACACTGGACTTTAGTAGTTTTGCTCCTACATGCTGAAATAAGGCGAGCAGCATAAAAAAACTGCTCTCTGCCATCAACTGTTAGTGCAGAAAAACTTGGGACTGCAGCTGCCTGGAGTGCGCATGTGTGACAGCGTTTCACACCTTCGTGGGTGCTTCCCCTGAAAATCACAACTCTTGAGACCTGGATCAGAAACGTTTGGTTTCAGAGAGAACGAGGGCCGTTTGTCGTGGTTTGATGTCGTTTCTTTAACAAACGCTCAGACTTTCATCAGTTTACTTGTCCGCAGCAGCAGCAGCGTGTTTAAAGTCATGTAAAGAAAAGGAAATGTCTCTTGGCATTTCAGTTAATTAAATTAATCAAAGGTTTAAATATTATTGCTGTTTTAAAGTAAATACTTAAGATTTGATCACCTTAAACAAGACGTCTTCTTATATTTATTTTTGACCAACTTCAAGTTTTATCTACAGAACAATGACAAAAGTTCTTAAACCATTTCCTGAATTAAACATTTCTCCCGTATTAACCAACTGTAGTCTTTAACAAACATTTATTTTATCTAGAAAATGAAAGTGATCTGGAATTGTTCCAAGTTTATGGGCTTTTTAAATCTAATACAACATCAAAACTGCTGTCTGTATCATAATCTACTAAAGTTCTTAAACTACTTCTAGTTATTTTTCTGTTGATTTACACTCAGTTTTACTTAACTGAACGTTTTATATTCTCACACTGCTTAGAGAAATGTGTGTACAGTTATTTCACTGCCTGCATGTTTTTGTGGTATTTTTCCCACACAGACTTTGTTTGTGTGCACATTTTTCCACTGAGACATAAAAAGGTTAACTTTCAGGAGCTATGTTGTTAGCTTCAAGTTGTTTAAAGTTACTTTTCTGAAAAGTTTAGCACTTTTTAAACCTTGAGGAAAACAAAAAATACTTAGGAAAGAATTTACAGCAAACTGTCAGTTCTAACATCATTTCTAACAAATCCATAAAACCAACCTGAAGCAGTAAAACAAGTCTTAGTCTGTAAATGTGCTGTTGGACTAAATGCTTACCTTTTCTTGCAGAGTGTGTCTCAGCAGCCCATCCTGTGCAACAGAAGCAGATAAAGTGAGTTCAGAGGAAGCAGAGCAGAACTGCAACTCTTATATCCTCCTCAGACATGTCAAGACTAGACCGGTACCGGAGGCCGGCCCAGGACCAGGACCAATCACGACCAGCTGAGGGTTGAGTCAGCAGCTACTCTAACAGCTGATTTAATCTGGTCTGTTGTAGACATGCCGGGACTAGTCCAGGCTGACTCATACCAAACTCCACAGGTAACCTGGGTTAACTAATCTGGGTTAGCTAACCAGAGATGAGATATATTTTTTAAATTTGTATTTATTCAAACACACAACTTACTTGCATTTTTTTTTTTTTTTTTGGCTACAAGTGGAAAATAATCACATTCCCAACCTGATCACATGTATTTAATAATTAAATATAAATGATTAAAATAGGACAGAGAGCAGAATATTCTGATCCAAAGGGTTCGGTAAGTGTGACAGGTCAGTTTTTACCTGATTCAGTACTGTAATAAGATTTATTTACATCCCCTCTTTATTTACTAAAACTAAATCAATTTAACGTGCCTCACTTCTAATATTCAACTATGATAATTACATTTTATTAAAGTTCATGCTCAATAATACACGTAAAAAAAAAAAAAAAAAATCCAACAAGTTAGGATGTTTTTTTTTTTCTTTTCTCTAAAAAAACATTATTTAATTATTTAATTTAGTTGGAAACAAAGCTGCTACAATAATAAACCAGTATCTGTAGGGCAGTAGATACATTTGAATAAGCATGATTGCAATTGTAAAATGGTTTTATCAGTAAAAAAAAAAAAAAAATTCATATAAAAGTTCATTCTTTCAAATGTATACAGTAAAACAACTTTAAATGTTTAAATTTAAATTCAGGTTCATGATCCGCACAAACATCAGAAAAACACAAGATTAACTTTAAACGCCGTTTAATTCTTTTATATTTTTGTAAATTCCTTTTAACACACAAATATAAACCTTACACTAACATATTGTCTGATATTCTGCCAGTTCACAGAAAATGGTTGATTTTATAAACAAGATATAAACAAAATGTTGCCAAAGAAGTTTAAGAGGCATAACAATGAAAAGTAAATATTACATTAACAATTAATGTTTAGGAATTGGTTAACTTTAATGATTTATTTTTAAAAAAATGTACCTTCATTGAAATTGTTTCAATAAAACAAACCTTTAATTAACAAATACATTTACTGTACTTTGAAATTATGTTTTCTTTTATTCATAATGAATCAATTTGTTTTTAATTTGAAAATGTAACTTTTTTTTAACTGCCTTTAATTGTTTGGAGCGAGTAAATTAATTTACAGGCCAGAACAATAAACCCTAGAAGTTAAAAGAATGACCCAGACCTGTCTGGTACCGCTCGGTCTAGTTTGTGAGGGAGGGCAGCGGTTTGTGGGTCGGAACATGTTGTCCAACACCTACACGTGTAGAAGGCTTGCCCGGACATGCACCGCTCCCCTCCCCTCTGACTCAAGAACAACAGAACCGACCCGGTCGGACTCGGATCGCATTCAGGCAGAACTTCAAAAACAAACGATGCTGGAAAATTACTGAACCTCCGTGCAAACGCTAAAAGTTTGCTAATGTTGCTAATCGACGCTAGACTAATGTCTACACGCTGCTCCACTTTCTATTAAGTTACAGCTAAAACAATATTATATCTTGTTAAATTTTAACTAAATTTAACTTGTAATTTTAGCCCGGAAAAAAAAAAAAAACAGTTAACATCAAAACGAAATGTCTAACTTCACTGAGATGTAAGTCGCAACTCACGGGTCCGTCGAAGTCAGCCAGGAAACTCCGAGGCTTTGCGGCCTGCTCCTGCTCCGCTAACGTTCCACTAACTTACGTTCCCGCATCAGATACAAAACTCCGCTTTGATTAAAAAGAAAGTTAGAAATTGTTTACTCACCTTTATAGGTGTATTAAGGAATATCGAACATTGACGAATTCGCTTTTCGTTCACATAAGACAATAGAAATTTGTTCAGTTGCTCCAGTCTGTGCTTTCTTCCACGCATTTAGCACCTTCTACTGGCCGGAAACGCTCATTAAATCAGGAGAAGCGGGACCAGGCAACCAGTTTAGTTACTAATGCGCATGCGTCAAATCAAGAGTCACGCATCATCAACTTTCATAGTCATTTCCGCTATTCAAAGTTGGTGTTCATTACTAGTCTTTTTGTCCTTTACACCTGTTATTTTTATTTATTTTAGATGCTAACATATTAATAAATTAATTTTATTGATTTATTTTTCATTCAACCTTTATTTTTACAGGTTAATCTCATTGAGCCTCGAGGACTCATTTACAAGAGACCTGATTCCTTGGACAATCAACAATAGACAATCATAAGAGAGAAATACAGATTTTTTTTAAAACAAGTTAAAACAAAGATGTCAAAATTGCAAAAACTTTACATTGTGAGAGTAAAATTAATGCAAAATGCATCACAAAATACTAACTTTGAGGATCAATTGCAAACTATAAACCAAGCATAAATTAGGTCATCCTGAACTATTTCAAATGGTGAGGTTGGAACGTTTACCCCCGTAGTTTTACAGATGCATTGATATTTAGGTCTGAAATGCATGTAGAGGCCTACGTACTCCACAAAAATAAGGCGCTTTTATCAGCACATTTTAAATTTACTTGACTAAAAAGCTTCTTTCTCTGCAAATCAGTGTAACACAAACAAACACATCAAATGCACCCTGTACTCACTGGTTAACTGGACATCATTAACCTCATGCACTCTTCCACTGGTACATTTTCATCTTCAAATCACTTCTTGGTCTGCTGCCTTCATACATCTCCTCCTACATGTCAC
>JARVLU010000646.1:2389751-2417794 GCA_031762415.1 Simpsonichthys santanae | reverse complement strand
TTCGGTTTAAGGCTGAATCGGTTTAAGGCTGAGCCGTTAGAACGGATCTCGGCCGTAAACCGAGGACTACCTGTATTAAGTAACTCTGAAAGACGTAACTCTGAAAAGTGATGTGTGCTTATGTATTTACCACCTTTGCTTTAAAACACCATCCAGAAACCACAAAATTACTTCAGAACGATAAACCTCTTCTGGTAGAATCAACAGTAGTCCAACTCCTGTAAGTAGTAAGGTCTACTACTTACTACTACTTGTAAGGTCACTGCCTGTGTTCTGCTGTTCCACACTTACCCCCTGAATTTCTTTCTTTTGAGAAACCACATGTCACTGAGGTACAGGAGATCAACAGGGATCTGTCCACCGTGTGAAGTAAATCTACCTAAACAGTCACAGGACTGCAGCACTGACCTCCTCCCAGGGTGCTTCTCCGCCAACCAGCCATTTCTACAACGTATCAGGTCTTAAAAAGGAGACATGCGACAATTCATTGAGGACTCATCTGACCCTCCTTCTCTCCCGTGGGAGCTAAGCTCTTCTTTGTTGTAAAAACAGGACAAAACCTCAATGGGGGGGGGGGGGGGGGTGACATTATTTAACCCCCACCCACGCCTGGCCGAAATATTTTGCTGATGGAACTAAAGATGCAATGGCTTGCTACCATAACCTCTTTGAGGGCAATCAAAAAATCTTCATAGCTTCTCTTTATTCCTCCAGTAACTCGCAGGGGTCACTGGTGTCCATGTCCAGCAGTCATTGTGCAAGAGGTGGGATACACTCTGGAACAGCAATTTCAAGTTAACCTGTATTTTTCAGCTGCTTCATGATTCTTCTGAGATGACTGAGCCCTAAAGGCCTCCTTCTTCAGGTTGATGGACTCCATCACTGCTGCTGGTGTTCAACAATATCCCTTAGTTGATGTCTTGACAGGTGCCAATGACCTTCTGGCCACAGGTCCTGGAAGCCGCATCTACAAAGGGTCCTAGATACAGACACTACTCCAACCCCTTCACTATGTTAAAGGCAGTTTTGAAGACAAATGTTTGTGAAAAGACCCATTGGATTAGAACATTGTACAAAGCAAAACTATTGTTGTTGTACATTGTCCTGTTGCCCAGTTATTCAGTAATCTGGTTGTTTAAAACACGGTTATAAATACTATTACTCTTACTTTAAATATTGTTAAATATTATTAGTTGGTAAAGTCAAAGCTCATAAGCTTTGTGTGTTTCATGTTTTTCCAGTATTAGAGGGTTGTTGTTACCTTAAGACGGACATCAGATGTGACTGTTTCTGACAGCTCCCACGTCAGAAGGACAGAAGATTTCGTTACAGCTTTCACATCAAAATTCTTGGTAAACACTGTGGGGAGGAAAAATAAGAAATAATTTTCATAAAATTATTATCTTTATTCACATGACTGAGATTATTAAACATAATTCATTCAATCTTTATCTATACAAGTTTGTCTCATTGAGCCTCCAGGACTCATTTACAAGAGAGACCTGTTTTAGACGAAGAACACAGATGAGGTACAGACAACAATAGACAATCATAAAAAACATATAAAATGAAAAGTAAATAGAAGAACTGATATTTAAAAAATGAAACAAAAGCAGCTACATTATAAATGTAGCTTTAAATGTATAAATGTTTTTTTTTTTAATCTCACAATACGGATCCGTGAATTAAATATAATTTATTAGAAATGTTTAAATGATGTAAAGCATTGACAAGATTAAGAAATATTGAAATCTAATCAAGTGTTAGATGTTTACTTGTGTGTATTAAACATTAGAAAATAAAAACATACTCTTAAAATTTATCAAAGTATATATTTTTTTTAATTCAGCAGTATTCACATGATATAGGATTTTATCTGAGTGGCAGTATTAAAGTTGTTGCAGAGGTTTATATTCACTGAGGATCTGAATAAGTAAAGAGAAAATATTAAACTCTGTGTAACAAATTGGTGTAAAACTGTATCTACCGTGCATCTTTGTACTTTTAACTTCATAAACCTGCAAACAACAACTTTTGTTGCTTCACTAATGAAGAGAAGAGAATCAGATTATATGTCCAAGGGACAAATGAACATTTTGAATCTGGTTTAAAACCTGACATTTAGACATTTATCCCAGTGCACATGTACTGTGATTAGATTTGAGCAAATGACAATAAACTCTCAGATTTAATCTACCGGTAATCTAACTTTTTTATGATGTTGTCATGGTAATGTTTGACTGATGAAGACAAACACTTTTGTTTTCAGTAATCTTTCATTTATATGGTTGTAAATGCCTTATTTTATTTTGTAGGAAACTTATTTCCTGTTTTGTTTTGTAAATATGTCTGTTGTACTTCCTGTTCTGTACCTCACAGCTGAAGGTCAGTGTGTAATTGTTTAGAACCAGCTTTGCAGGATCAATTTATTTCTGTAGATCTGGTTTGTGCTTGTTTCTGACCTGCAGCTTGATTTAAGAAAACATCTTCAGATCACTCTGCCTGCATTCCTCCAACCTGTGGCAGATATTTTTACTGTTGGCAAGAAATTCATCTGATCTTTCTATGCAAACTAAACCATAATCTTTGTGATGTCTCAGGTCCTTTCTTTGTGTATCTAACTGCTGAAGACGTTGTCTGAATGACTGTTTTGATAAATCGTAGAAGCACAGAAACAGTTGACTGCCACCTCAGGAGCCATCTTTGTTGTTCTGAAACTTCTAAATGACCCTGCAGAGAAACAGGTTTGTGAAAATTGCTGAAAGCCCTCAACACATAAGCAATAACACATCTCCCATGATGTGCTCATGCTCTCATATCTGTGGCAGCCATCTTGAGTTAAAACTGTTTTAAAAGCCAGCTGGTGATATGCTGATGCTAGGCCTTAAATTTAAAGAAAGTTCGGGCAGAAAGTGTCAAATCAATGACTCGTGTTCCACACGTGTGTGCTTCTTACCTGGCATGGATGGGGACACAGTCCTGCTCTGGATGCTGGGACTGGAAGGCCCTCCTCCTTTGCTGGTGAAAGCTTGAACTCTGAAGTCATAGGTTGTGTCCGGCTGAAGATCCTGGACTGTCATCTGGGTTTCCGAGGTGCTGTTCGTGTTGTTGTGCTGGCTGTTAATATCTCGATACATCACCACGTATTTAAGGATCTTTCCGTTTCTCTCGGCCAGAGGAGGTGGATCCCAGGACAACTGGGTGGATGTAGAAGTTAGGCCTATCACGCTCAGATTCTGAGGATAGCTGCTGGGAACGTCTTCAGGGGTACTTATCTCCTTTTCATACTCCTCCCCAGTGCCTACTTGGTTCTTAGCAGACAGTTTGAAGATATAAGTGGCTCCTTTATGGAGGCCAGTGACTGTAAAATGATCGTCAGCCTTTCTGAAGTCTCTGACGGTGAAAGTTTCCTCATCGGTTCTCTTGTACTTCAACTGGTATCCAACATGCTCTCCCACAATTTCATTGGGAGGTTGCCACTGGATCAAAGCAGTGTTGCCGGTCATTGTACTGATCATCATAATAGGCTTTCCAGGCACTAAAACACATGTCACATATTATAACCTGCCTTCTACACCAGCAGAACCATGACACATACGTCTCCTCACAGTTTGAACTGATGAGCCCAGCTCTGTGTGAATAGTTTGTTAAATATTTAGTTTTTACAAATATTATGTCTATATTATCTACCCATATTTCTACAATGTTAAGCTGCCTTCAGGACCAGGCCTCCCTTGAAAAAATAGATCTGTGATTTCAATGTCTGCTTAAACAATAGTCAAATAATAAAATAAAATCTACATCCTAAAAACATTACAAAAGTAATGAGGGTTAATTAGGGTTCCAAAAGTATTCACCTCTCCAGATATTATTTCTTGCATTAAAACCTGTAGTTTAAATGGTTTTTAATTTATTCCTATGTAATATTTCAACAACAACAACAACAGATTATTAAAGTTCAATAGAGAAGTTATAAATTATTTAAAAAATATAAAACTAAAAATATATTGTAAATGGTAACTGGAGTGTACTTACATAACACCTTTCTACCTAATCAAGATACTCAAAGCTCTTTACAACACAATCTGTGTCCTCATGTACCTCTACACACATTCATACAGCACTCTACTGCATCTCTACAAAGATAATCTGAGTACACTAGTCTATAGAGACCAATTAGTGCTTTTAGATCACATTCATACAGTGATGGGACATACATCAGAGGCATGAATATAAGATAAAATAAGATAGAACTTTATTGATCCCGCAGGAAATTGTGAATAAGGTGTTCGGTGTCTAGCCCAGGGACACTTCAACATGCTGGTGGAATCGAACCCCAACTCTCCCATTGGAGGACGACTGCGCTAACCACTCAGCCACAGCTGCCCCAAGACCAAAACAGTTTCAATAGTTTTCCAAAGTCTGAGCCATCAACAAGTATGCAGGTCCAGTCATCAGATACCCAGCTTGTATGGTAGCCTGGCCAAAGAAGGAGATAGAAGCCACTGACATCAAGACAACATTTCCTCACAATTCACGGAGAGTTTCACCCAAAGTCCAGCAGCCTGAGTCTAAACACTAAGAGAAAAGAGGGAGTCAGAGGACTAGTGAGCATCCAAGCCACTATACAGAAGGAAACAACTAAGATCCTCCTGGAGTAGATCAGGAGGAAAGCCCCCGATGATTAACTGATGAGTGAATATTTCAGGCAGCAACATATACCCAATGTGGAAGAGGCAGAACAAGTGAAGCCATAATGGAAAAATAAGCTCATACATGGCATTTATTACAGGCAGATTGAGGAAGTGGCTGATATCATCAAATCCTACCAGTGGTTAGAGAGGGCTGGACTAAAGGACAACACACAGGCACTAATCATGGTAACACAAGAACAAGCCCTCAGTACAAAAGTAACCAGACAAGACCTGAGATGAAGGCTGCGTAAAGATGCCCTTGAGACAGTCCAACACATCATAGCAGGGTGCGGTAAGATCCAGGCAGACAAATCATACATGGAACGTCATAAACAAGCTGCTGGAATAATATACAGGAACATCTGTGCTGACTATGGTATGGAGGTCCCACAGTAAAAATGGGACACACCACCAAGGGTCGTGGAGAATGGAAGGGCTAAGATACTGTGGGACTTCCAGATCCAGAATATGTGATGGCTAATCAACTGGACAGTGTGCAGGTCAGCAAGCAAGAGAAGAAGGCAGTGGTGTGATGTAGCAATGCCAAGTGACTGTAACATCAGGAAGAAGGAGCATGCGAAGCTCAAAAAATACCAAGGGCTGAAAGAGGAAATACAGTTGTGGAGAGTCAAAGCATCAGTAGACCCAGTGGTCATTGGAGCACTTGGTGCTGTGACTCCCACACTAGAAGAGTGGCTCCAACTCTTAGCCACCCACTGAGTAGCTCCCAGGAACAACCTCAGAGATCTCTGTCCAAAAAAATGCAGTCCCAGGAACAGCTACAATAATGTGCAGAACCCTCAAGTTCCCAGGACTTTGGTACAGGACCTGAGTTTGAATTGAAGTGGAAAGCTAGGGTGAGCTAGATGTTTTTATAACTAAAATCGTTAACCAAATTTTTTTTTGTAGAATCATTGTTTTATATAAAATTGAAAACCAAAATAAATTCAGTTTGCCCTAAAACAGAAGAGTGGATACTTGTGGACCCTGTATAAAATGTTTTTACGCATGTACAATTACAAGGCACATGTTTACAGTAATATCCCCTACAGAGAAATAAATTGTCTTCAATAAATATGAGATGATAATAAGGTCAGGAGGGCAGAGCCTAGGACAGCAAACCTTTTTGATTAGACTAATTTAAAAAACCAATAATGCTTTTGCTTAGAAGTAGAACTTTTAAAACACATTCCTTGAATCATCCAAGACATTTTTTTTTACAGTGTAACTTGTGTATTTTGAACTTTTTCACTCAACTATTTAAAGGTTGAAAAATGAGACGCAATTGTTATTGTGTGTGTGTGTGCGCGCGCGTGCGTGCGCGCGCGCACGTGTGTGTGTGTGTAGTGGATGCACGTACCAGGTCCTTTGGTCATCACCACCCTGGCCTTGCTGGGGGCTCCATCCCCCCTAGTGGTGTAGGCAGCCAGGGTCACAGAGTACAAAGTCTCAGGGAGCAGAGCAGAAACAATGGCATGCTAAAAAAGAAGAGAAGGAAAGAAGTGAAAGGGGAAGAAAAAGACAAATTAAAGTTGACAAACTGTTCAACATTCTTTTACACCACTCAAATTTGCCACACCCATCTGGTAAAGGACATGTATGAAGACACTTGCCCAGCTCCAAGCCTTCAATAGTGGTATTCATTTAAAGACTAGAATGTAAACTAAACATTTGAACACTTGATGCTGAGAGGAATTATAGTGCAGTTTTAAATGTGCAGGGAAATTGATTAAAAATGGTACATTATTCTGAGAACAAAATGAATTAGAAATGAAAGCTTTTTACAAAACACTATTGTCACAATAAGATACATCTTAAAGAAAATAACTGTATTTGCTTTTGTTAAAAAAAAACAGTAAGTCACAAAAACATCAACAATCTGGATTGATTATTATGTTCACTTCAGAACCAGAATCAGAATCAGAATAAGCTTTATTGCCATTGCACCGAGATACAATGAAAACATGTACAAAGTACATACAGTCGTCCGAAAGATGGACGTAGTGCACAAAGCTGCTACAAATTAGTGCAGCCCTCTTATTCTTCCTCAGAATAATATTTTTGCTTAGATGAGAAAAGGGAAGAAAACATGAGGAGAAAAAGAATTAAAAAAAGGTCTCTCAGACCATGTCCTAGACAGGAAACAATTTGAGGCATTAAAAAAACCTACCATAGCACAGCAACATACAGTAAATAGACATGATACATATACATATAGGCCGGTGAAGACATTGAATTTTAAGGGAAGGTCATAAAACAGTCCAGAGCCCCCTGTCTCAACCATTGTCCAGTTAAGAGGTGTTATTTATCATCAGCTTGATTGAGGTTCCATCGCATGTCAACGTTATAGAGGAAAGGAGTTGTGAGGAGACAGACAAAGCGTCTTTGTTTTTCCTAAACATGCCAGGATGTATTGAGATAAGTCCGCTGTCAAGGCCACAGTTTGGGACAGGCAGAACTCATAAATTGCTGTTTCTGCCTTTTAAAGTCTCACTGGTACATTTCTCTGATGGTGACTCCAAATAGTCTACAGGTTGTCCTCGGTTTACGGCGGCCTTGGTTTACGGCGTTTCGCGTATATGGCCGTCGCCCCCCAGTGACGTCATCAACCCTCGCAGACATTTTTGGCAGCATTTTATCTTTTTTTTTTCTTTTTTTTTAGAGTATTTTGTTAGCTAACTGCTTGGAAACACATTAAAACACATTTAGAAACATTAATATGGCCGTTAGAAGTTGTTTTACATTGAAAAAACGTGTTTAAAAAGACGTTACAGATCGCCGTTTAGTTTCGGTTTCGTTTTACAGCCGAAAATCTGCGTTTACGGCCGCCAGGGGGAGCGGTTTCGGTTTAAGGCTGAATCGGTTTAAGGCTGAGCCCTTAGAACGGATCTCGGCCGTAAACCGAGGACTACCTGTATACCCACAGTAAAGAGAAATGACAAGTTTTAGCAGTTTTTGCTGCAAATGTTTAAAATAAATTACTAAAGTAAGGAGAAAATAAGGTTCATTAGCTTTAGCTACTTCATTTGTCCAACTTCTGGCATTAAAGTGATATCATTCCGTCAAATCCTGCAGAAATTCTTTGGAATATCTTTAGGACAAGCTGCTGGGCGTCCGCGGTGCTTCTGGTCCAACACAGAGGAGGAGGATGGAGCAAAGCGTGAGGAGAAATCTACAATCTCATGTGACTGATGCTCACGACTCATCGGTTCTGACGTTTCGACAAATATTCCCAATGAAATACTTTGTTTGATCCGACTAAATCAAAACAGGAAGTGAACATAAAAAGCCCAAGAGTCGAGGCTTTAACCGAAGAAGAAACAAGTTCTTCATATAAACTTTTCCGTGTTTCTTTCAGCAACGTTTCCTAATGTGTGAGGAAATAACATTTCATATGAAGTTACACAACAAACATACCTGGGAGCTCTTCTCCATCTCTTCCATCATCCTCTCATGCTGCTGGGCGATGGCCAGCGTGGCCGAGTGGACCCGCTGGTAGATCATCTCCCCCTCTCGCGTCTGGAACGTAAACAAACCCTCTCCTGTGTCACACATCCTGCGCCAGGAACACACACACACAGAGACACACACTTTGGTCGGGCTCGCTTTCGGAGCGCTGCTTTACAAATGTGCACGGCGGGTTTCAGGGAGGGCCGTGGATGAAAGCAGCCGTCCTCCCTGAAGTCGCAGAACGAAGAGGCACGCTCGCAGAAGCGGCTGTCACAACAACGCCTGAAGGGCTCAGCAGCACGGGGTGTTTTGAAACTTCGGTGCGTTTTCGACACTTAACTTTCAGCGTTTTAGTGGCAGTGTCTGCACACACACCTGCCGGATTCAAACGTGAACCAGGTGGAGTCTCGGCCGTATCTGCGCAGGGAGCTGAGCGGCCACATGACGAGCTTGAGGCGGGCGTTGTGAACGTCCCACAGGTAGATGTTCTCGTGGGTGATCTGCATGGTGCACTCCCCGTAGATGTCCAGGTTAGGGGTGGGCATGAGGTACACGTTGAAGCGTTCTGCAAGAATCCACAAACACGCCCTGAAAGGAGGAATCTCACAGAGAAGAACAATTAAAGCAACAACATCCTTTCCAGCACGTCTTGAAACACGTTACGTGGGAGCAGATGCAGATGTGACCCTCCTGCTGCCCTCGGGTCAAAATAAGAGCAGGACTTCCTCGCTCTTTCCATGACAAAATGAACTTCTCAAGACATAAACTTGGAGATTTCTTACACTGAATATGACAAATTATTATTGCATGGGTAAAGATTTTCTGTGTAAATAGATCGGGGTGTCCAAAGTGTGGCCCGTGGACCATTTGTGGCCCTTGGAGTGATTTTGTGCGGTCCACAACTGCAGTTTTAAGACGATACAATTTTGACCCATAGCCTTAAGAGATTGATGTAGACCTTTTGCTAAATTAATGATAAAAATAATAATAATAATGATTAATGATGTGAAGAGTAGGGGCAGATATGATAAGATTCCTTCTTCTTTCTGCTCCTTTCATTTTAGATTGTTTGTATTTTATTTTAAATTGTCTGTATTTTTTTGTTGTTGTAATTGTTTGTATTGCGTTTTTCTTTTATTTTGTTGTTCTCCTTTTAAAATGAATGAATAAATAAAATAAAATAAATATTTTTATATATAATTTTTAGGTTTAACAGCAAAACAGATTTTTATTTTATTTTTTCAAAATGAGCAATATTAAGTTTAAAACAATCTTTTGACAATAAATCAATAAAATCAAATACATTTAATAAAAAAAATAAATTAATAAAATGTTATTGTTTATGAAGCTTTTAGTGTTTTGGATCTACAATAATTTCAAACACCTTCTCCACCAAAATTTGTAAATTTTGTCTTTTCTCCAAAATACAGTTTACACTTAGTTTTTTTTAATAAAAAGCACTAAAAACGTGTACGCTTTTTTTATTAATTATTTATTAAATCCACATTCTTGTGGCTCACGACTCCTTTAATGTTCAAGGTTTTGGCCCACATATGAATATGTTTGGACACTTGTTCATATGTTGGATATGTTTGGCCCTGAAACACAAGGTTTTAAAAATCCAGCTTTTAATATACGATTGCCAGAATCAAACCTAAATACTTCATTTCAATGCAACATTTCTCAAAGTGCAGTAAAGTTGGTCTTCTGAAAACATTTAGAGATACACCGATCCAATATCGGTATTGGAAACTTTCTTGATCGGGTATCGTGACAATGTGACCGATCCATAAGGACAGGAGCTGATTGCTGTTTATTTTAAATATCTGCCAACCAAGCGAGTGAAGCTAGCTGCTTTATGATTTATTTTACATTACATTTAGAATTCCTGAACCATTTGAAAGGTTTGAAGTTGATTTTTTCATGTTTCCATGTATGTCAGTATCTTTATTATTATTTATTTTACATTGGATGTTCTACTCATAATTGCACTGACTGAACAAATTAAAGTTGGGTTGTTTCTGCATGTTTGACCAAGCTTGTAAAGCTATTAGTGTATTCAAGTGCGCAGATTTCAATAATTTTTGTAATTCAGCACATTTATGTCTGCATTTATAAAACAAATGCTTTAAGTTAACTCGGCGCTGGTTTTCTGAATCAGATCGGTATTGAACAGTGATAAACATCAGATATTGGTGTCTGAAGTGAAGATAGTGGATCGTGCATCCCTAATGTATAAAGCAAATGATTAGGCCTTTTAAATATTTGTAAGCAAGTTGCAGCTGTAGTGTTCCTGGTTGTGAAATAAAGAACATAAAGTTGCTCGTTCATATTAAACCGTCTCTGTGATGTGAACCAACAGGCAGTGTTGTCCACAGGTCTCACTAATTACATTTAATGATTCTAAATAAACCACGTATCTCCAGTGGACAGAAAAAAAAAAAAAATACAGCAATGTCATGGTGTGGCATATTCTTGGGGAGGGCAGTGAAAATGAAGTCTGATCTAATTACCGGCCCCTCCTGTTTGGGGGAAGGCAAGATTTAAAAGTGCAAGCAGTTTGAGTCATATGTTGAAAGGCAGGGTGAGGGGTGTTTCAATCACATCCTGCTGAAACCTTGAAGTGAGCAGCGAACACAAAGGAGCCGGACTGTGTTGCGCTTCAACCGGATCACCCCCATCACGCGCTGATATCTTCTACAAACGGAGCCAGATTATGATGAAAAGTTTGCTTCGCAGCTAATTTCTTGCAAAACTCCTAGTCCTTTCATGCCTAACTGCAAACGAGCTTCCCTGCGATAGTTGGGCACTGTTTTCTCCTCTTCCTACCATTTCCTGTGAGGGGACTATTTGGCGAGTTGCATTAATTTCACACGGCTTTAGCGTCCATAATCTCATCCATCTCCGTGACAATCTTCATTACGGGGGAAGCCGGTAACGCACAGCACCTCTCATTAGGCCAGGAACAGAGGCTCCGACACAGCCTGTGACCTGCGCTCGCACACACACAATCATCTCAACATGCCTCTGAAGCCGAACGATAGCACGCTAATACATCTAAAGGCTCTGAAATCAAATATCGACAAAATAAAAAAAGGTGTAATTGGGCAATGGATGTTCTACTCCCCCGACCCTATGAAGTCTCAGCTGCTTTAACACAAACAGGCCCCTGAATGCAACAGCTAACTGCTCGGCAGTGAGCTGAGTGAAAGAGATTGACCCCCAAATAGCTGTCTGTGTTAGCGGGAACTAATTGGGAACTCACCGTTCTGCTCCCGCTGCACCCCCGCTGCCAACAGGTCCGGCTCTCCCAGGCTGATGTCAGTCAGACGGGTGCCCAGACACTCCATGCACAGTAGCTTGCACCATTCCTCTGCATCCAGCTCTGCCAAACAACGGTACAACGTGAAGCACCTTTAACCAGCCATGCATAATATATTAAACACAGTGGTGATGCATTTGTCTTCAGGGTTCCCATCACGAACATCTGACGGATTCCAAAACAAAATGTTGCATGGAATAAACCGGAAGTGTCCTGATGTGTGCTCAATAATCCAAGAAGGTAAATCTAATAAGGTTGAGTCAGGTCCTCTGGACGGATTCTTCTTTGTTGACATGTTCCGCAACTCAACCTTGAAAACGAACAGTAACTAAGAGGGATCAACCTGGTCTGTTTGGTGCAGGCGAATAAAAACTTAGACACTGTAAAAAATAAAGAGCAGCGCTGTTGTCATTTGTTGCTGAATATCAAACCACTTTTAATCTTTTTAAAAAGTAAAAATAGAACAAATAACTTCTTGTTTTAGCAAAGCAAATGCCATTTACCGGTATTTTACTTTTGAACAGAGCAATGACAGCCGATCCCTAATCCACTGATATCACTGAAAGCAATAATGTTTTTCTGTTTGTTCGCCTGTGGCATTAGCAAATTATACTATATCATGAACCACTGGACAGATTTTACTGAAACTCAATCAATATACCATATTTTCTGGTCTATAAGTTGCACCAAAGTATAAGTCGCATCTGTACAAAAATGTCTAATAATTTGGAAAAATCCATAAATAAGTCGCGTCAATGTCATGTGTCACCTCTGACGCGTCGCCAGATGGCGGCCGCGGGAGCGTGCGTGGGAAGACTTTAACAAGAGTAACATGTAAAAACAATTGTTTGCTCAAAATTATAGTAAAGGTGCATCTCAGTCTAACTTTTCCTTAATAAATGCACTTTGGTGTTCAAATCTGGTGCAGTTCAAAAGCCAATGTGCGGAAGCGGGAGCGCACAGAGGAACGACTCGCTGTGCATTCTTTGAAATTTAACAAGATAACCATTTAAAAACAATTATTGTTTGCTCGAAAAGTGTGTCTCAGTTGAACTTTTACTAAATAAACGTACTCTAATGGTCAAATTAGCTGCATTTCACTGGGGCGGCGCAGCGAAATGAAGATGATTTGACAGTTGCTCCAGGCGAGCTGGACAAAGCTGGCAGACTATGGCAAGCCAGTTGTGCCATTAATAGCCAGTTTTACATATTACATGAAACAATGTTATGCCATAAAGTAGTATGCCCTTTAGTAGCTGAAAATTGTAGTGTTCAATATTGTCAATGTCGGAATGAATGAAAACAGTCATCTCAGCCAAAATTTGGTCTATAAATATGGGAAAAAGTCCATAAATAAGTGGCGTCGGCAAAATCTGGGCCTTCCTACTTAGGCTGCTACCCCCGCAACCTGTCCCCGGATAAGTGGAAGAAGATGGATGGATGGATGGATGGATGGATGGATGGGCTAAAATGTGGTGTGGTAGTAGCTACAGCTCATGATCATGACAATCTCACATTATGCATGAGATTGTGCATAACATCTTTTGCCAGTGTTGACCATAAAGGCTCACGCAATCACATCCCAATATAAGATTATCATAATTTAGAACTTTAGCAATAACAATTGAGGATGATAAGCATACCTTCAAGGAATGCTAGGTCTTTAATTAAATGTGCTGTTATTTAATGTACAAAACAGAACCTTCCTTACAGCCAAAATCCCAAAAATTTTAAGTGTTGTGCACATGCAGTCGTTTTAAGGTTTACACGGAGTTATGAGTGAGAGAGGCTCTTGGGTTTATTGGTTTCCTGTAATTGGGTTTTGGCTGCTGTTTATATTTGAGCATTCTTGAAGAAATTTTGAAGACAATCCAATTCTCCTTAGTTTACAGTAAGATGAAGCTGAACGATATAAAACCAGTAAAAGACCTGGTATTTCTTGAAGAACACATGGTCCTTTTATGCCAGAGTTTTAAACTACAGTAGTATCTTATGTTGAGAAATTACTTTTTTGTTTTGAAATTTTACACATTCTTTCACAATATCTCCATGGGTGAAGTCCCAGGGGAGGGGGTCTAGTGGTAACCCTGGTCCTTGAGGGACACCATCCTGCATGTTTTGCTCGTTTCCCTGCTTTTATGCATCTGATTTGAACAAATGGGTGATTAACCAGCTTCTCCAGAACTTGTGGAAGTAATTAAACCGCTGAATCAGGTGTATCGGAGTGGAGAAACAACTGAAACATGCAGGATGGTGTTCCTCAGGGACCACGATTGGGAACCACTGGTAGGTCTGCTGAATGAATCATACTCAAAAACATAAAGGACCTTCTTCTTTTTAATTCAAGGCTAAATGGAAACAAATTATTTTAAGAATCTCAGTTTGTTTAGAATCTTATTTATCAATAATTGCATTTACTGTTAAGTTGTTAAAAAAATACTGTTTACAACACCGAGGATTTCTAATTGTCCTTGGCTTTTGGGAAAAAGTGTGAAGAGAAGTAAAACACCAGTTCATCTTCATGAAGCCTCCTGCTCACAGAACAGAAACACATGTGCATGTGAATACTAACATGTTTCTATGCCAATTAACCAAAGCCTGTCATACACTTTGGGGAGAACTGTGTAAATGTCAACCTTATAAAACAAACTAAATGAAAAAAAGCAGGTCAAAGAGTTAAAGAAAGGTCTGCTATGTTTAAGCACTTCATTTACACACAAGAAAGCAGACATTCAGTTTTTATTCCTCACGCCTCCATTTATTCCCTGTGTCGTGGCCTTTACGTGTTTCTGAACCCTAAACTTTGTGAGGCCGTTGAGTGGAAAAGCAGCTAAACAAACACTTCATCAGTGCAGCGGCACCTGGGCCGCTCTATGTGGCACGCATTAGGAGATATGGCAGAATGTTGCTTCTGTGTGTATTCGTGGACTAAATGTGTTGGGCTAGAGTGAGAGCATTGACGTTAGAAGTATTTGTTAAGTGGGAGGGGAATACAATGGTGGTGGTGGAGTCTGGAGGCCCTCCTTCAGAAAATGTTGAATAAAGTAGATGTCATTTCCTTTATTCTGGTGTATCGTAACTGGCTGATAAACATCTACACGAACCTACATAAGTAAACACTTGATTCAATAACCATTTTAGAGAGCATGGCACAATGTCCCCCCACCCCCATCCCCGGTCAACAACTGCTGGCACTAACATAGTGCTAAGCTAGCGGTGCGCAAGACAGATTTGCTAGTTAAGATGCTATAGACGTAGAACTCTGCTTAACCTACTCCCACCCCGGTCTACAACTGCCAGCACTAACTTGGTGCGAAGCTAGCGCGCAACACAAGTGTCTACAGTCATTTGTAAATAGTGAGTACAGGAGGGGACTGAGGACACAGCCCTGAGGTATACCGGTGAGAGTTATAGGTAACCAGGAAAACCCAGAGTAGACTATTAGTGGTTTGAACATTCTCCTATTAATTAAGTGGAATGGATTTGTTCACGTAGCAACAGAAACGGCGCTGGGTGAACTAATATTTCATGATAAATAAGTGTGTGTGTGTGTGGGGGGGGGGGGGGTATTTTTTAAATATGAGGGGGACACTTCCCCCTCACATAGAATTGTTCCAATGCCTATGAGATGCAGCGTGTAAAAATTCAGCCCTAAGACTGTCTGAACTCATTATTAGACAACACTGTACTGTATTTCCACTTCAGACTCCACGGAGTTACACAGCTGACATTCTCAACAATAGTCATAACTTGAGGTCACGCTCATTTCTTTACGTGCACAGTTGACAGTAGCATCCAGAGCTGTCAAAAACGTGGGATTGTATTGTTTTACTTTGTGTTTTATTGACAGCGCACATGGCAGGGCTTGGTCTTCAAACAGTTTAGTGAATTTAAAAATAAACACCAGGAGATTTTAACAAGTAACAGGAGCTCTTTGTTTTCAAGAACGCAGGCAGCGTCTCAGATTTTTTTTGTGCAAATTTGGAAGATTGTCATCAAAAAAGCATTTAGACTATCAGGTTTACATTTATAATCCATTCTCCAATTGATATTGTACTGTAACTAAAGTGAAGGTAGCTTAATTTAAATATTTTATATGTGAGTTATTGTGCAATTGATTTGAATTAAAAAATTGTTGGTCATGTTTCTGCCTCTGTCACTCAGCCACACCTGCTCCGTACCCACAACTCAATCAGCCTCATCCCCCTCATCTTTCTATTAGACATTTTTTCTTTTAGTCTAAAGCAGTAAGAACTGTCTCATCCCATGATAATTGATACTGAATTACAAAAACTCACCAGGTTGAGTTTTTGTCACAAATCATGCATTTGTGATTAAAATATCCTAAAGTCAAAGGTTAGTGGCCAAAGTGCATTATAGTTTTAACCGTGGAAATGCTAAAAATGCAAATAGTGAACAGTTTGGTATGATTAGGTCAAAGTCCTGACTTATTCAATATAACTGAAATAGAAAAACCTGAAGTGAGTAGATTATGAGAGGATTACCGTAGAGTTTTACAGGAATACGATGACAAAAATCATCCAGATCAAATAAAAGATTGACACAGAGATATTGAAAATGGTGGTTGTAGTTATTGAAGCACACAGCAGTTCCTGAGGGAAAAAAAAAGTTCACGCTCTTTTGCAGCACAGAAATTTTACAGTACTGGGTAATTTTCATGAATATTTTAAGGTTGTAGTTCATATTTGTAAAGCAGTTCTAGAAAGTGAAGTTTTATGGGAGGTCAGTGGTCATAGTATGATTAAAATGTATTACTGTAAAAAAAAATAATAATAAAACTGAGTAAAATGAAATGTTCTGCTCTTCAACAGTGCCCAAATCGCCAAACTCCACGCATGGACACTTTTTCACGGCTTAATTATTTTAAATTTTGTTAGTTTGCTATCATCGTATCCATTTCAGGAGATCTTGTGCCTCTTTGGCTTTCTACCCACATATTAGAAGCAATCTTTATTGTTAAAGTGCATAAACGGGCAGAAAAAAAGCATACAAATTATGCCTAATATTGCTTTTCATACCTGCACAGTAAAAGTCAATACTTCACAACACAGTCTCCTACTTCTTAATATTGTAGCAAATGAGCATTGCTTGGCTCAACTCCAGTTCTCCACCACCTCCTTCACTTTAATCTATTTTTTCTTTCCCTTTTGACCTCTAACTTCTCATTATTCCTCTGCCAAACTTCTCAAAAACCACATCCTACATGAAAGAAATCGATTGATTTTTTTCCCCTCCTTTGCTTCCTTCATAGCTTAAAAAAATGAAGAGATAATTTAGGACTTTGCATGAAAAAGGCACTAACCTGATTCACAGGAAAATGTCTTAGACGTGTCATCACAGAAGATGATGGCGACAGCATGCTTCCTTGTCTCCCGTGGCATCCGGGTAATGTTCTTGATGTTACTGAGCTCGGTGGTCTAAAAAAAAAAGTAGACCAGTAAGTTTCTTGAATAAACCCAGCAGCAACAACAGCAAGGGGTAATGAAAGTAAAATGTATAGATGGTAATGGAGAGTGAAAGACCTTAAGAAACAATCAACTGATGGTATTTATCTGACAAAACAATCATCCATAGGCCTGTCACAATAAACAATAAATCAATTAATTGCATGATAAATTAAAATTATCAACCTCATTTTCATTTATCGGCTTTATCATTTCTTCGTGTCTCTTTCTACTGAAGACACTCGATGACAAAAGGTTCAACTCAGGTGCTCTTCACTGACCCCTCCCTTTCTCTTTAAAATCTGTTTTAACCATTCAAAATCGCATTTTTTGGACCGTTAAAAGCAGCTAAGCTGAGAAGCTAAGCTACGAGCTAAGCTAACAGACTGACCTCAGGGAAAAACCTTTGTCTTGTCGAAGCGCCAAAATTCATGGTTGAAACTTGTGCCTTATGTAAAAAGTTTTTTTTTTTTTCTGCAAAAACAAGCTGAGAACTTGTTTAACTGATTTTTATTAATAGGTTTGTGTGAAAAATGCTATGCTAAAGAGCTCAAACTACCAAGCGTCTGCCATGTCATGTCAAGGGGCCTCTCTCATTTTTCTTAAAGAGATGCTGTTTAACTATCCATCCTTCAGCTCAGTCTTATACTGCCATCATCTGGTCAAAAAAGGTACTACAACCAAACAAATCAACATTTCTTCTAAAATTTGACAATTATTGTTAAATTTCAAACTATCGTTTATCGCAATAATTTTAATTAATCGCACAGCAAAATTTGTTATCGTGACAGGCCTAATTAACCGATATCCAAACTCTGTATTTTAGCTAATGTCTTAAAAAAAAAAACTGGTAAATATTCAAATCAAGAAATATTTGGATTATAACATTTTAACTTCCCTCCAATCTGGATTAAACAACTGCTTCGCTAAAGGTTTTCAATGATGTTAAGATATAACTTTATTGATCCCGCAGGAAATTGCTGACATGTTGTTGAAGCATTGGATGTTAAGGATTACTGGTACTGTGCTGCACCTTTTTTTTTTTTTCATTCAACCTTTATTTAGGCAGGTTAATCTCATTGAGCCTCGAGGACTCATTTACAAGAGAGACCTGGCTACAAGCTAAGGATGATGACAACAACAACAATACAGCAATAGATTTTCCTTGGACAATCATCAATAGACAATCATAAGAGAGAAATACAGATTTTTTTTTTTTACAAGTTAAATCAAAGATGTCAAAGTTGCAAAACAGACAGATTATAAGGCAGATGTAGAAAATCAAGAACAGGAACATGTCAGCACTTTATCTAGACCTGTCCAAAGCCTTTGCTACTGTAGATCATGACATCTTATGCCATATGCTCTCAGACAGATCACAGTTCTCTAATTATCTCTCAGATCGGAGGCAATGTGTTCGACACGATGGTACTTTGTCTAGCTATTTAACAGTCACTAATGGTGTGCCACTAGGCTCAGTTTTAGGACCCACTCTTTTTACAATTCATATAAATAATATAGGTCAAAATATTCCTGATGACTCCTTACAGCTCTATGCCAACGACACAGTGGCCAAGGTTTTCCAGCTTATACATTCTGCATTTGACATCATTCAATCAGATTTATATACTGTATATAAATATATATACAGTATATAAAAAAAAGAGATCAAATGTCAAACGTTTCTGTCACCTGTCTGTTGTCGACCATCCATCCTCCGTCCACGAACAGCAGCACGTTGTAGATCCTTTCCTTCACGTCTTCTGTCAGAACGTCAAGTCGACACGACCAGGCGGTCAGGGCGGCCTGAGACCCAAAACACAAAAAGTTCTGCTGGTTACACTCAAGCCTTCTCTGCATCCACGTGTTTATAATCTGCCTCGTAGGAGAACTGCTACTAATCTGGATTACAGACACCGTGTGGCGAGTTAAGAACCTCGATTCATCTAAAGATCTCTGAATAAGACAGCAAGAACATTTTCGCTCAGTTCTCCTTTAATAGACGTTCCAGCGAGCAGAAACTTCCTTTAAGTTGTGGTTCTCGACGTTTTCAAGCAGATTGAAATTAAAATGTGACAAAATCTGAGTTGGACCTTCTGCTTGAATTAAACTGGACCGCGAGCGTACCTGGTACTCCTTCTCTCTCATCTCGTTGGCCACCCTCTCTGTGAATTTGGCCTCGGGGGCTGGTACTGGTTTTTGTGGCGCTGAGCTGCTGTGGCTGAACCAGTCAGTGAACGCCTCGTGAGCTTCCTGCAACGAACGCACTCACATCGGTTAATCGTCCCCGACAGGAGAGCAGCTGAGCCGCATCGTGAGTCTGTGACGGACCAGGTAGGCTCTGATGCACAGGTGCTCTCGGATTGCGTTCTCGTCCTCAGCGAGCAGGGGCGCCGTCTGGCCGACGCTCGTCCACCGCGAGTAGATTTCTTTCATCGAGTCTTCGGGAACTTTAGAGAAAACGGTTTTGGCCGCTTCGTTTTTCTGCAGCGCTGAAAGACAAAGATTTAAATCCGTTAAACCTCTAATTTACATTAAAATGTTTATTAGGAACTCAAACGTACCCAGGAACTTCCTCATGATGGCATTGGACTGCTTCAAAGCCTCAGCTCGGTGGGCGGGGTCAAACAGCAGCCAATCGATGATGTCAATCTTCTTTTGGTCGTCCTATCAGAGAACAGGAACTCAGTTTCATCAGATATGAAGTTAGAGCGACAGTTTTTACCATGAGTGCTTCATTTTAGACACACGGACCTGCAGCTGGGCGATAAACCCAAAATATCCAGTTTTACCTCAGGGGACACAAAAAATTATGATAATGCAAATACGGTTTGAATATGGCGTCCAATACCACCGAGTGGAGATATATCAGTGCCTTTAAGGAGGGGCAGACAGGACAGCTGAAGAAATCTGCTGTTTGTGGTCAAAAGGAAACCAAAATGACTGCGGGGTGTCCAGAGTGTGGCCCAGGGGCCATTTGCGGCCAACTGAGTGATTTTGTGAGGCCCGTGACGGCAGTCCAGAAATATGAAGTGATACTTTTATGTGATTTTTAAATTTCTAACACAAAGTATATTTTTCTTTATCAAACCACACTTTATTTTAGTTTCACGTGAAAAGGAGCAGAAACCTTTACTCGCTAAGGAAACTGGACTTAGTTTTGATCACTACTGGCTGCACTTCTTCGGTGCATCCAGCACTTTTTAAAACTCTTGGGTGAAATTTGAGCTGCGAGGCAACATTTACTGTTCGACGATCTTCCACCGGGTCACATGACCACTTTTTAGTGACGTTTGTCTAAGAGAAGTGACTCGCGTTGCAATGAATGTGAGGGTTTTTAGTTTTTGAACGATAATTTAAAACTCTTCCACTAACATGTTGGGATTCTCCGAGCTAAAGTTCTATTTTTTTTAGCTCCTGGTGGTTTCAGTCCTGGTGTCAAAAGGTTTGGACCACCTGGTTTTGTACCTTCGTGGTTGCCGTCTCCAGCGCTTGACTGTGATGTGTAAAATCTGTGTCGTCTCGTTCTCTGACAGCCTCCACCACCAGCTTAGTTATGGCAGAAACATCCAGACCTGCGTAAACAAAACAAACATTCAGGATCTGTCGTCTCGACGGCCTCCGGGTTCACCGAGTGGCGTCTTACCAGCTCCGGTGGCGAGCTGCAGGCATCGAGGGCGGAGCTCCGGCTGGGTGACGGTCTCCAGAAAAGCAGCGTACTGAGCGGTGGCGTGATCAGCAGGAAGCTGGCCAACGTAGCTCGCCACGAGATCCGTCTGCTGGTCCCGGATCAGGATTGAGACGTACGCCTTCAGCACATCGACACAAACCTCCTCCTGTGGGGAGTCGGAAATTTAAACTGATTTTAGCCTAAATTCATTTTATTTAAGTTCTCGCTGCTGAGCAGCAATGAAACTACTGGTAAAATTCAGCGTTACCTTCAAAGCCAAACCCAGAGAGCGGAAAAACAGCAGCAGGTGACTCATGAAACGCAGCAGGTGTGATGGGAGGGGCTTAGAGGCTGCCAGCCAACCAGAAAACTCCTCCATTAAACCTGATCGAAACAAAGAATTTAATTTAGTTTTCACGTTTTAAATTCATTTCTGTGAAATGCGGCGAGAACTCTGAGCGCTGAAGTCTGCTGATGAAGCTGAAGCTGAGGTGTTAGAGATAAAAGCAGAACACTAGCTAAAAGAAGCTTAGCATGAGCTAAACGCTAAGTCAAGCTAATTAGCTTAAAGGAAAAAGGAGCAAAATGGATGTAGAAGTTTGCAATTTCAAGATCAAAATCTTCGCTAAATGCTAACTGTAGCAAATGTTATAAAAAGCTAAAGAAAAGCATAATGGTATCTAAAAATAGTTAAAGGATAGCTAGAAGTTAAAAGTGTCAAAAGGCTGACAATATCTAAAGACTACTGTAGCTAAAAGCTGAGTGTCAAAAGGCTGGCTAAAGGTAGCTGAACAGTAGGGAAAAACAAATGAGCTAAAAGTAGCTAAAGGCTAAGAAAAGTAGCAAAATGCTTAAAGTTAGCTATTTAAAATATTAAAAGTACAAAGTGCTAGCTAACGGTTAAAAGTAGAAATAAAGTGGTTGAAAAACTCGAAAGTTTTAAACAGGTCTTAAAAAGCTAGCTAACAGCTACAAGTATCTGAAGGCTAGCTAAAAGTAGCAGAATAGTAGCAAAAAAGCTAAACGCTGCAGATTGATAGCTAAAAGGGGCTTCTGCTCCCAAGTAGCAGATTAGTAGCTAAAAGCTTAAAGCTGCATATTGGTAGCTAAAAGCATAAAGTAACAGATTAGTAGCTAAAAGCTTAAAGCTGCAGATTGGTAGCTAAAAGCATAAAGTAACAGATTTGCAGCTAAAAGCTAAAAGTAGCAGATTAGTAGCTAAAAGCTTAAAGTAGCAAATTTGCAGCTAAAAACTTAAAGTAGCAGATTGGTAGCTAAAAGCCCCATAAAGTAACAGATTTGCAGCTAAAAGTAGCAGATTAGTAGCTTAAAGCTGCAGATTGGTAGATAAAAGTTAAAAGTAGCAGATCGGTAGCTAAAGCTTAAAGTTGCAAACAGCTAGTAGCTAAAAACAGAAAAAGCCTGTCAAAAAGATGACAAAACAGCATCTAAAAGCTAAAAGTAGCCAAGAGAACCAAAGCAGAACCAGCAGCTGAAGCTAATTTCTAGAACACATTCTGAAACAGCAGCTTTGAAAACAGAAGAGAAGCTGCTGAAGTATTTAAGTTAAAATGTTGTAAAAATAAAAATGAGGACGATGATGATGGGAGAAGAGACTTTAGTTCATGTCAGCGAGGTGTTTTACCGTCCAGATCTCCCAGGATGATAAACTTCTGGATGACGTGGAAATGTTCTTTAGTCTCATCCAAGACTCTCTGAGAAAAAACAAAAATAATTATTTATTTTAGGCTCAGCTGTTTGAATTTAATCCTAACCCTCACAATCGACATGCGGTTGACCTTTGACTCGGACGCTTGAAGCTCCTCAAACACTTTTTCCATCGTCCAGCTGAGGAGAAGACAGAAACGGAGCGATCAGACGGTTCAGGAAGCTTCAGAAGGAAGTGGGATCAATGGTTTCATACTTGGCCTCCAGGTATTCCCGCGGCAGCGACTCCACTTCCTCGTGGGACATTCCTGACGACAGGAGATGCTTTTCCACCAGCGAGTCGACCATCACTCTGAAGTGCGCCCACACGCAGTCCTCCCACGATTCGCACACGGTCAGGAGCTGGACAGCACCAAGACACGAAGATCAACACGGCCGGAGACAAAACCATCACCGCCAACATAAAAACACGTTCACGTTACCGGTCTGAGGTTTCCACTCAGGCTGGCGTAGATCGCTCGCTCGTATCGGTTCAGCTGCTCCTAAAACACAGTTCAGTCACGTCGGCTCTTTTTTTACGTTTACGGCGTAACGTGAGAAGTTTCTGTACCTCTTCAGCCATCCTCCAGCAGCAGGCCTTCCAGATCCCTCTGTGGGGGTTTCCTTCAACGGGCTGCAGCTCTGAGCTACCTGCAGGCAGAAGAAAGTTCATTCTGAAGGCGGCGCTTCCCCTTTATCTGGGGGGTGGGGGGGGGGAGGACCACCCACCCTGCCGTAAAGATCACAGCATGTACAAAATTACAAGTAGCGACTGGTAACAAAAAGTTACGTTCCAGAACAGAAGCAAAACCTTTAACGTGTCAAAGACTGACCAAAAGCTAAAAGAGGCAGAACCAGTGAAAAGTTAAAAGTCGCAGAAAAGAAGCAATAAGCTAAAGGTAGCTAAAGGCTATTTAAAAGTAGCAACATGCTAGCTAAATGTAGTTTTAAGCTATTCAAAAGACGAAAGTGTCAAAAGACTGCCGAAAAGTTAACTGTAGCAAAAAGCTGCCCAAAAGCTACAAGTACCTGAAGGCTAGCTAAAAGTAGAAGAATAGTAGCAAAAAAGCTAAAAATAGCGGATGGGTAGCACAAAGTAGAAGATTGGTAGCTAAAGGCTTAAAGTGGCAAATTGGTAGCTAAAGGCTTAAAGTGGCAAATTGGTAGCTAAAAGCTTAAAGTAGCAAATTGGTAGCTAAATGCTTAAAGTAGCAAATTGGTAGCTAAAAGCTTAAAGTGGCAAATTGGTAGTTAAATGCTTAAAGTAGCAAATTGGTAGCCAAATGCTTAAAGTGGCAAATTGGTAGCTAAAAGCTTAAAGTGGCAAATTGGTAGCTAAATGCTTAAAGTAGCAAATTGGTAGCTAAAAGCTTAAAGTGGCAAATTGGTAGCTAAATGCTTAAAGTAGCAAATTGGTAGCTAAATGCTTAAAATAGCATGTTACGCACACATGTCCGATTCTGCGCAGCCAAGACACCAAATCTAAAATTTAACAGTTTCAAACCATACTGTGGTAAATGCAATTCAATAAATGATCAAATACTGTACATAAATAAATTGTATTAAATGAGCTGAAATCTGAAAAATATTATTAATAATAATAAAAATTCTACCCAAAGAGGTTTGAGCACCGTACACCTCTTTTATTCCACTGAACTCTCACTTTTTAATAACTTCTCATGTTACTGTCAAAATCAGGACCCGATCAAAAGACAAACTTTAGCTCAGGCACTTCAGTCCTAATAAGTGGAGAGCTGTGGTCAGAGGTTACCTGAGGTCGTGTTGGGGTCGTGGTACAGTTTCCAGCCTTCCAGAGTCGCTGCTCTCCAGGCCTGACCGCAGCGTTTGCACAACCTCTGAGCCTTTAACACAAACACACACATCAGGTTGGAGTTGGACAGGAGGAGAAAAGACGTCCAGCTCAGTTTGTTTTTCTACCCCCTCCTTTTACAGTTTCTGGCTCTTTAAAGACATGAAATGTTTGTTGGATGCTTTCATGAATCATGCATGCTCTTAGTGTGTGAAAATGAAATCCCTAGTTGTTTTGTGTCCATGGTGGTTTGAGGACATAAAAGGTTTAACTCTCGGTGTACCTCGTCGGTCATCCCTGCTCGGATCAGGGTGAACAGGTTCTTCAGCAGCCGGGCGTCATCCTCCCTGTCCAGGTCCGCCAGAGGCCGCTGCTGCCGGAGAGGAGCGTCAGGGTCCTGAGCACAAACCAGTTTACGGCTTGATTTAGTGACTGGAGGAGGTTAAACATATAGTTTGTGCTGAAAGGAGCCTCACCAGCTCAGTGACCAGAGGAACAGTCATGGTGACGCCACTCTTCCTCCTCATCT
This sequence comes from Simpsonichthys santanae, assembly GCA_031762415.1. NCBI lineage: Eukaryota > Metazoa > Chordata > Actinopteri > Cyprinodontiformes > Rivulidae > Simpsonichthys > Simpsonichthys santanae. The sequence goes on along the minus strand of JARVLU010000646.1, from coordinate 2,393,147 downwards.
TCAGCGCGTGCAGAGTGTTCTCCCTAAACCAGAACGGATCGTTCAGAACACACCACTCCCTCTTTGATGTTGCACCAGTGAGAACTCACCAGCAGACGTTTTTGGCGTAATATTCGATATTGTCAGAAAAATCTCTGATCTGATCCTTGGCGATGCTCTCCAACCAATCAATGACCAGCTGCAACGACAAAAACAAACATTCAGCTGGAGGTTTAGCTGCGTGAACGTTCACATTGTCCTGCCATTCATCATTCAGGAGATAAACACAAACTTTTAGCTATTATGAGTTTTATAAATTTTAGCTTAGCTTACCTTTTGCTAGCTTACGATACATTTACCTTTTAGTTAGCCCTTTGATGCCTTCAGCCATTAGCTAGCCTTTTAATGTTTAGCTTTTAGCTACACTGTAGATACTTTAGCTAGCCTTGAGCTTCTAACTAGCCATTTGATATATTTGGCTTTTAGCTAGCCTTTTCGTTTAGTGCTTAGCTAGCCCGTGGAGACATTTAGCACTTAGCTAACTTGTTGAGACACTTAGCTCTAGCTAATCTGTTGAGACACTTAGGTCTTAGCTAATCCGTTGAGACTTTTAGCTCTTAGCTAATCTGTTGAGACATTTAGCTGTTAGCTAGCCCGTGGGGACATTTAGCTCTTAGCTAGCCCATGGAGACATTTAGCTTTTAGCTAGCCCATGGAGACATTTAGCTTTTAGCTAGCCCGTGGAGACATTTAGCTGCTAGCTAGCCTGTGGAGATGTTTAGCTCTTAGCTAGTCATTCGATATACCGGTATTAAGCTTTTAGCTAGCCTTTAGAAACTTTTTGCTAGCCTTTTCTTTGAGTTCTTAGCTCGCCTCTTGCTATGTTTGGCTGTTAGCTAACCCTTTGCTACCAAGTCTACAGGAGTTGGAGGTAACAGAACCAGGTGATAGTCAGGTTCAGTTAAATATTACTCAATGAAGTTAGAAGAGTTGAACGTCCACGATGATGAAGGTCTTTAATCCAAACTTCATGAACATTTTAAATCTTTGCTTCACTGTTTTAACGAAACACATAAACCTTGCTCTCATCTCGTCCGGTTAACGTCTTGGAAACGTCTCGTTCATGCAGCGGGTTTTACCTGGCTCTGTCGAATGACGGCGTCTCTCTGAAAAAGCTGCTCCACCACCAACTTCTCGCTCTTACTGGGATCCTGCAAACACGAACACAGTAACACCACACACAGATCAAAGCAGAGTGGATCCAGAAACCATTTTCTACCAAGTGCTTTTCCTTAAAATAAACCTTTAAAAGCTCTAAGTGCTGAATCACAGCTCGTTGTTAAAAACCAGCCAGAACGATAAAGTTCATGAAACTTTTTTTTGTTTAGTCATGAAAAAAAATGTAAAGAATGTGTCGACTGTCAGCCGCCGACCACACTTACAACCATGTCCGTCATCATGTCATCCTCCAGCGCCAACTGGACCCGATCCCTGCAGAAACAGACGTGAGGTGAATTAGAGACAACGGACGTTCGCTCCGTCCGTCCGTCTGTCCAGCTGGTACCTGTAGAGCGAAGCGACGAGCCTCCAGGTGCAGTTCTCCTGCTGCAGCAGCCAGCGGACTCCTGCCGTTTTACTGTTCTGACCCGCTCTCAGCACCATGGACTGCAGCACGTCCACCTTTAACACGGTGAGCACGCCCGGTTAAACTTCATCTCAGCTTTTTAACCCATTTATACTAAAAATAAAGTATTTATGACAGTAGATGTTCAGAGAACAGTCAGACTGGATGTGACCAAGACCAACGTGAGCTGCTCAAGTCTAAAAACTCAAATCACTACAGATTTAATGCTGATCCTAACCTTTACATCAATCTTATTTTTACATCATACAAGCACACAAAGAAAGTAAACATGTGCTTGGTATCATTTTTTTGCTGTAACAATGTTTCCTGTTAATAAATATTTTACTGTTCAGGGGTCTCAGTAGCATGCGAAAGAACCATATACAGCTAAAACAGCCTGGCACCTTCTCCTTACGCTGTCACTCGGGTACAAACAGCACAAACAAGCTGATCCCACAGGTGATCAATGGGTTAAAGTTAGAACTGCAGGCAGACCATTCCATCCCCCAGAGGTTGTCTCTGATGAGCCCCACTCTGTGGGTACGAGAGCTCGGTCCCAGATTACCAGTAGTTGCTCATAGTTGCTGCTTGTTAGCACCTGGGGTACCCACAAATGTATTGTCCTAACAAATGTAGCATCATTTAAGAGGAAATAAACAAACTTTCCAACAAGATTTGATGCCAGGAAGCATTGTTACAACAAAAAACAAACACGTTTCCTTATGTTTTGTGCTGTGTCTAATTATTTATACGGACAGCAGTAGCTGTAGCTTCCTGCAGGAATAATATTTCAGCCTAAATAACTTTATTGTGAAATTGACGCTGTGTAAAGGCTTATAAAACAGCTTTGAAATATTTTAGATGAGTTGTTTTAAGCAGCACCCTGGCCTGTTTGAGGTCGTTTTAAGAGCCACCTGCAGCAGGTAGGATATTAACTGCTTTCTTTATTATCTTTCAATAGAACCCATCTTAAAAAGATCTAAGCCATTTCTTTGACTATGATTGCATTTCTGCAGGAATTTTCAAATTATTTCAAAACTTTTGTGAAGGTTTAGACATTTTCTTGTGTAGTTTTTTTTAGGGTCTCGCTTGTCGCAGGAAATTTAAATATGGCTGGAAAAAAGCAAAGACCCATAGTCTTTTAAAACTATCTCTGTCTAGTTTCTGCAACTCTATAGAGCATCAGAGTTGTATTATGTGTCAATATGTGAGAGAACTGGTGAATTTTGGTCCAAAGTTTTGCCAGGAGCTTGTGCAGATGTGGTTTTTATTTATTGTCTCCAGCCCAGTGACTCTACCTCATGAATATTTTGTTGCTGACCTCTCTGCCATAAATGAACGTAAACAGTTACCGGCACTTACAGCTGAATAAAATAAACCGTAGTCTCTCACACCCACCTTTTCCTGGCAGATGTTCTGATAATCCTCCAGCAGCTCAAACACCGCAGAAGAAGAGTGTTTCAGAAAGGAAGCAAGGAACTCTGGGAAAAGACTGGCGGCCGCTGAAGAAATCAGAGAGTGTTAACAGGAAGGCTTCAAACTGGGAAGAGTACCAGGTGTGGGTCCGAGGGGACCGTTTCACCCACCTGCCTCTCCAGGGTCGTCCTCCTTCAGCAGCGCTGAGCTCAGGTTGGCCACGTCGTCGTTGAAGAAGCTCGTGTTCTCCACACCGGACGTGGGGGAGGCGTAAAAGCTGTTGGTCCAGTCGCTGTCGTCCAAATACTGAACAGACGCCGAGTTAGCTTCAGTTAACAAAAACAAGTAGAGGAAGTTTCCTCGCGGGTGCGTTTCTC
>JARVLU010000646.1:2359860-2373583 GCA_031762415.1 Simpsonichthys santanae | reverse complement strand
CACCTGTAGACTTGTATTTTTTGTATTTGGACATCATACAAAAAATACAAGTCTACAGGTGAGATAATTGGAGTTGATCAGCATTACGTTTATTCTTTTCATTTAATTTGTATATATATATACCGGTATATATATATATATATATACAGTATATATGTTTGATTTGTTTATGTGCTGCTATCTAATATTTCAGCACTACATCTATAATATGGATGGTATTCAGGTATAACAGGTCTCTCTTGTAAATGAGTCCTCAAGGTTGAATGAGACTAACCTGTATAAATAAAGGTTGAAAGAAAAAAATCAGATGGAAACATGATTTTTACATGATCTAATCTGCTTTTTTATCAACTCATTGTAACTCATTGTCTATAACTCTTATCCTCCTCCTGAACCTGTTCAGGCCTTACTATTCTAACTTTTTTTATTTTATGATAAAATAAAGATAGTTTTATTGTCATTGTAAAATACAATAAAATGCTGTTGGAGCAATCCTCTAGGTGCCTTAAAAAGGTGGAAAGATATTCTAATGTAATAAATAATATTGTGAATGCACCTCAGAATGGCTGCAGGGAGTTCAACATCACAGATCTATGGAAGATGCTAAGTTTGTTAAAAGTTCAGTTTCAAATGTTTGAAATGTTCAAAATGACAAGAAAACAAACATTTTGACATCATAAATTGCCCCACATTTAATATTGTATCTTGGACTGTTTGTCAGACTCATTTATTGAATTTACTCACTTTGATTGATGAACATTTTTCCTGTTCGTTCGCAGTATGCCTGATGAACACCAGCTCTCAGTAAACATGGACGAGAAAGACGTTTGCTCCTTGGGTAACAAAGAAAAGGAGAAGGACAGGGAGGCTGACAGGAAGCCAGGATCCATTCGGGACAAGGTGAAAGACGAGGCAAAAGTGAGCTCGAAAAAAGATGGCAGCAAGGAGGAGAAGAGGAAGCGCCTAGAGGAGGAGAGGAAGAAGAAAGAGGAGAAGGAGCAAAGGAAGAGGGAGGAGGAGAAACAAAAAGTGGAGCAGGAGCAGAAGAAGAAAGAGGAGGAGGAGGAGAAAAGGCAGCAGGAGGAACAGGAAAGGAAGCTCCAAGAGGAGGAGACCAAACGGCAGCGTGAGGAGGAGGCGGCTCTCCTTAAGTAAGTGATAATGAACTTTTAAAGCATCTTATTGAAGACACTGTTGATGCAAACGTCAGTCATGAATCAAACTTTTCTGTTAAATGTTACTTTAATGAGTGAAAAACATCAAGAACTTCAAAATAGACAAGCACAGAAAATAAAAACTCATTCCAAGGCCGAATTTATTCAAAATACAATAAAATCTGTAAAAATTCCTCAGGGTTCGCCACCAGCAGGAAGGGCCATTTGATTCAGAAATACTTTATTAATCCCAAAGGGAAATTAAACTTTGTAACTCATTATCCTGGTTTCATTAAAATATTTTTTCCAGATCAAACATTTTAGAAAATCTGCATGGATTGTATCCAGATGTGTGCTCAATACATGGATTGTACTTTTAAATCTGACTCTCATCTGTTCATTCACACTCAAGATTTATCAACCAACATAATTTATGTTTAATAAATAAAAAGAAAACAACTTCACAGAGTTATTTTCCTTAGTAGCTCATGAAAATGTTCTAAATCTGCGTTTAGCTTCTGGAAGCATGGATGAGCTTTTTTTATTTTGTAGCTCATGATGTTTGAGAGGAAGCATGTAAAATAAATAAAGAGTTAACTGAGCAAAGAATCCAACAGGACCAAGGTCAAGGTTCTGTTCTTTTTTTTTTTTTTTTTTTTTTTTTAAAGAAAACAACACATCAGGATGAAACTACAATTTATTTTTGGTTTCAGTAAATTTTTTTGGTTTATTTTGCTGTTTTACTGATGTAAAATACAATGTTATGGAAGAGCAGAAGGCTTTTATGCAAAGCAGTTAGTACATTAAAAATACATTTAATTAAATAAATTGGTAGCACGTGTTTGTAGAAAAGACTTGTTTATGAAAGTCAAACTTGGAGCTAAGTCTTACAGTTTTTGTTACACTTTGTGGAACAGCTCCGACTCCGATAAAGTCAGATACAGTATATGCTATGTTGTTTATTTGTTTATATAATCCAAAGTCTGATAAAGTTGTGGAGTTGGGTAAAATAAAAACAAACAAAAACTTTAATTAATTAAATCTCATCAGTGGTGGGCACAGGTAACCAAAAAGTTAGCTTCACTAACAGCTAATTACTAACTAACAAAACTAGCATGCTAATGCTAAACCCCTTAAATGATGTTAACAATTTGTGGAAGCTAATGCTAAAGCGCTAACTTTTATCATACACTGACGCTTGTCTGTAATGGGACAACGTTGTAAGTAAACACAACTCAACACGGTTCATAAATCACAAGTACCATGTCCCATTCAGAGGTGAGCTTTCAGGAATTAGTCCGGTCCATCAGAACCAAAGAGGCGGAGCAGAACTCTGCTGTGCTGAAGCAGAGTGATGCATTCATTGTGTGTCGGACGTTTCCCTTTTGTCATTTACTGTAATGAGTTAACTCACTTTAGTGATCCTCTTTGTGCTTAACTATTTTTATACACTAACTACAAAGTTGCTGTACATCATCATCATCAATATTCTCTTGGTAATAAATCTGTTTGTATTAAAGCGTGAAATCGTGTGCATGAATCACGTCCCAGAGACAGTGTGAGCGTTGCAAAGCATGCTGGGTAGGAATTATGTGTGCATTGTTTCTGACTGTTTACAATGTTTCTAATTCTGATATTTATGGCAGCAACACGTCTCCAAACATGGTTCCAGGTTCATTTCTCCTCAGTGAAACATCTCATCTTCTTTAAACAACGGTCTGTAAATGTCCAGGACCCGAGGAGACCAGATGTTGGAGGTTTTGTCTCGTAATAGTGGGGGATTCTATCGTTCCACAGTTCTGTGGCTTCTTTGCCGAACGTTTTGCTTGATGAGAGCAGATCTTCTAAAATCTGTAGATGTTTTTCTGTATTGGAGTCATTCCAGATGTGTAAACTGTCCATGCCAGAGGCTCTAATGCACCCCCTTACCATCAGCGAGGCACAGTTTTGAGCTGTGAACAGGCTGGATGGTACCTCTCCTCTTTAGTACAGAAGACATGGTGCTTGTGGTTTTCAAACAGAATCTCAAATTTGGATCATGTGTCTTCAGAACAGTTCTGGACTTCACCTCAGTCCATTTGAAATGAGCCCTGGTCCAGAGAAGATGGCAGCGGTTCTGTATGGTGTTCACATCTGGCTTCTTGTTTGCCTGATAGAGCTTTAAGCAGCATCTGTGGATGAACTGACAGACAGTGATCTGTGGAAGAGTTTCTGAGTCCAGAACCAGAACTGTTTCAACGAAGTGGCCCCTGAGGGCCTGAAGACCACGATTTAATCTGGTGATGAGATTATGAAGATGAGATTCAAAGTAATTTATTGAGGAACATTATTCTGAAATTGTTTCACTATTTTTGGACTGTTGTTCACAGACTGCTGAACCCCTGCCCGTCTTTACTTCTGACAGTCTCTTTAAAATGCTCTCAGGCCTCGTACTGACTGTTAACAGTCAACCTCTTAGATCAAATCAAATCACAACAGTTTCTTGTTCATACAACTTGACAGCTTTTGTTGCTCCTGGAACAAATGTTTTAAAGATTTGTTGCTGCTACAAAATTCAAAATGACCTTTTATGGTACAATTTCTCAAAATACAGGTTTGTGAGATTTTCATTGCATTTTTGGTTTGTGGGAGGAGTTTCCTTTCTTCAGTTTGATGAAGAATTGTTTGTCTTTAGTTTTTCTTTCTCTGTTTTTATTTCTGCAGAGAAAAGGAGGAGGGGCATCAGCTGCACCAGGAAGCCTGGGAGCGCCATCAGTCCAGGAAGGAGCTGCGCTGCAGGAACCAGAGCGCCCACGAGGGTCGGCCCGAGGAGGCCTTCTTCAGCCGGCTGGACTCCAGCCTCAAAAAGAACACGGCCTTTGTGAAGAAGCTCCGCACGCTCACCGAGCAGCAGCGAGACGCGCTCTCCAACGACTTCGCCTCCCTCAACCTCAGCAAGTACATCGGCGAGGCCGTGAGCTCCGTGGTGGAGGCCAAGCTGAAGATCTCCGATGTCGGCTGCGCCGTCCACCTGTGCTCCCTGTTCCACCAGCGCTACGCCGAGTTCGCCCCGTTGCTGCTGCAGGCGTGGAAGAAGCACTTTGAGGCGAGGAAAGAGGACAAGGCGCCCAACGTGAGCAAGCTGCGCACGGACCTGCGCTTCATCGCCGAGCTGACCATCGTTGGCCTCTTCACCGACAAAGAGGGGCTGTCGCTCATTTACGAGCAGCTGAAGAACATCATCGGCGCGGACAGGGAGACGCACACGCACGTGTCGGTGGTGATCAGCTTCTGCAAACACTGCGGCGACGACATCGCCGCTCTGGTGCCGCGGAAGGTGAAGCTGGCGGCCGACAAGTTCAGCCTGACCTTCCCCCCGAGCGAAATCATCAGCGTGGAGAAGCAGCAGCCGTTCCAGAACCTCCTGAGGGAGTACTTCACATCCCTCACCAAACACCTGAAGAAGGACCACCGCGAGCTGCAGAACATCGAGAGACAGAACCGGTGAGTCCACCGCACGGCTCCTCAGAACCTGTGTGTGGTGTCATCTGGGTTCAGCTGGATCTTCTGCTTCTCAGGCGCATCTTGCATTCCAAAGGCGAGCTGAGCGAAGACCGACACAAGCAGTACGAAGAGTTTGCCACTTCGTACCAGAAGCTGCTGACCAACACTCAGACGCTGGCCGACCTGCTGGATGAGAACATGCCAGAGCTGCCGCAGGACAAGACTGTGCAGGAAGGTCAGTGATGATGCAACTCATGACCTTGTTCTGAGTCCAACGTCTTCAACAGGCTCTCTCCTCAGAGCACGGCCCCGGCATCGACATCTTCACCCCCGGTAAACCCGGGGACTACGAACTCGAGGGGGGAATCTGGGAGGACGAAGATGCTCGCAACTTCTACGAGAACCTGGTGGACCTGAAGGCCTTCATTCCTGCCATCCTCTTCAAGGACAACGAGAAGAGCAGTCAGAGCAAAGACAAGGACGAGTCCAAAGGTAAGACCAGTCCATCCAGATGAATAAAGACGGAGTCCGGGTTTTATTCTGACTGTGCTGCCGGTTCTTTCAGACGTCAGGGAGGGAAAGGATGGGACGAGCACCACAGAGGAGCTGGAGATGGAGCTGGAAGCTCTCGACATCACAGACGAGCCTCTGGAACTGGAAGGAGCAGATGAGGTGGAGAACGAAGAACTGACCAAGAAGCTGCTCGACGAGCAAGGTGAGTCTTCTCGGAGACGACGAGTCCGGAAAAAGTCTCTTCGGAAACACAAAACAGTTATGAATTAATTATTAATTAACAGTTATTAACGAGGTCTCTGTTGTAAATGAGTCCTCGAGGCTCAATGGGATGAACCTGCCTAAATAAAGGTTGAATGAATTGATCTTTACATCTTAATAATCACTTGTCCTTCTCTCATGAACTATGTGGCGTTCACCAGCTGCTTTTTTCACAGTTGATTGACTTGTCACTTCTGATGCTTCACCACTTGTGTTGCATTCACTGACCCTTATCTAGACTTGGATTTATGCATTACTGTCAGTTTTACCATAGAAATCCCATCGGTTGATGTGTTTTTTTTCCCTTTGAGATTTTAATTAATTTACATTTTGTTTGAGAATATATGTCGAGCTGTTTGAAATGGTCAGAGGTTCTGCACTTCTGTTTTTAGTTAGGGTTATTTAAAGGAAATAAAAGCTAAAGGAATGCACTTTTATGCAGGTCACACTCTATAAACACAGAAACATCTGAACGATCTCTTTTAGTTTATACTTAAAATCTATACGACTTTTCAGGTGTTCTTCCACGTGTAACATTAAGCTCCTTTTTAAAATACTTTCATTATTTTTACACACCTGTTGAAAGGCAAATGTTTGTGGTCTAGTCTCTGTCTGTAAACTGTCTCTTGTCCTGCCCATGACTTCAAACACACGTGCAGTAGGTGGAGGGTTGTGTACACTTTTGATCACCTCTGCACCAAGGTCAAAGGTTATACAATGTCTTTGCCTGTCTGGTCCTTTGGTATAGATTGCTGATTGTCGAGGGGTGTAATGTGCCATGTTTTTATTTAATGAACCTTCATTTATGAAGGTTAGACTCACTGAGTCATGAGGACTCATTTTCAAGAGAGACCTGTTTTAGACAGACAACATTTTACAACAATTAAATCAACTAAAATAAAAAGCAGTGTTATAAAAACACTTACTGTTAGCAGCATGCTCCATTTAGCAGCATGGTCCTGTTAGCAGCATGGTCCTGTTAGCAGCATGGTTCTGTTAGCAGCATGGTCCTGTTAGCAGCACGGTTGTGTTAGTAGCATGGTCCTGTTAGTAGCATGGTCCTGTTAGCAGCATGGTCCTGTTAGCAACATGGTTCTGTTAGTAGCATGGTCCTGTTAGCAGCATGGTCCTGTTAGCAGCATGGTCCTGTTAGCAGCATGGTTCTGTTAGTAGCATGGTCCTGTTAGCAGTGTGGTCCTGTTAGCAGCGTGGTTCTGTTAGCAGTGTGGTCCTGTTAGCAGTGTGGTCCTGTTAGCAGCATGGTCCTGTTAGCAGCGTGGTTCTGTTAGCAGCATGGTCCTGTTAGCAGCATGGTCCTGTTAGCAGCATGGTCCTGTTAGCAGCGTGGTCTGTTAGCAGCGTGGTCCTGTTAGCAGCGTGGTCTGTTAGCAGCGTGGTTCTGTTAGTTTATAATCCGGTGTTCGTCGTAGCTGCCAAGAAGTCCATCTCTTCATGGCAGAAAGATGTTCTTCTAACAACCTGCCGTGCTTTAGGTTACGCTTGTTTTTCATCGTTTAAAGGAGTTGTCCTCGTTCCTTTGTGTTCAGAACAAGAGGACGAGGAGGCCAGCACCGGCTCACACTTGAAGCTGATCATGGACGCCTTCATCCAGCAGCTCCCCAACTGCGTCAACAGAGACCTTATAGACAAGGTGACGACAAACAAACTGGATTTGATTGTATCTTCTAAGCTTTGATTCTGTAACTCTCGACAGTCCCAGCAGGTGCACAAGTTTAAACTTTAACTCTTCCAGGCTGCCATGGACTTCTGCATGAACATGAACACCAAATCCAACCGGAGGAAGCTGGTTCGAGCCCTGTTCACCGTCCCCAGGCAGAGGTCCGGCTCTCACATGACCTGTTAATGATACGAGAGACAAAATAACAAGACTTGAACCAGATTTTACACAATGATCATGTTTTTTACTGACTTCACATGACCTGACACATTTTCTCTGTCAAGAACCACCAAGAGCTGCTGTCACGTCGAGTTCTGATTGGAGACTAACGACTCGTCTTTCAGGTTGGACCTGCTGCCGTTTTACTCTCGCCTGGTGGCGACGCTGCACCCCTGCATGTCGGACGTGGCCGAGGATCTCTGCTCCATGCTGAAGGGAGACTTCAGGTTTCACGTAGGTTCCTTTAGCTTCTGGAGATGAAGATGAGGTTTAATGAACCGAGTCAGAGCAGGAAGTAGGTTAAACACAAATCAGACATTTCTCAGATATTTAGATGTTTGAACAAACCATGTGTTCAAGAAGTTGATCAGATTTGTTTTGCCGTACAAATCTGTCAAACTTCTTTGAATTTTATTAAAGAAAAGTCTCAATTAAAGAACAAAACTCTGAAAGAGGCGTCAGTTTTTTCTTCTGCCCATCGTTTGTGGATCAGTTCAAATGTTTCTGCACCGTTTTGGTTTTCTGGTCATTTATTGAGTTTTTATATCGTTTTATTTCAGACTTTAAGACAGTTCTGAGTTTATTATCTTTGTTGCACCTGTAGCTTTGTTTTTATTTTGTTTTACTCAATAGATTTATTTAATTTCAGTTTAAAATACAAATTTGCATTTATTTAAAAGCAAAATGTAGGTTTTTAAATGTTTTTTGTTTTATTAACTTGTTTTTGTATTTTTTTTTTTTTTTTTTTTGTATTTTGGTTGAAATACTTTATTACTAAGATTATTATTAAAGTGAGATTTTAGTTTACTTTCAGTGTTAAAAACACTGAAATGTCACTTTACTGTAGAGTAAAATGTTTTTTTTTTTTTTACTTTTTTTACTGCAACATTAATTAATTTAAAAATGTTACAATGTGAATATTAATAATTTTCATTTAAGTAAAATAATCTCTAAATCAGTTTATCTAAAAATAAAATTATTTAATTTGTTTTATTTGTATAAATGTGGCTTTACAAATGTTTTTTTTTTTTTTTTTTTTTTTTTTTTTTTTTACGAAGTTATACTTTTTTAAATTTAGTACATTTTGTTATGTCAGTTAATAAGATTATTATTATTATTTGTGTTATGGAATGTTTATTAAAAATAATCCAATCTATATACATTTTTCTAAAAGTAAGAAATACTTTAAATGCAATACTTATTGTTATTATTATATAATATATATTTATTTCAATGTAAATAATAATGGATTAATTTATTTTAACATTTAATTTAATATTTTTAATAATATTATAATAGTTAATGTGTTGTATCCTTATATATTGTCTATTTTTTATTTATTTTACAGTTTCTGTTTTGTTTAGCCTTTTTACAAACAAACATGTTTCTACAGTTCAGTGGGAGTTTCATCTGTATTATTAATATTTAAGCATAATTTTTTTATAGTTTATGATCATTATGTTTTAATTTATGTATTTATTGAAGGTGGGCAGCATCACAAAAAGTTGTCGCCTGCTAATAAAATCTGATTGATTAAAAAATAACATCATAATTATTTGTGTTTTCAGATTCGTAAGAAGGACCAGATTAACATCGAGACAAAAAACAAAACGGTGCGCTTCGTCGGGGAGTTGGCCAAGTTCAAGATGTTCTCGAAGCCGGACACGCTTCATTGTCTGAAGGTGAGTCGTGACCCGACGGCCGCTTTATGCCTCGTCCGCTTTACGCCTCGGCCGCTTTACGCCTCGGCCGCTTTACGCCTCGGCAGCTTTACGCCTCGGCCGCTTTACGCCTCGGCCGCTTTACGCCTCGGCAGCTTTACGCCTCGGCCGCTTTACGCCCCGGCCGCTTTACGCCCCGGCCGCTTTACGCCTCGGCAGCTTTACGCCTCGGCAGCTTTACGCCTCGGCCGCTTTACGCCTTTCTGTTTCCTGAAAAGGTTCTGATGCAAATGACCAGGAAGAGTCTTCACAGACCTGCACAACAGCTTTTAGATTTTAAAATTATTAAAAACAATGAAGACCTGTCTCGTGATGGATTAATGTAAAGCATAAACAAAAATACTAATATAATAGATTTTAAAATCCACACCTAATCTAAAGTGTCGCTTTAAGTCAGTTGAAGAAAATGAGTCGAGTTGTGGAACATGAAAAAATAAAAACACTTGGAACAAACATTTCTTGTTTAAAAATGTTCTGATGAAGTTTCTCACTAGAGCCCGACCGATACGGACATTTTGGCTATTGTCGATACTGATATTAGGGGTGGAGCTAATGCCAATAACCGATATATTGGCTGAATATTTTTTAGCTTTATCCCCAAGAATCTAAGTAAACAGCTACTTTTCAACCTGTTTTAACACCTGAAGTATTGAAACAGTTTTCCTAATGTGCGTTCACATTTTCTGTCCTTTGCTATTCACCATAAAGTTATCAAGTGTGTTACAAAAATATAAATTAAACAAACGTCCTTCCTGTTCATTGTTTAAACAGTCACATGTGGTGAAGGTCTAATTAGTGTTGACGACAGCAGTTTGTTTTTTTAATTACTTTATTGTTTTAGATAAAGTTTTACAAGTAACAGCCTATGCTAGGTTATCTAAACGTTAGCTTGCTAACTTGAGAGGCATGTATCTAATGACAAGCAGGTTGGAGGATTGAAGAGAATTTATTTCTTAGTTATTTTTATTTATTTTACAGATCATTTAAAATAAACTCGCCATGCTCTGTTCAGTAAAATACACCACACCGTGTTGCGCGCTGCTTCTGCTGCGTTGAAAGTGAAACGGCCATGACATGAACGTAGTCTTCCTGCGCCCTCTGCTGGATTCATTGTGCAATTATGACTTTTGGCAGTCAGGGCAAGGTCATGGTTCTTTATTGTCATTCACATCACGTGATGCATGAGGTGGTTCCAGCATTTTAGGGGTGAAAATTAGGAGTGTTTATATCAGCGAATAATGGGACAGTTATCACCAATATATGTCCCCAACGCCTATATCGACCCAAAATATCGTCCCTGCCGACATATTGGTCGAGCGCTAATTCTCAGACATTCAGGTGAATTAAAAAAAAAAAGGTTAAATAAAATAGCTGCACTTGTGTTCTGTAGCTGAAGACATTTTGTTCTCCATTTGGGAGGCTTGAAAAATCAATTTCATCGTCATATTTTAATTGATGAATCCTCCTGGATGGGTAGCCGAATGTCTTCAGCTACAGAAGAGAAGTCCTTTTTGTTTCAAACTTTTTATCATCCATGTTTTTGTTTGTTTTCTTTGAGTGTTGCAGCTTTTTGTACACAAACGCAAACATCAACAGTTTTGTGAGCATTTACGAGAAGCTGTGGAGTGAAGTGGATCTTCTCACCGACATGTTTTGCCTCCATCCAGATGCTGCTCTCTGATTTCACCCATCACCACATCGAGATGACGTGCACGCTGCTGGAGACGTGCGGCCGCTTCCTGTTCCGATCGCCGGACTCACACCTGCGTACGAGCGTCCTGCTGGTCAGTGAGAATCACTCCGATTGTTTCTGGGACGTTGAAGCAACGCTGTGACGTCAGAGTTAGTTAGGAGGATCAGTTCTGTCACCGTGATGCTTCCTGTCTGTCTGTGGGATGAAGAGCACCGACAGCTAATAAGGTTTTCTGAAGGAGCTGAAACAGGAGTTGTTAAAGTAAACAGTAGGACACTAGCTAATAGCTAAAATGACAAAATATGAGCTCACAGCCAAAAGAGCTATATGCTAGCTAGAAGTAGCAAAACACTAGGTAAAAGTTGTAAAACTCAGAGTAAAAGCAGCAAAAGATTAATTAAAAGTATCAAATGGTTAGCTAAGAGCTAAAAATAGCAAAAGTCTTGCTAAAATAAAAGTAGCAAATCGCTCGTTAAAAATAACAGAACAGGAACAAAATAGAAGCTAAAAGCACCAATAGGCTAGCTTAATTGCTTTAATGATATTAGCTAAAAGCAGCAGAATAAAAACTAAAACACCAATAGACTCGCTAAAAGTAACAAGATAGTAGCTAAAAGCATCAATTGACTAGCTAAAATCAAAAGAATAGTATTTAAAGCACAAATATGCTAGCTAAAACTAACAGAATAATAGCTAAAACACCAATAATCTAGCTAAAAGTAACGTTAGTAGCTCAAAGTAGCAATCGGCTAACTAAAAGCAACAAGATAGTAGCTAAAGCACCAATAGGCTAGTTAAAAGTAACATGTTAGTAGCTACAGTCACGAATCAACAAGCTAAAAGCAACAGAATAGTAGCTTTAGCACCAATAGCCAGCTAAAAGTAACTGAATAGGAGCCTAACAACTAAAAGTAGAATAAAATGTAGCTTAAAGCTAAAGCTAGCTGAAGAAGACTGAAACAGCTGGTATGTTGAAGCAGAGTGCAACGAGAACATTTTTGTTTAATAATAATGAAATCAGTTTAAGTTTTATTAAAAAAAACAGCTCTCTGGTTTGGAGCAAAATAACTTATGTCTGAAGATGGTTAGAGAAGTTCAACAGTTCGTTTCTGTTCTCTCTCCAGGAGCAAATGATACGTAAAAAGCAGGCGCAACATCTGGACGCTCGTTACGTGACCATGGTGGAGAACGCCTACTACTACTGCAACCCTCCGCCCATAGAGAAGGCGGTGAAGAAGAAGAGGCCGCCGCTGCAGGAGTACATCCGGAAGCTCCTCTACAAGGACCTGTCCAAGGTGACCACGGAGAAGGTGCTGAGGCAGATGCGTAAGCTGCCGTGGCAGGAGCCGGAGGTGAAGGGCTACCTGATCTGCTGCATGATCAACATCTGGAACGTCAAGTACAACAGCATCCACTGCATGGCCAACCTGCTGGCCGGCCTGGTGGCCTACCAGGAGGACGTGGGGATCCACGTGGTGGACGGAGTGCTGGAGGACATCCGCCTTGGCATGGAGGTAAACAAACGTCTAAGCTGTAAACAACAAACATGTAGACAAACAACAATCTTGTGTTCATGTTTACCTCTTGTGGTTCTGCTCACAGGATGTGTAAACACTCAGCGCACGTGCTGAGATGACGCTCAGCTACTCCCCTGTCAGATTATAGCTCCAGGTAGATTAGCTATGTCCATCATCTTGGATTCAATGTTTGTTCACGTCGTGTGGGTGCACGAGCTGGAAATACGTTTTGTTAGTCTGGTCCCAGTCCAGCTCAGCAGCAGACTGATATTTTACTAACACTAATAATAATAATGATGGAGCATTTCAAGGAGTTCCCCCAGAGACCAGCAGCCGAACAGAGTCAGGATAAAACCTGTTTCTAGTCTGGTGGTTCAACAATAGACAATCATAAGAGAGAAGTATAGATTATTTTATTTTTTATTTTTTCAAACAAGTTAAAGCAAAGATATCAAAAGTTGCTAAAACAGACAGATTATGAGACAGATGTAGAAAATCAGGAACAGGAACATGTCTGCATTGGTTTTTGCCAGGATTCCAACAGATTCTGATGAGATGTTTTGCTAACAGCCACACAGATCAACCTGGGCAGAAACATTATTGCCTCTTTGCCTCTGGCAGTGGCAACATCAAAGCAAACAGCAGCATCCACGACTAATGGACGTGCTCTTTTTTATATTTGTTTTAAAGTAAGGCTGCTACAGCACTTCCTGCTGAAGCTCTGCAGCTCTGCCTGCAATCTTCTGGCAGAGTTTAGCTCCACAGCTGCACACGGGCGTCGTTTGAACTCAGGCGGCACGTTTTAATTAACCCTCTCTGTGTTTACGAACACGTCTCAAACGATTTAAAATTGATTCTGATTGATTAAGAGATTTTTATTAACAGCAAAATGCACCATGAAAACACCCCGACTGTTGCAGTGAAAAATAAAAGTTGCATTTATTGAAGGAATGCATGTCACCCGCCCCTACATGTCACAGTTCTCATCAAATCTCATGTGATCCGTTGGCTCCCACTCTAGATTTTAGATCAGTGGCTGTAAAACTGATTGAATTACATCTAGAGCTGTCACAATAACAAATTTTACTGGGCGATTAATTGTCTCAGAAATTATTGCGATAAATGATAATATTGTTTAAAATTTGAAATAATTAGTAATTACTGTCAAAATTAAGAAGAAATGTTGGTTAATTTGTTTTGCGTGTAGTACCTTTTTTGACTATCGGATGGTAGTATAAGACTGTTTTAACCGATGGATGGATAGTGAGGGAGCGATCAGCATGTCTCTTTAAGAAAAATGGGAGGGAAGCCTCTTGATGTGACATGGGCTGTCTCTCTTTGGATCTCAAAATGGCGGCCACTCGATGTGGTTTGAGCTCTTTAGCATTCTTCACACAAAGTTTTTAATAAAAAAAAATCAGTAAACAAGTTCTCAGCTTCTTTTTGCAGAGAAAAACAACTTTTTACATGAAGGCACGGGTTTC
>JARVLU010000646.1:2344862-2356208 GCA_031762415.1 Simpsonichthys santanae | reverse complement strand
CTTTTGGAAACTCTAGGAACCACAAGTAAACCTGCAGTCTGAGAGCAAAGTGCTCTGTTAGGAAAATATGGAACAATTTGTTTTTTTCTTCTTTCAGTTGTTCTTTTCTTCAGCGGTTGTCACAACTAACTGAGTCGCATGAAGACTTGACAATTGTTTTTACGTCGGATGCCCTTCCTGTCACAACCACAGACCACTGAGCTACCACAGCACTCTGTGTGGAGCAGAGATCTGCTGTCTAGGGGCGCAGATGATGGGGGTTAGGGGCCTTGCTCAAGGGTCCAGTGTGGGGCAAATGGGGGTGGAGGCAGGTGCAGGTGCTTCACCAATCCCACCCACATTTTGATGATGTCGGCACCGGGAGTTGAACCGGCGATCTTCCAATCACAGGCTCACCTTCTCTAACCTCTGCGCCACCACTCCCAAAATATGGAACAATAAGATCTGCAATATAAGATGGAGCTAAGTTGTTGGGGGCTTTGTATTTTAGAAGTAAGATGTTGAATTCAGTTCTGAATTTGACAGGGAGCCAGTGGAGAGAAGTTTAAACTGAAGAAATATTGTATAATACATTAATATTAATAATTCTGATCCAAATAGTGTTATGACTGAAGTGTGACCTCTGAATCTGCTACAGCAACTCTAAGCTCCACCAGGGCCAAACCTGTCAGCTGATGTTCTTCTGTAAGGCTGAATAAATAAAATAATAATTAAAAAAAAAACACCACAGCAGACTTAGTTGTATGCTAATGTGTCATGGGCTTATCACTGATCTAGTAATTACCAGAATGCCACCATCCCCCACAAGCCCCCATCTCCAACACACACTTGTCTCCAAGCGATGGTCAGCCTGTAAAAACAGAATGTGTTGGCACCTTTATGATATAAATACTGAGACACCTTGGGCACAGGGAAGCTGTCAACAGAACATTTGTTTTCCATTTTTCACCACCCAAAGCACTTTAGTCTGGGACGAGGGGGTACAAACAGACAAGGCGTTAAAAATTAAACCACAAAACACCAACTATGTTGCCCTTTGGTGGATTTAAATGCTCAACCAGATGGGACTCAAATTAGTACTTTTTTTTTTTTTTTTTTTTATTTAATGCAACAGGCTTGTCTTCATTTCCACTCAGTGAGTTCTCACCTCCCCACATGCTTGATGGTAGTAGAAGATTAAAGGCAGAGACTCGTGCACAAGGCTTGCACGACATGATAACCACACAAAACGCACACGCACACACATAGCAGCTGCTGACTGTTGTCAAACTCATCGCTAAAGGTTTGCTGATAACTAAAAGGAGTGTGTGAGCTGACCCATACATGCAAGTAAGCTGTTGTAACCCCTGCCACTCCGTCCCACCATAAGTAGATCAAAGCACATCTGTTTCAGTGTCTAGCAGCTACACATCTATAATTGCAAACTGGCCGTAATGGCTTAGAGCGACCCATCGGATGCTAAACAGTTTGGACACAGGAGATGCTAAAGCATATGAGCATAGTGAAACCGTCAATCACCTGACGGGGAATTCTCTGGAGCCACAGTGGCAGTGTGTCTGGTTCCAAGCAGACTGAAATAGATATCACAACTTCAGCCAAGGGATGTGGGCCCAGAGGGACTGGAGCTGACCACGCAGCTGGAAATAAGAAGCAGGCATTGGTACAAGTCAGGGTTGCCACTGGGGTCAGAGAAGAGATACGTTGTAGTTAAAAGATGGTGATGGTGCGTTCGGTTGATTCTTTTTTTTTTTTTTCATCACTTTGTCAACGAGTCTGTTTTAGGCAAACAATTAAGAACCAGAGGAAAAAGAGTTCACAGCATCAAATGAGGTGTGGGAGAGTCCAAGCTGCTCTTTCGCTGAACGGAGCAAGCACCGGCTGACGAGCGAAGCCTCAAGTTGGCCACTTGTCACGGTGTGACACTGATTCGGCCTAATGAGCGTAGTGCTGTCACCGCACATCTGCCTCCCGTTCACTTGTAGAATCTGGCAGATTCAAAAAAAAAAAAAAAAAAACCTGCTGGAGTTGCTGCTAGATGCTGGAAGTTGAGACGTTGCCACCTCAATGTTTGCCAGAAAATGCACAAATTGTTGCTCAACAACAGCACCAAACACACACATGTGATGCCGTGTCTTCCTAACTGAGTACCATATGGTGACAGTGTCGTGTATGGAGAGGATGCGTTCAAATGCAAACACAAGTTCACATTGTTTGTCCTCACTGAATTACTCAGTATTTAGTTTGATCAAGTTTGTTTTTATTGTCAAGAAGATAATAAACCGTTCAAAAATGTTTCCAATACGATATATTTTAACAAGGCTTATAATAATTGTCACGTCCTTTCAGGTCACAATGGGCTGTTTTCCTCTTTCATAAGTGTTTCAAACCTGTTCTAAATTATTTGATATTCCCTTTTTATTTTGTTGATCACAAGAGACAATATAAAAGGCTGCGCTCTTCTAAAAGTCTAATGATGATTAGGTCGCGGTGTCGGCTGATCTACAGAAGACAGCAGTCCTCCCATCTGTCCCCAAGATTCCGACGGCGTCTCTGTAGACCAAGCACTGGCTCGAAGATTCCTCATGGGCATCCTGCTGGAAAATAACACAAAGGTTTACTAAACATCGTTGTGGCGGTGGCACCAATTATTGTTAATATACATCAAATAGACGCAGCCTGGTCCCACTAAACAGACTGATCACTCTGATGATGGCAACTGTCAGTTTGCTCCCCGATGAGGAGCGCTGTTGAAATAATTAGTCCATGCCCTGTGAGTGAAACAATAATACAGCAGCCAAGACGACATCCAAAATATGCGCGGCGCCTCCGCTGACCTGAAAACTCGCCACGGTGCAGGCTGTGGTGCAAACCCCAACCCGAAAATCTGGACACAGACGAGTCCAGAATGTGCTGAAGGTGCACAGTGATGTTATTAGATGTGATGAGAAGCAGATACCAACGGGAAGCAGTTCTTAGAACATCGGACACTGACACTGTTCATGATATGTTTTAAGGTTTGCCACTGAAGCATGATAGGAATATTATTGTATGAATGTTTACGACGCAGTCACACTATTAACTTCCATTTTTTCTTCCGTACATTTTTCGGCGTGATTCTCGACCCGCAGTTTTTGTGCTATTTCAACAAATCGTAAATCAAAAATGTTCAGCTCCTTCACGACAATCCAGCTATGACTTTTGATATTGGTGCAACTTTAGCTTTTTGAACTATTTAGCCTTTTCTGCCACTTTTTCTTAGTAGACAATGAATTGAGCTCATTTTACATCCCCCATATCTTTAGATTTACAAAATGTTACTGCACTTTTCACTTTTTCTTCTGCGTCAGCTTCTTTCAGCTTCATTATGCAGTTTTTTTTCCAGTTACCAGTCATTTCAGCTGTTTTTTTTGGCTGCTCAATTAGTTTCTGTTTGAAATCTCGCATTTAAATCTGACACTGTCTGCACTCTTTGCACTTACAAAATATAATTTACATCAAATATGTGAAACAAGTTTTTCTCCATTTTTATTTGACACTTTCTTCATTAAGTTTTATGCTGTAAGATGTAGGGAGTTTTACACTTGATTAAAAACTTTAGAAGTTTTTTTTTTTGAAGTAGTAACAAAGTTATGGTTTAGTGGTTACTGTTGCCTCACAGCAAGAAGGTCCAGGGTTCAATCCCTGGGTTGGACCTTGGGTCTTTCTGAGTGGAGTTTGGTTGTTCTCCTTGTTTGTGTTTTCTCCAGTTTCCTCCCACAGCTCAAAACACATTTGTTAGTTTCAGGTCCAGGCCTCCCTTGCAAAAGAGACATGTGATCTCAATGAGATTTGCCTGGTTAAATAAACATTAATAAATTAAATTGTCGTGTCATAAGTACCAATTCCGCATTGCAACTGAACATTTGCATATTTTTCTCCACAACGTTGTGTCTCAAACAAGTCCCCAACAGTGACAGACCAGTGAGAGGCTATCTTCAGGCTAAACCTATCAAACAGGACCAAGCACGAAAGAGCTAATAAAGATCTGGCCTTAGCTGTATATGATCAGTGAAAGACATTGATAAGATCCACAATAAAAGACAAGACAAAGTATCAAAGTAAAGCTTTTGGGATACAACTGAGATAAAGGTCAAAGTTCAAGGCTAAAAGCATTATTTCAATTCAGATCCTCAAGATGGTGCTGCTATGCAATCATCTTTATAAAAAATGTACAAAAATTTTAATAAATAGAAGAGCATAATGTCCCATAATTCTCCAAAAGTGTTTCTTTTGCTCCTATTATTTGATTTATTTTGTGACTCCCAAAAAATATTTTTGCACTTTACAGTCACTAAGAATGTCCATAAATATCTTTATATTTTATAAATAATGCTGCTGTACGGTAGACGGCCACTTGTGAAAATTAAGGGAATGCTTAGTATGATGTACTTGGCTCCATTGAACAGGCAATGGTTAAAATGTTTATTAAGTAAATGAACACTGATGTCCAAAGCATGGAAAAAACAACATTCACTGTTCAACAAATACATAATTGAAGCCAAATATTAGAATAAACATACTAATTTATCACAATTCAAATGTGCGTTCACATCCCTACAGGTGAGAAACCAGACTTTGCAGCAGGCTGATGGTTCAAGTCATGAGCAGTTCAAAAGGGCACCAGGCAAAAGAACTGGTGTGTGTTAACCAACCAACCAAAACATCAACACTGTGGCATGTTAGATTAATGTTGAAAAAAAAAAAAAAAGATTGTATATTTTTATCCACATGCTTCATATAAATTACCGGTACTCAGCTTTAGTCAGTTTTCTGTCTCTTCTTGTTTGTTTCTTAGCCTCTCTCTACAAATATGATGACATCTTTTATCTGTGTAGCTTAAGGCGATTAAAAATGTTTGATTAAAAACCAAGAAGCAGCTTATAAGTGATGATGTTGACAAACATGGAGTAAAGTGTGAAGAGCGTCTTCACGTGAGCACGATGGAGCAGCAGACAGAGGCCCTGCATCAGGCAGGCAGCGGCTGATGCATGGGGGGTTTGGATGAGGGTAGGGTGGGGGGAGTGGTGATGATGAGACCAGACACGAGCCACATGAGGCCCCCTGACAACGCACGAGTGCTGTGGTATGTCCACAGTATGCACACACGCACACAGACACGCACTAATGTTCAATGACACACTCGCATACAATATGATTGCAAAACTTTTATTTTCAACACATCTAAAAAAAAAAAAAGCACACCTAACATTTATATCTAATGCATGAACATGAAAAAAAAAATAAAAAACTGCTTCAACCTTTTGCTCAGATTTATTTTTGCTCTTTTAAAGGGATTAAAATATTTTCTTATTTGTGATGAAAGCACTCCCTCTAGTGGCCATGTGTTTTATTGCAACTCACTCTATCATTCCAGCTGTGATGTAAAGTTACAATTAAGAGTACTTATTTTGATTTTATTCTATTTTTAAAGGGAGTGGGGGCATGATGACTACGTATACTTTAATGCGTCGCTCTTTGTGGGGGTAGGGATTTTAAACTATTAATTTTGGCAGCAACAAACAGTCCAGATTTGGTTAGGCAGTATTTGTGGGACCACGCTGGCTATTCCACACATGTTGTGGACAGCAGAAGTCATGCTCAGTTTGCTTCACCAAAATCACTGGTCTCCCCCCCCCCCCACCCCCACCCCCTTTCAAATGTGATGGTGTGTTTAAAAAGATATGCCTTCTGGGGTGTTCCTTTATGGACTGCAACTGCACCCTTCACTACTCTATAATTCTCTTCAAATCACTTGATTCCTCTCTCCTCCCCACCTTGTTTATTGGCCCACCCCCGACTTAACAACCAGAGAAAGGTCACATTTCTAAGAAGTGACTTCCATGCTTTTTCCATGCTGGGTTTACATTTTCCACAACCTGTTGTGTCACACATCCGTCAACCCAGAAAACTGCAAACATTTTTCTACACATTATCGCAGCATTCTAAAATACTACAGCAATAATTACACTAAAATATGCTAAAAAGTAAATAAATAAATAAAACTAACTTAAATATAAAAAAACAAGCACATTTTATTATTTAGATAGATTTTAAAATATATATTATTATTTGTATAGCAAAAATGTAGATTCATGGGATAAGTTTTATTAAATGTAATTCAATCGTTTATTTATACAGTATCACCAAGTCACAACAGACGTTATCTCAGGGCACTGAACAAATACATCCATATACATAAAATTCAGTTTGTAACATTATTTATCTAAGGTAGGGTAGGTAAATGTCAATGTCAATTTATTCATATAGCACATAAAAACGACAGAAGCTGACCAAAGTGATTTACAGTTAAGACAGATAAAAATAAAAACAAGAGTAAAAAGCATCTAGTGCCACTGAAACATAATAAAGTTCACAATAATACAACACACAACAACAATAAAATCAGCTCAAAATTTGTTCTCAGACTCTGCGTGGATCAAATGCCAAGGAAAACAGATGAGTCTTGAGCAAAGATTTAAAAGTCTCAACAGTCTGAGCGGTCTTTAAATTCTCAGGTAAACTGTTCCACAGCTTTGGAGCAGCAACCGCAAAAGCCCGATCACCTCTGGATTTCATTCTGGATCTGGGGACATCTAAGAGGAACTGGTTGGTAGACCAGAGTGCTCTTACTAGAGTGTAGATGTTCATAAGATCACTTAAATATGACGGGGCCAGACATTTAAAGACTTTAAAAACAAGCAATAAAATCTTAAAATCAATCCAGAAGTGGACAGGGAGCCAGGACAGGACAGGGCTTATGTGTTCATATTTACTACACTGTTTATCTAAACGAGGTCCAGAAAATCCACAGAAATTATTCAAGTAATCCAGTCCTTAATCTTTTCTTAACACCGGGGATGAGTTCAAACATTTTCTTGTTGCTGCGACCAACCCTACATTTTAAGAAAAAAAAAAAAAAAAAACTGACTGAGGAGGAAGTGTTCCTGCAGCAGCTGTTCCTGCAGCAGCTGTTCCTGCAGCAGCTGTTCCTGCAGCAGCTGTAGCTGCTCTTTGGCCTGGTAACTGCACACGAACCCGTCTTTGTTCAGCGGTTTCAAGGTGTTGAACTGGAATGCAGAGAAAAATGTGAAACTGCAGCTCCACCCTCTGAGAAAGTGACCCGGGCGTGGCTCGGACTCAACGCTAGAGAGCAAAACAGCCTGTGGAAAAAAATCTGCCCTAAATAAAAAGAGTAAAATGTGCAAAATAAAAGAGGCTTTCGTGTGAAAAGTGGCTCGTAACAAAGACCCTGACGAGTCTGCAGCTGAACTTCAGCTGTCAAAGAAGCAAACAGGAGACACGTTTGTTGTTCAGCACCTGAGTTTCAGTAAAACTTTCCTCTCTGAAGAATCAGTTGGAGGACTGAGTGATTGCTGGGGGGCCCTGTGGGTTCAACATTGGCTCCATTGTTACCTGATCTGCAGGTGCTGGACTTGGTTCTGTCGCCACGGTTACAGTAAATAATCCCACAAAACACCGTCGTGATTCTGCTCGACGTTTCACACGTTTGAACAGAACTAACGTTTAGTTTTTAATCCTTTGTGCTTTTCTTACGAAGGCATGGCCATGGAGAAGGACGGTCGCTCCAGCGCCATGAGCGATGGGGACGCTCTTGACGAGGAAGACGACGATGGGGACGACGAGGAAGAGGGAGGCGCCGAAACCGAGGAGCAGTCGGGCAACGAGAGCGAAATGAACGAACATGAAGGGGACGTGAGTGTTGGAGCTGGAGAGGATTTTTGACCCACTCGTCTTTCCATCGTTGGTTTCTGCTCAGCTCTGTGAGGGTCCACCACGGGGTTTCAGTCCAGTTCAGGTTCTGGACTCTGACTGGACCAGTGCAGCTCCTCGATTTGTTCTGTTGTAGATCAGCTGCTGTGTTTGGGATCAGGGTCCTGCTGGTCCCAGTTTGGTCCATCTGTCAGACAGATGGACGTAAAGTGGCTTTTTATTTACAGTTATTTAAAAAAAAAGATTGAAGAGGCGGTGGCTGCCCGTGTTTTATTCTTAAACGCACCAGTCCCCAACAAAACAATGAGATTATGAGAACTAACGGGAGCTTTATTGTCCCCGCTGTGGAGCGAAGAGGGAAACGTTCTCGTCCATCTTTTGATCATGACCAATAGAAAAATAAGAGACTTCCATTCTGCTGTGTAGCTGCATCTACGTGTAAGTTCCTTATCAAATCTATACATCACTAAAACAAACTCCTCCAGTGTATAGTTTGCTGCTGTGCATTCTGGGTAAACATCTGTTCTTTGGTCTCACTGAAGTGGTACTTCAGATTAAACCTGACAAACTGAGTCGTGCTGCCGTGATGTTTTATGTAGACGAGTTTTCTCCTGCAGGCCTTTCACACAAGCCTATCATGACCTTTGACCTGAAAACTGAGGCCCGTAGAGTCTGAGACGGCGCTCGCTTCTCTTCTGCTGGGTCGTCCACTCCTGGGAAAAGTGGGACTTTAGTATTTGTGGTCAGCCGTCTTAAAAACCTTCAGAGTCGGAGGCTGGAGTCATTTCCAGCATCAGCAGATGTTCTGTGGTGACACTGTTGGTGAAGGCAGACTCTTTAAACTGATCACTGATGACAACATCTCACCAGCATCACAGACATGAAGAGTTATGATCAGCAGCAGCTGTCAGTCAATGTTGTAGAACAAGATTACACACATTTTCAAGGATCT
This sequence comes from Simpsonichthys santanae, assembly GCA_031762415.1. Lineage (NCBI taxonomy): Eukaryota > Metazoa > Chordata > Actinopteri > Cyprinodontiformes > Rivulidae > Simpsonichthys > Simpsonichthys santanae. Next base: position 2,347,486 of record JARVLU010000646.1, on the reverse strand, counting down.
AATAAATAATTATTTCACGGCGAGTTTATCTTTATTCATCATGCAGCTCCCAAACTTCACTGTTTTCTGTAACTACAGAAGATGATGAGATCTGATCATCAAGCATCTGATCATCAAAGATCTGATCATCAAGCATCTGATCATCAAAGATCTGATCATCACAGATCTGATCATAAACATCTGATCATCAAAGATCTGATCATCAAGCATCTGATCATCAAAGATCTGATCATCAAACATCTGATCATCAAACATCTGATCATCAAACATCTGATCATCAAACATCTGATCATCAAAGATCTGATCATCAAAGATCTGATCATCAAAAATCTGATAATCAAAGATCTGATCATCAAACATCTGATCATCAAAGATCTGATCATCAAAGATCTGATTATCAAAGATCTGATCATCAAAGATCTGATCATCAAAGATCTGATTATCAAAGATCTGATTATCAAAGATCTGATCATCAAAGATCTGATCATCAAAGATCTGATCATCAAAGATCTGATCATCAAAGATCTGATCATCAAAGATCTGATCAATCATCAAAGATCTGATCATCAAAGATCTGATCATCAAAGGTCTGATCATCAAAGATCTGATCATCAAAGGTCTGATCATCAAAGATCTGATCATCAAAGATCACATCGTGAACGTTTGAATAAGACGGTTATTTTACACCAACTAGTCAGTTTTTTAGATTCAGCCTGAAATATATTTAATTTAAATGATTTTAATATTTTAAAAGGTCTCGGTCCACTCTTCCTCTTCTAAAACAAATCCTGATCACCCTCTTCTTCATCAAAGTCTTCTCTGTCTGACTCTCTGAGAGGTTCTGACTCGGCGGTTCTGTCTCCTCTGGGTCTGCAGCCCCCCCCCCCTCGATTTATTCCCATAAATAGTCCAATAATTCCTGTTGAAGCGTGTGTTTCTCAGAATGACGCAGCCCTCGTCTCCACTTCCATCTGAGGCGTCTCAGTATCGAGATTAACGTTGTTTTAAAAATCTCCACATCTTTGTGGCTTCACGTTATAGAATGAACTTGGTCTAAACTATGGTTTGAAAGGCGGAGGGTGATGGACATTCCATCACAGATTATAATCTGACACCAGCAGAGATTAAGAGTTTGTTTTTTATTCAGCGAGGGGGCTTCTGTCTGGATTCTTCCCTCGTCTTGTTTCTGTCCGTTTCAGAGTTGTGTGTTTTAATCCTGCAGGAAGGATCAGAGAACGAAGAGGAGGAGAGGGAGGAAGAGGAGGAGGAGAACATGGACTACCTGACGGACTCCAATAAAGAAAATGAGACGGATGAGGAGAACAATGTAAGACCTGACGTGTCACTGAGACACATGCACTGTGTCTGGTTTTAGAGCCTGAACGTGTTTTTAGTAGAACAGCAGAGTGTTTGAGCCTCGTTGTAAGAAGACTCTGCTTCCACCTGCAGGAGGTCACCATCCGTGGCGGCGGACTGAAGCACGTGGAATGTCCCGAGGACGAAGACTTCATCCAGGCTCTGGACAAGATGATGCTGGAGAACCTGCAGGTCTGACACCTAACAACTTTGGAAAATATAGACGTGAATGTTTAGATTGTAGCACCTTTACCTCCAAACACAGTGTGTTGTTGCACATTTTGTTACAGAGGAACTGAAAACTGAAACTAAAAGATAAATTTTAGAAACATATTTTTCTGCTTTTTAAAATCCTTTAAATTTGACCAAACGAGCTGCGCTCTTGTCTGAATTTCACTTCTTCTTAGAAACTGTAAACTACAATATATAATCACAGTTCATAGTTTATATATTTAAAAGAAACTACATTTTAAGGGAAAGCGACAAATTGCTTTAGTTTATAAAAATAATAAAAACCAGGAAGTAGTTGGTTTTAATCTCCTTTGAGCAAATCATAGGTGCGTTTTCTTTCTCTTTAAAATGTCTTTCAGCGTTCAGGTGTGGAGTCACAGATTCACCATCTCGTTGCCAGAGTTTTCAATAAGTCTCTAAAACTACTGCAGCACATTATCTCTTATAATTGTCAGAATAATTGTGGGCATCTTTAACTCATTTCAATTAATTAAAAGAAAAAGTTTTATCACACAAGCTTTCTTCTGACAGAAAACATCCAAGGCTACAATGATAAATAATGAATATAAAAGTAACTGGTCCATATCCGCTCACCTCCATTTTTAAAGTGTACATCAGTAGATTCAATCATAAACGTAGAAACAGGGTGGGTACAATGTAGGAAGCAAAATACTGTGCACTGTTTTGCACTCTGTGAACACACAAGTAGGTCGTCACTTCCAAAGTCCTGCAGCTCAGAATGCAGTCGTACCGCCTGTTAGTCACAAACGCTCAGAATTCAGTGAGACGGGAACTCCATTTTTTTCTCACAGTTTTGAGCTCAGCTGTCTCCAACAGTCGCAGCTCAGTGAGATGTTTTCTTTAGGAACACCTTAAAATGTCTAAAATCGTTGCCTCTCGTTTTCAGAGCTGCTAAATGACCCAGTTATTAGGAGCAACAATCACCTCTACGTTTTGTTAGTCTCTTAGATCCACCCGTTATTCAACGAGGGCACCCTGCCCTGTCAACAGAACACAGCGCCCCGCCTACCACGGCC
>JARVLU010000646.1:2328264-2344852 GCA_031762415.1 Simpsonichthys santanae | reverse complement strand
CCCCCCCTCACACACACACACACACACACACACGCACACCTGGTCCTAAACACTGTAGAACATTGTGTTGTTTGACCTGAGTGTTCTAGATGTTCTGAAGTTTAACATCCTGGAGAATCGTAGAGTCGTAACTGAAATAAATTTATTCTGAAAAGTCTTCATCAAATGTAAGTTGCTAGAAATGACTACATTTTTAACCAAAGATTGTTTGAACGATGCCCCAAATGCTGTCAATCAAAATGTTTCTGCCCATTTAAGAGACGTTTTATTTAGATGTAGTGAATTCAAATTCATCTTAGCTTTGATGTAATTTAAACAGATTAATCATGGCTTTAGATTCTCATTAAGTTTTATGTTTATGAGCAAATCATATCTGTAAATCATATTATGGCAGCATTTTGTAATGAAAACGGCACTGGGCCCAGACTGGAACCTTGGGGAACCCCACATGCAATCAGTGTTACAATAGAAGAATATTAACCTATAAAGTAAGAAACTTCAGTCAGACATGGTTTAAACAACTCCTTTAATACTTTCACGCTGTTCAGGCTGAAATGGGGGTCGATTGTATAAAAAGCGTAAAAATTAAATTTTTTCTTCCTGACGTGTTGTCGGTCTCTGCAGCAGCGCAGTGGCGAGGCAGTGAAGGTGCACCAGCTGGACGTGTCCATTCCTCTGCAGCTAAAGAGTCAGCTGAAGAAGGGGGGGTCAGGACAGCAGTGCACGGTGGAGGGAGACTCTGACGACTCCAACACCATGCAGTTCGTCATGCTGACCCGAAAAGGCAACAAGCAGCAGGTACGAAGCAGACAACAGGTGCCCAGCTAACGCTAGCAGCCGAAGCAAAGGCTCAGGCCACAGAACGGACACTCAGATGAGGAGAGTGATGCTTTTTATTATCATACAGTTTCTCTTTGGACTTCGGCTGCTTTTTTACTTGACTTCTGTCCTTTCACTCAAACATTTTCACAGGAATGTTTTTAAGCCGCTTAAGCTGCTTCAGGTTTTCTACAGCAGGTGAAGATGAGGATTTTTATCATCATAAGGTGTGCGGTTCCTGTAGCCTCTCGCTGGGCTGCGACTCAAAGCTGCTCAACTGTAGCTGATTTTGTTTCCCACATTTATGGTTTATTCTGCAAAATGTGCACCAGAAATGATAATAGGCAGATCTGAACCAGTTTTTAATCATTAGTAGTGATGCTGCACAACATATGGCAAATTTATTGTGCTCGCAGCATCCCAAAGGTCTTGGACTGCAGAGTCAGGGTTCACAGTGACTGGGAATCAGGAAGCGTTTGGAAAATGCAGAGAAACTTCTTCTGTGCATGAAAAGGTCTGATGGAGAAGATGAATGCTGCTTTAATGGACGTCTCCAACAGAGGAGTGAAACAGAAATACTAAAAGTTTTAAGATCTGGCGCGACTCGTGGGGTTAAAAGCTTTCACGTTAAATGTGAGCGAGGGCCACGGTGGTGCAGTGCGTGGTTTCAGGGCAGAATCTGGCCCTTTTACTGCAGGGCGTGTTCGGCTGTTCTGCCAGGAGTTGAGCAAAAACAGCTCGAGTGAGAAAACAGAGAGCGGCTTCTGTCGTGAGGCGAGTGGACGGAAGTGAAGTTTCTCTGAGCAAACACGCCAACGTCACTGCAGCGAGGAGAACAAGCCCCCTGTGTGTGTGTGTGTGTGTGTGTGTGTTTCCTGCCACAGAACCAACATTCAGCTGCTGTATGAACAGTGTGTTTGTCTGCTCCACCTTCAAGAATCCAGTTCAACATGTTTTATAGAGTGAAAAAGACAAAACTTGAGGTTTTATTTTAAACACGAAGCATCATGTTTATCGTCACCTGGATTCCTGTCTACAAGCAGAGCGACGCTAGCAGTTTCCACCCACTTCCAGTCTTTATGCTAAGCTAACAGGTTGCTTTTTGTAGCTTCAGAACAAATTAATGAATCCCAGAAAAAACTCAAAAGTGTTTCTTCTTTTATGTAACAGAAGCTCAAAAAGCTGCGTCAGCCATCTTTGATGGCTCCATATGTAGGTCAGTTGTGGACGTTGTCCTATAATTACTTCCAGTAATTAGTTTCATTAAAATCCTTTGAGTGAGTCATGGGATATTTTGCTAAAAGACATCGTCTCCAACAACGTTTTAAACAAAAAAACTGAAGGATCTGTTAGCAGAGATTTATGACGGCTACGACAACAAATTCTACCTTAATTTCTCTAAACAATCATTTGTGTGTTTGCTAAGATAGCTGTGGCGGCCATGTTGAAATTTAAACAAAGTACTTGGCGAGCTGTTAGCATGAGTATTATAATTGGAGGTTAAATTTAGCTGCTGACTCATCAAAGTGTAGCTCAGTTTTTCTAAAAGAACCAAGTTTCAGCCGTTTTTGTATTTGCTAAGGTAGCTGTGTCGGCCATTTTGAAATTTAAATGAAAAACTGTTAGCAAGATTAGCACAGCCGAAGCTCAGCTTCTACCATGCCAAATTATAATTTATCGTCTCTAAAAAATGAAAGTTTTATTAATTTCAGTGGTTGTTCAGGCAGCTGTGGCAGCCATCTTGAACTGGTCTGTCTCAAATATCTAACTGGTTGTAGAGGAACCTCCAGTGGGTGCTGAGATATTTAACAGAACTCACAATCTCAGTAGGATTTGAAGTATTCATTCAATGTCGTGGGTATTTTTGGGTTGGTTTTGCTAAATACGTTGCTACGGTAACGAAATGTTAAATAAAAATGAGCAGCTGTTTGGATCAGTTGTTGGCGTTGGTGCGCTCTTCTGTTCGGGACTCGTTAAAGTTGTCAAAAGAGTAAAGTAATTAGAACCCTGTGTAGAAGTGAATTAACTACATGAAGTTTTTTATGGCACACACCAACAAACCTGCACTCGTTGTTGTTGTTGTTGTTGTTTTAATCTGCGGTCTATGATGGCGTTTCTGTTCTTCTGGCCGACAGTATAAGATCCTGAACGTTCCCCTGTCGTCTCACCTGGCGGCGAACCACTTCAACCAGCAGCAGGCGGCGCAGGAGGAGCGCATGAGGATGAAGAAACTGACCCTGGACATCAACGAGAGGCAGGAGCAGGAGGACTACCAGGGTACGTAACGCCGCACACTCACTTTACACCCTCTTCACTTCTGCTGGATTAAAACGTGCCAGATGTTGATGAAAACAGCAGCTCTGCGACGACGAAACGAACCCGATCAAACCTTTACATGTCGGAACAGAAACGATCTCGTCTAAATTAATTTTTCACATTTTCCGTGCTGAAAGACGATTAAACGTTAATTTCCTGAAGATTCACGTTCATAAATCTGTTTCCTCGGCTGTAAAGAGCAGAGAACTGGACCAACAGGGAAACAAAACATTGTGCGCTGACGATCAGCTAAAATCACGTCTCAGAAGTTTGACCCTCGGCTGAGCTTTATGGAAATAAAAATGTTTATTTTTTATTTTTTTTATTTTACAGTTATTTAGATTTAAACTTCAGTGCACAAGTCTGACCAGAAGACTTCATGTTAACTAGAAAAATTAACAATTTCCACAAAACTACTGTGAATTCTGAGAGCTGAATGAGTTTTATAGCAGCTAAAACGAGAATAACTGGTAAACAAATCAAATAATCAGAACAGGAGCTAAAAGCTCAAACTAATAAAACAGTAGATAAAAGATCACATTAACAGAACAGATGACTAAAAAAAACGCCTATTTAGTAAAACAGTAGCTAAACTCTAAAATCAGCAAACCATTAGCAATACAATAGCTAAAAACTAAAACTAGCAGAACTGAAGTTTAAAAAATAGAAGCTAAAATCTAAAATTAGCAAAACAGTAACAAACGATAAAATTGGCAACACAATAGCTAAAATCTAAAAACAGCTAAGCAATAGCTAAAATCTAACATTAGCAAAATCATAACTGAAAGTTTAAATCAGTATAATGTTTGCTGACAGCTAAAAATAGTTAAGCAGTAGCTTAAATCTAAAGTTGTTAAAACAGTACTTAAAATGAACAAAACTGTAATTGAAAGCTAAAATAAGCAAACTAATAGCTAATAGCTAAAACCAACAAAATATTAGCTAAAAGCTCAAATTAAAAAATAAGCTGAAAGTTAAAATTTGCAAAACAGGATTTTGAAAAACAGTTGATGAAAACTAAGAAAACAGATAAATGCTAACATCAACAAAGCAACAGCTAAAAAACAAAAACAGCTAAGCAATAGCTAAAACTTAACATTAGCTAAACCTTAACCGAAAGCTAAAATCAGTAAAATAGTTGCTGAAAGCTAAAAATAGTTGAGCAATAGCTAAAAGCTTAAGTTAGCAAAACAGACGTTTACAGCTAAAATCTGCAAACCTGTAATTAAAAGCTGAAAGCAGCAAAACAGTTAAAATGTAAATTTGGCTAAAGAATAAATGAAACAATACCTAAAAGCTCAAACTAGCAAAATGGTAGCTAAAGGCTAACAGTAACATGAGAAGAAAAAAAACAAAGCAAGCGCTGAAGTCGTGTTCCAAGCACATTTTTTAAAGACAATTCTGTGGGAATTTTTTTTAAATAAATTTGAACATTTTGAAAAATATAAAATTTACAGAAACAAAAAGTTGCAGCACTCTGCTGCTGAACGAGCCGAACATTTTGGGTCGCACTCCGACTGAACCGCTGGTTTTCTGTCTTCGTGCTGCAGAGATGATGCAATCGTTGGCCCAGCGCCCGGCTCCGGCCAACACCAACCGAGAGCGCCGGCCTCGCTACCAGCACCCGAAGGGTGCGCCCAACGCCGACCTGATCTTCAAAACTGGAGGAAGGTGAGACGAGCGCCCCGCAGCGAGACGCTGACATCAGAACGTGGCGAATTGGAGGTCGCTGTCGCCGACAGTCTCACCGGCGTCTCTTTGGAAAAGTCTAGAGGTGCAAGACAGGAGGTGCAAGACAGGAGGTGCAAGACAGGCAGAGAGAGACAGACAGGAAGCTCGAGCATCTATAGCCAGACCCTAAAAGAAAACAAATTTAAAAAAAAAGGCTGAAAGTAGCAAAATGTTGGCTAAAATGTAAAAGTTAAAAGCTTAAAAGCTTCAAGTATCAAACCGGACACCCAGAAGCTAAAGGTAGTAAAAAAAAAAAAAAAATGTATATACTGTATATAGCTAAACGTGGCTAAAGTTTATTTAAATGCTTAAGTACTAAAAAGGTACAATAAACAAATGCAGCAAAAGAGTAACGAAGCACTAGCTAAAGTTTAAATAGAGCAAAAGGTTAACAAAACTCTTAAAGTAGCCAAAGGCTAACCAGAAGCTCAAAGTAGTAAAAACTAGCTAAAAGCAGCAAATGGTTATTTAACAGCAAAAGCGTATGTTAAATCTGAAAGCAGCAAAAGACTTTCTAACTAATTAAAGTTGCAAAAGACTAACTGAAAGCTACATTTAACAAAACATTAACTAAAGGCTATAGGGAGTCAAAGGCTATCTAAAAGCCTAAAGTAGCAAAACGCTGGTTAGAAGCTAAAAGTAGTAAAAGCTAATTAACTAAAAGCTAAAATAGAAACAGGACGTATTTAAGCTAAAAGTAGAACAGAGCTTATAAAAAGCTAAAACACAAAAATCTAGTTAAAAGATAAAAATTACAAAACACTTGCTAAAAGCTAAAGAATCAAAGGACTAGCTAAAAAGTATAAAAAAAATAGCTAAAAGCGAACAATAGTAAAAGCTAGTGAAAAGATAAATTACAAACTAAATACAGTACTGTATACTGGTAAATGTATCAAAAAAGCAGCTAGAAGTTAAAGTTAGCAAAAGGCTAGGTATAAGCGAAAGGTTATGTAGAAGCTAAAACTAGCTAAAGCCACAAAAAAAGCTGAAAGTAGCAAAACGCTAACTAAAGGTGGTAGAATGGTAAAGACTAGCTAGAAACTTTAAAATGTCTCATAAATAAAGTTAAATATTTTGAAAAGTATAAAAGATACAAACACCAAAAATTCCCAGCACCCATTTCCTGAATGAGCCGAACATTTTGATGTGTTAGCAGCTAAAATAACACACAGTCTGCAGAAGTAGATTGTAAATAACGGTCTGAGTGCTGAGCATTCAAGTGCTTTTTAAATCCAGAAAGTGCTGTTTCGGCTCGTCTGCAGTAACTGCTCCGCTCTGTCCTCCAGGAGACGCTGACAGGAGTCCTGGCCCGGGTTGAACGAGCGAGCATGACGGAGAATGAACGAGCATAAAAGAGAGAGAGGGGAAAAAAACAAAACGAGGAGATCGGAGGGGAAACCGGACGCAACCGGGATCGAGTCCCCCGCTGACGTCGGGACAGACCGAAGCCCTGACCTGAACAGACTGCCACCCAGCCGAAGGGTCCGAGGAGGAGGAGGAGCCACGAGCTGGGGTCAGAGGTCAGGACTCACACGAGGGGCTCTTTTCTTTTTTGTCTGTTGCCAGAGATGACAAAAAACATCACGACTGTCTGGACCAGCAAACAGACTTCACACCGGAGCGACGGACGGACGGAGACGAGACGAAGGTCCACCGTCACGCCAGGCGGAGGACAAACAAACTTTCTTTTGTCTTTAGGAGCGCTCATCTGGATCTCTTTTGTTTTTCGACACGGACAACACGTCTGTCTCCTCTGCAGCAACGGTGCAGAGGAAAACACGACAGTTGACGTTCGTTCACGGAGTCAAAAAGATCAAAAAATGGACGACTGGGTTCAACTTCTTCTTAAATTACCCAAACTCCAGTTAGATCAACTCAGAAATGTCACTTCACTTTACGCTAAATAAACAAGCTGCCTCCATCATATTAAATCTCATCACGTTAAAAATAAATAAATTTCAGAGATCAAAGTGTTTTTTGGCGCCAGCTGCAAAAAAATTCTATTTTTATTTTATTCTGTTGAAGTTTTGTGCTGATTCATCAGGTGGAAGTTAAAACTACAAATTGTGTTTCAGAAGCAGTTTTTTTCAAATTTAGTCTAAACATTTTCTTTAATGATGACAGATTTAGATTCTGACGGATTTATAATTCACACATTTGATTTAAAATAATCTCATTAACGGATGTTGACTAAACTCTGATGTTTTATTTGATTCATCAGTGATGAATCCAACAGACGTCTCCATCGGTTATTGCTCAGTATTTGTTGTGACTCTCAGCTGCTACCAGACCCTCCAGACCTGACTGAGACATTTTATGTAATCTAGCCAAGTACCTGATGACCCACAGGACGGATTTTAATGAAACTCAGTGGAATGACTTGACGAACATCCACAACCCAATTCAAGATGGCCGCCACCTCTAATGGACCATAAGCCAGAGTCTCATGGAGTTGCAGCTGTTGGAGACTTACTAGTTGTGAACAGCGTTCACGAAGGAGTTTCCAGATGTTTTCATCTTTTGAGTGCGAGTCTCAGCGACGACTTGATCTTTCAAACGAGTCACAGAGTCGTCTCCGTGTCTCGACCCTTGGGACAGAAAACACCTGAGACTACGGCCCTGAATGTCCACGTCCATCATCTTTACCTGCTTCTTCCTTTCTGGGTCGCTGGTGTCCAGCAGTCACTGAGCGAGCGGTGGGGGACAGCCTGGACATGTCTCATTTCATCACAGGGACACCTGAACATGTCTCAGTCCATCACAGGGACACCTGGACATGTCTCAGTCCATCACAGGGACACCTGGTCTCTAACGCTCAGATTTCAGAGCCTCACATGGAAAATTCACATTTTCTTACAAGTTTGTCGCCAACTGTCCTTCTCACTGCGAGACACGACCTTTTGTAAACTGCGTGTGGTAGTAGCTGAGCGTCATGAACAGCAGATACTCTGAGGGTTGACACACTGGTTCAAACTGTCTCTGAGCTGGTGATGCAGGAGGAGACAGCTGGACAGGGCTCAGAGCTGAAGCTGTGAAATCCCAGTTTCCACATGCAGGAAGTGAAATGACAGGAAGTCATCAAACTGACGGCTCAGACACCATCCTGTGAACTGAACGAGCACAACGCCAGCAAACGTTGGCTGCTTCCACGTTCCCGCCTGCATCTTCTCTTGAAGGCCTCTGAACGTTTTTACGGCTGGAATCCTCCCCTCGAGTCGCTCTACGAGAACTTCACAACGACGTGACGACGTTTTGGGTTCACGTTTTAAGACGACCTGTAGGTCCTCGCTGATGCGTCTCCAGTCACAGCTGAAGGTGCGTTTGTGCCTCTTGTGGGTTTTAAAGAAATTATTTTGCTGGACTCAACTGGAGGAACTTTTCCCTGATCCTTTTGGACCTAGGGAAGCCTGACGGTGCCACCAGTGAACACCTGAGCGTACCTGTTCAACGTTTACTCCAGCTTTTCTCCAACCAACCAAAACTTTGGACAATTGACTCAGTTTTGCTTTGGTTTGTTTTCCTCCTGTGCCTGGAAGTCTTCCTGAGCGACGACACCAACGAAGATATTTTAGATCAATTTAACTCGTTAGGCGGATGAATAATTCTACTGGGCTGCACGAGCCGTTCAGATGTTTGTTTCTTTGCTGTAGTTTTAAAAAGTGCTTTGAGTTTGTGTGTAGTGAAAACTGCTGAAGCTGCTCGTAATAAAGAACATTTCTACCAGGAAACGAGTTTTCTGGGCTGAGAAGGAGCTCGGTCTTGTGTTTGTGGTATGTTCTCGTTTGCGAGGGTGCGTCTTGTTTGTCGACGTCTAATTACAAGGCTGGAGGCAGAAGTATTTCCTCATTTCCTGCCAGGACTTTCTGCTAAATGCTGCGTGTGTGGAGAAATGACAAGACGGGGTCGCAGTCTTCAAATGATGTCGCTGTTCTTCTTGATTCATTTCAAGCTGTGGCATCAAACAAAACGGTTCATCCTGAGGAACATCAAAAGGTGCATTTTGAATGAGTTTACTCCACATTTTTATCAAATTCTCCACGTAAATGAAGCACAGTGACGTCGCAGCCGAATGTTTCTGCAGCGCTTCAGGTCAGAGTTAATAAGAGCCTTTCAGTTTCAGACAATATTCTGAGCTCTGATGGAAGGAAGTCGACGACAGTTTTATTTCTACAGGTGACAACAAAGACAACAGTAGACAACCATGAAGGATGAATACCAACTGAGAATAATAAGTGAAAATAAAATGGTATTTAAAAAACAATGTAACAAAAACAGCTAGCTTGTAAGGTGATGTAGGAAACTTCAAAACAAGTTTGAGTGGTAATGTGCACTTTGGGGGGAATTTGAGAGGAAATCACAAGTCCCATGGCAGAGAGAGACTTAAGTCATGGGGCCACAGCACGTCGATCATGATCCACTGATAGATCACATGCTATTAAAAAATAGTCAGCTGATCATCCACCTATGACATTTGTCTCTTGATTGACAGACAGGGCTGCCAGTCTGAGGCCTCGTTTACACGACGTGAAGCGTTCATCAGCCTTTCTGTCTGAAACTGAAGGTCTCTGAGTCCAGGTCTCTGAGTCCAGGTCTCTGAGTCCAGGTCTCTTAGTCCAGGTCTCTGAGTCCAGGTCTCTGAGTCCAGGTCTCTGAGTCCAGGTCTCTGAGTCCAGGTCTCTGAGAGGAGATTTTCAGGGGGAACCCCCCACGATGATGTGAGGTTCTCCATGTGTGATGAAATGGCACACGTGCACTACAGGCGGCTGCAGTCCAGTTTTTCTGCTCTAACAGCACTTATAATAAATAACAGTTATCATAAATAACAACAGTTATAATAAATAACAACAGTTATAATAAATAACAGTTATAATAAATAACAACAGTTATAATAAATAACATATATGATAAATAACAGTTATAATAAATAACAGTTATAATAAATAACAGTTATAATAAAATAACAGTTATAATAAATAACAGTTATAATAAATAACAGTTATAATAAATGTCAGCGAGCAGAGTGTTTTTGTGCTACTCATCCTTTTTCAGCTTGTAGGAGCAAAACCAACAACATCCTGGGTCCAAAGAGATGTTCGTGTATTCACCAGTTTGGACTAGAATTTCATTCGGGCCCAAAAAATCCGAGCCGGTCCCAGCCCGCAGTCGTCATTTCCGAACCCCACCTGACCCGATTAATTAATAGTAATTACAGGTCCTAACCTGAAAAATAAAATATTTTAATGAGTTATTAACGGTCGGGGGCGTGCGGCTGAATAAACGTGGCAGAGGATCTGAGCTGACGGGGTGTTGGTCCTTTCATGGCCATCAAAGCACATTACATCCCTGTCTCTGCTGCATTCTTCTGCATTATTCAGACATGGACCCTGCTCTGACGTCTGCTCTGGGATCTCACACGTTTGGGTCGTCGGCCGTGCACGTCTGCTGAGTGCAGCGGCTGCTGAGTGCAGCGGCTGAACCTCCATTTGGGCGATGGGTCACTACCTGGCAGTACAGTCCCATCTGAAGCTTCACTGAACTTTATTTGACCTCTTTCAAGGCCGGTCAGCTCGCGGCGAAATGGCCGTGTGCGGCTGGTGACTGTATGGCAGGCCATGTTGTCATATAATTGGATTGCAGCTGATCCGCTGACCCAATCAAAAGCCCGACCCGGCCCGTCCATCCAAAGCATCATCATGGCCTGGCCTGCCCCGAATTCGGGTCGAGTGGGTTTGGGCTTATGGCTCGGGTTAGAAACGACAGCTCTAGTTTGGACTAACTGTCATGCAGACGCTGCATGCACAATCAATGCAGCTGAGCCTGGCTCAGGGTTGCCAGATAAACGTAAAATGTTTTATTTACCGCCTCCTTTCCTGTGCACATGTTCAACAACTGCAACACACACACCTCATCTTAGAACATCTTTACTCAGCACACGTGACAGTTTAGGTCAGGGCTGTTGAATTAAACTGCTCAGGGGGCCACAGTTTCTGAGAGCCAGCAGCTCAGGGGCCGGACGGCCAGTGATTAAAGTCATTATGTAAATAAACCAAGTTTTACAATGATCTGTTACCTTTTAAAATTGTTTATTTTATTGCATTGGATCATAAATGCAATAAACAGAACCCAAAACCCAGACACCCCCCACCCCCCAAATTAAAAAAAAAAATAAAAAAGTTTTTTTTTTATGAAGTCCCTGGTGGGCCAGAAGTAGCCCGTGGGCCGCCAGTTGAATAGCGTTTAGGTCAAAATACTATTATTTTAAATCCACAGTGCAACAGTTCATAACTTCTTATCTGGCAACCCGACTGACATGGAAACTACAGCGTTTTCGTTTAAACTTGCTCATTTTTTCTTTTTTACCCCCAATAAACACTTAAAAAACACTAATGTTTCCAGAGGTTGTCCTCGTGTAAACGGGGCCTTACAGCAGGTAGATCACTTTGACTTGGTCATTTTTAAAGGAGCTCCATGATGAAAAGTTCTGGGCGCCCGTGCGCTAAGTGGAAGACGACAAATACCTGTTCTGATGTATAAACTGTGCAAGAAATGGAACATGTGAAGAGTTTGTCTCTGAGCTGAACCATCTGCAGAAAATCTTCAAACATCCTCGAACCTAAACTGCAATTGTGTAAAAACTATTAAAGGCGTCAAAAGGCCGGCTCGGTTGTGGAAAGCCCAACTTCCTGTGGCCTGATTTGACTTTGAAGGACGTTTCAAAGGTCATTTTCTAAAACCCATCGGTGTCTCCGGGGTACCACCACTAACTGAATATTCCCAGTCCAGCTGCTTTGTTTTGCTGAAGCTGCAGGATTCAAGAACCTTCTCGTCAGCAGTTTATCTCTTTACATTCCACTTCAATAAACAGAAAACAAGCAGGTTTATTTTATATTACTCTGTTTATTAAGGGACAACATGAGATACAATAGTTGTATAAACAAGATGGACATTTCAGTTTTTAACTGTTTTAACTGGCTGTTAGCAGCAACGTTCTCACCACCACACTTTAAATCCCTCTGCTGAGATTTATATTTACACTCTGCAGAAACGCTTCCTCTGCAAACAGGAAGTGGTTGTGTACTGTACGCACGCACCGTCAGATACTTCAAAACAACTGTAGCTGGACCACAGAGAGCCGGAGTCAGTGAACAAAACAAATCACTAAATATACTTCAAAAGTTACTGTAGATGAGCTACAGAGAGCCGGAGTCTTTATAAAGCACACACACACACACACACACGTGCACGGGTACACAACAGTTAAATAGCACACTTAGAGACGGCAAAGTTATTCACAGAAATGAAAATATAGAAGTCGGGGTGTTTCCAGAGCGTGTGGTTTTACTGACAATGTCCATCCCTTAACAAAATAAAGCATCAGTTTGAAACTCGTCCCTCCACTCGGTTAAAGTTCTGCCCACAGTCCCACCAGTCTGTGGTTTGCTCTGTGGAGTGAAAAATATCCTCCTCCTGCATCACTGCTGCTCCAGAACAGCAGATTTCACAAACCCGTTTCAAACCGAGCTGCAGAGTCGCGCTTCCAACTTCACAAAGCGTCGATGTAAAAAACTATTTGAGTAAATGCCCAGAAGGTAAACAATAAACAACAAAAATAAATCTGAGGTGAGAGTTCACGGCCTGTAATTTACTTCCTGTTCAGCCGGATCAAAAAGGTCATCAACAAATAAATGACAATTACTTTTTAAGTGTTAGGAATCAAAACGACCGATGCATCAAATTATTAGTTATTTCAGAATAAATGTGATTTCTAGAGTGAAAAAATGTTTTCTGTTTTCTTAAAACTGGATGTTTGTTGGAAAAAAAATTCACATTTTCATCTGTAAAAACATTAAATTAGCATGTAGTGCTCACGTTTTTTTTTTTTATGTTTCCTATGATCCATTTAGGCCAAAATCACATTTTCTTTAATATTAACTTGAGACAAACACGTCAAATGCGTGTTTGTACATGATTTTTTTTTTTAAATAATTGCAGGCTTTTACAAATGAAAATATTTAAAATTAATGTGATATATATATTTTTCCTGTTTCCTTTGCAATTTTGTAACATTTTAAACATGTTCACCTGATCGTTCTACATGTGAAAAACATGTTTAATTCATTGCAAGTGTTTATAATTAGCTGTTAACATTTATAATAGTTTTTTTTTAATCACAGCAGTAATAATAATAATTGGATGTTCCCATACAATGGTGAAATTGTCTCTGCATTTAACTCATCCACCACCAGGTGGAGCAGTGGGCAGCTATTGGAAGCACCCAGGGAGCGAATGGGGATAGGGTGTCCTGCTCAGAGATACCGATGACTGGGGGATCGAACCTCGGACATTCAGGTCCTGAGTCGGCTGCCCTGCCTCGACCACAAGAAGCCGATATTATAATTTATTTATTTACTAAAGGGTTCCTGTATTTGTAGGTTTTCCTGCCGCCCACACGGTTCTGCTGGATCTCAAACTGTGTCTATCTTTAAAAGCTAAAACATTATTTTAACAAACTCTACCTTGTGATTTATTGTTGGTTTTAAAAAAAATGTAAAGTTCATAATTGTCTCAACTTTCATGTTACAGCCCAAACTCCAAGAGCGGCTGTGGAGAGATGCTAAAAGATAAATAATTTATGTTCTGTCGTAAAATAGAAATGAAAGGAAAAATCTAGTTTAAATGTTAAAAATTTGGTTCCATCGTGCAGCCCACCCATTAATACTCTCCAAAACGTATTAATTGAATCTTTATAGTTTTGGTAAATGCTCCATTTCCTCTTCCTGTATCCAGGATCTCACTAGGCTGCAAGTTTGCCGCAAACTGAGACCAACGTTCTTGAGAGCGTCTCCAAAATGCCTCAAAACGTCTGCCGACGCTCTCAGTTTCAAAGTGAGTCGTAGCGCCTTGCTCTCATGTTGTAGGAATGTTAAACACATGTTAAAACTGCAACAGATTTTCTATTAAAATTCTCACAAAATGGTTACGAGTGTCTGAACCCTGTCTCAAATCAGTCCCAATTCATGGCTCAAAAAGTTCGAGTCAACTTGGGAAGGGTGTGGCTTCTGGTGAAACCAAAATTTAGAAAGGACGTGTACCAAAGTACCTACTTGGTGCGACTCCAGGCTAAAATTAGCATCTTTTCTCGCATTTCTGTGTCGCCAACACTTGCAGCCTCTCAAGATCCAGTCTTTATTAGTGGGGTTTGTTTAAAAAACAACTTTTTAAAGGTCTCCATCTTCATGAACTAGGAAATTGTAGACGTAGCTGGTTTAGAAGCCCAAAAACACCAAAGGAACCCATTAGACAGAGGAAAGATGTACAGTCTTTTCCTTTGCTAATGTTAATCACAGTCAACCTTCAAAAAGAGGTAAGAGGGACAACCTACAACTCAAATCCTTAAAAACCTTTTGGGACAGCTTACGCACAGGTGAGGTACACAATGCCTTTAAGTCTTGACACAGCAGCTGTGGAGATTTGGATCATGGAAACAATGTTGAGTATGCAACAGCTGTGCAGTCAGGTTCTTTTTAAATAGCAAGATGATAAAAACTTGCTGTGCAGGTGTGTCAGGTTCTGAGTTTCATTCCTCTGTAAATGCTGTTCTGTCTTCAACCACACCTCACACTCAGGCGAATGTGGAAACTTCTCACATACCATGGCCATTACCAAGCAGAAGTTCTGGTTTGGCTGCACATCGTGTTAGGAATGGGTGCTGTCATCAGTCTTTGAACAGTCCCAGTTTCCTGAGCGCCTCCCTGCGCGAGTCATTCATGGGCCCCAGTCCACAAAACTGCACTGTTATACCCTGTGGACGGAACATGGAGCTGGGCTTCCTCTTGTGATCAGGGGACAAGGCCCGAGCGGGGGATTTTGGAGGAGTGTTAATCCCGTGATAGGTGTTTCGATGAGGTCTAGGGGCCGTGGCCGGCGGTGGAGGTTTAGCACTTTTAACAGAGCTGCTTGGTGGTGATTTAACCTGTTGGATGGGGTTGATACTCCGGCTCTTTCCTCCATAGCTGTTGAGCTCAGCAAGTTGTGGCTCTATTTTAGCAGGTGCTGGCTGGCTCTTGTCAATATGGGAGCTGAGGATGTCGGGAAGATTGGTCCTCGTTGTAGGTGCATGTGCAGGGGCCATGACTTTAGTCTTTCCTCCATAGGGGTTCAGCTCCGCGGGGTAAGACGGTGTAGGTGGGAGGTTTTTAGGTTCAGGGCTGGTTGGCTGGGTGATGGACTCATTCTGTGAGGAAACTGCAGGATGGACAACAATGGATTTTCCTCCGTAGTTGTTGAACTCCAAGTTGGTAACTTCAGAAGGAGGAGGGGAGAGATTGGCAGCTGTTGGAGATGATGGCTTCTCCTGGAAGCTTCTTTCAGCTTGGCTCTTAGTGGGATATGTCGGCAAGATCTCAGGTTTTTGGTCACTGTGAAAGTAGCTTGGAGGTGGTATCAAAGCATTTGGTTCTGGCACGCTGAAGACCCTTTGTGTTGCAGGGGCAGCACTGGGCTCTGCCGTTTTGGCTTTGGTATCTACTTTGGGGAGGTCCTGTGAAGTGCTGTCAGAGGTCCTGTGGAATGAGGTGGCCCTCTTCCTATCCAAGCCCAGCTTAGACAAGGCCTCCATCCTGGATTTGTCTGGTTCAGGGTCCCTAAACGAAATACGACGAGCCGGAGAGTTTCGATCCGTCTGCTCCGTAACTTGCTGAGAGTTGTCTGGCACTTGAGTGTAAGAGGGACCCGATAGGTTTGACAGCATCTGCTCCTGCCTCTCAGGAATGCTTACGTTAGCCACTGGCCTTTGTTGCTCCTTGTTGCTGTGGAGCACATTGATGTTTGAAGGATAGCGGCTGTGCTTAGCAGAGGTATGAGGAGCAAGTTTCACATGAACATTTGGCCTGTTGCCCGACTTTTCTGTATCCGAACTAAGACGACGAAGTAATGTGGAAGGATGCAAGTTTGTTGTTCCTTCTCCCTTGTTCTCTGCTATCTTCTGGGCAATCAAGACAGGTGTGGGGACAGAACCAGGAGGGTGGTAGGAGGAATGACCATCAGGTGATCCGTAGCTTCCACTTGGCAGGGGAGGGTCATAGTCTGAAGGTAAACTCTCACGTATAGGCTTTACCTCAAAGTGGCTTTCAGGAGCTTGTAACATGTGCTGGAAATCTGGAAGACAAGAGTTGTTTGTTAGAGGATATGTACAAAAAATATTTTATTACATAAAACTGGATCAGTTTGAGCTTCATATAAAAACCAAAGCTGTACTTCACCTGGGTTGGTGGGGTTGAAGATGGGTTCTTGATTATGTGTGTTTGGTTCTTGGTGGACCAGGTCAATGATATCCTGGTGAGACGACACATTGACCCTGCGGTTTGAGCTCAGAACAGGAAGTCCATCAACGTGATTGACAGAGCGCTTGCTGCTTTCAGGGAGCGTCACGTGCACAGGCCTCGGGTTCTCCACCTCCAGACTCTCCTCCAACGATTCGATGGTGTCCTCAAAGAACTGGAGACACTCCTTCTCCTCCCGGCTCAGAAAGTGCAGCGTACTGTCTTCCTTTACAGACAAAAAGATTTAGAACCAGACTATTGTTAACAGAGGACGTCATCCACCGAGCTAAATAATCTGTATCGAATCAGTCTGTATCGATTCAGTCTGTATCGAATCAGTCTGTATCGATTCAGTCTGTATCGAATCAGTCTGTATCGATTCAGTCTGTATCGAATCAGTC
>JARVLU010000646.1:2282834-2297061 GCA_031762415.1 Simpsonichthys santanae | reverse complement strand
CTCTCTCTCTCTCTCTCTCTCTCTCTCTCTCTCTCTCTCTCTCTCTCTCTCTCTCTCTCTCTCTCTCTCTCTCTTGCCATTAACTATTGGCGCCAAGCTTGTTTGTCTGTTAGCAAAATATCTCATGAACCACTGAGCAGATGTTAATGAACCTGTCTTAAAGAAAACATTGGATCTACGTTGACAACTCATGAACTTCTAAACACAACTTGATTCAAGATGGCCACCACAGCCCACCAATGTTTTCAAACTCCTAAATATCCAGTCAGTTTTACTGAGCTAATCTTGCGTGTGGTAGTAGCTGAGGGTCATACCTAACACATGCTCTAAGTGCCTGCAGATCATGCAGCATATTTCATTAAATCCTTGATTTGCAGCATGAAATGAATTCCTTGAACGTTCTAAAGTTTTGTGGTCCGAGCGTTGGACTGTCAGGCCGTAAAAGCTTTGACTTCTCTCGTGTTCAAAGACTTTCACAGATTTATTTTATAATTCCCATCCGACTCTTCTGGGAACCAGTTTAATCTGATTGTCCTGGGGGCGATTCATGTTAGAAAACAGCAGTTTTTTGTGGATTAGGACATAGTGAGGCAGAGATAACCCCATCAGCTCTGGTTCTGTGGGCTGAGGCAGAACACGACCATTCTGAAGGGGCCACGCTGGGAGAAAAGCCCCGTCAGACAAGACATTCTGCAAACGTTAAAGTGGCGCCACTTGTGTTGCCATTTTGGATCTTTAATGAGATGTGTTCACGAGTGTCGTTGGACCTGTCAGGCAGATTGGTTCAAGATCTGGAGATAAAGTCCATCCATCCATCTGAAACTGCTCCTTTGTGTTTTTTTAAACTGTTTGTCTATTGTTACAAGAATCATTATATAACCATCAGTTCAAACTGTTTCTGTCAGCAGATGTTTTTATGGCAGAACCCAAGATTTTACATCAGAACCGTGTCCAACGTGATGCACTGACCCCACCCAGACTTTTCCTCATCACTCACCCTGGAGTCTTCCTCACGTACGTAACACGTTCGTTGTTTTAATTTCAATTTTAATTTAACTGTGATTCTTAAAGTTCAATCTAATTTTCAGTTTCTTCGTTGATTCTGTCATATTTTAGAAATTGTTTCATGTGAGGATGAAAGGCATTCATTGAAGGGATACATATCACCTTTCATGCCACATTTGTTGCCATTTTAGTCACACCCTGAAAATGACGTCCTGTGAACCAATCTGTTAGCACTCAGAGTATGTTTTATACTCTCACCTACTACCAAACCAAATTTTAGCTCTATATATGTAAGAGTAACATAACGTGCATCTAAAAAAAAATTAGATATTTTTTCTTTCATTCAACCTTTATTTATACAGGTTAGTCTCATTGAGTCACGAGGACTCATTTACAAGAGAGACCTGTTTTAAACAAACCACAGATAAGGCACACACAACAATAAGCAGCCATAAAATGCATATAAAACAAAAAGTTAATAAATTGTGATGTAAAACTAAATACAATCAAGCTACATTATGAGAAGAGGTAAATACTAAATTTTGTAAAGAAGTTTTTTTTACACAATTCCTTTCAGAAACTCGTAAAATACATAGCTTCATTGCACAAAGTGAAATATTTTGTCTTTCTTTCTTTCTTTTTTTAATGATTATATCTTACAAATATTGAAAAAACAAACTCAGTTTCATAAAACTAGAATACAGTATTCCACAACCAGCTTTTGGTACCTTGGCAGTGTGGGCTGGTGCTGAGTCCTGCTGGAAAATGAAATCATCTTTAACGTTAAACACCTAAACATTGGTAGGCCTGGCACAAACAGACATATTTTAGTCTCTCACTGCTAATTTAACCCAATTACAATTAAAATAATAGATGTTTATTCGCATACGCACATTTTTGCTGCATATTGAATAATACAACGTCCAACTATTAATTTTGACATTAAACGTTTTAAAACAAAGTTTTGTGTTGGTGCGTCTTTTTTGTCACTCGCGGCTTCCCGTAGTATTTATTCTGTGCATCCATAATGGCGTCGAACGGATAAGTAGTTAGCTAGACTCAGGTAAAAAATTGTAACAATTGTGTCTTATTAGGGCTAAATGAAATGCATTTTCAGGATTGTTTTTGAAGTGTAGTTTGATTTTTATTTGTTAAGTTTGTAAATATTTGTACTTTTTGTTCATTTTAGGTGAATTACTAATGTTTTCGGACGCGGCTAGTTCCTGATAGCCGTCAGCTGCCGGGAGTTTTCCTGGTGAATGATGACGGAGGTGGACGAGCTCCGGCCCGTCCCCCGGGAACAGGCCATCCTGGAGAGTTTCTTCGCCCAGCTCGGGATGTTTTCCTTCGACCGGGCCAAGGACTACGTGGAGCGGGAGAAGGACGCCAGCAGCCGGGGCGCCGGCGCCATCTGGGGCTCCCTGCTGGCCGCGCTGGCTCACCTGGCCGCGGCCGAGAAGGTTTACAACAACCTGACCTACCTGGGACAGAAGATGGGTAACTGACTGACTCTTACCAGCCATTACACGCCCTCTGACGGCTCGTTGTTCACTTGTAACTGCCAAGAAAATGGTCCAAATTAATTAATTTTAAACAGAAATCATTCTCTGCTCCAACTACTGATTAAAAAAACTACAACAGCTATTCAGCAGCTTAAATCAAGTAAACATGCAGGTTTACACAGTAAAGGTAATGTTTGCTCATCTACTCTTTGCTCTCTTGCAAATAGAATATTATTCTTTTTCTGTGAAACATCAATAAATTAAAACATATAGTTTTTATTGAATGTCCATTTTGACCTGGAACTGGCTTGAGATGGCAGAAAAGCAGTTATATCTTCCACTGGCTTGTTTACAAATTACTTAAAGGTTCAACACTTCATAAATTGTGTTAAAACATTTATTTACTGTGGAGAGCCCAGATTGTTTAAACTTTTGTGGCTTTTTGTTTTTTATAGTTTTAAGTCAAACTGGTCTTAAGTGGTCCAGATGAGTCTTTCTGTATTACACACATTACTAAAACCAGACTTAGCGTGTTCGACTGACACTAGGAATAACCTCAATCATCACAAAACTGTTTTATTTGAACTGATTTAGCTCTAATCAGTTGTTTTTAAATTCAATTTGAGCTCTAGAAATTATCTGAAGACGCTTGGGTGCCAGCAAACTATGTAAAGGATCACTTTTTCACTTTTATCAGAAGAATAAAACTTCCAGAGATCAAAAATGGCTTTAAAAGTGTTCCCATCTTTTATTTAGTGATGCTTGTACATAAGACAATAAAATAAACTCCGTAACTAAAATACTGTAGAAAAAAATATTGTAGAATCCCATCAATTTTTTTGCTCAGTTATATTAAAAATACTCTTTGCAAAATCATGAATCTTAAACAAAATCGACACCATTTCTTGTCGTACTGATGATTCATGTGTTTTTAAATGAACGAGTTAGTGCAGAATCTGTAACTGGCTGTCACCACCTGACCCACGTTTGTTCACCGACAGAAACAGAACTGATGGACTTGAAGAAGTCTGATCATTTCCAAGTGATGCTCCATATTTATGCAGATTAAAGGGCTTTGTTTACACAGAGTGCGTACCCTCATTTCATAAGTACACATCAATGTATCCGGAGACCTTCTGGAGTGAAATGTTTCAAACTTTAGGTTCAATTCTTTGCAATGAGTACTTTTAAAATGCATTATATTGAATATACTAGTACTGTATTTATTTTGCTTAAGAAAATCAATAAAAATGTATATATGGATTTTTTTAGTTAGTTCCCCAACCCACTTAAAGTAAAATGTCATTTTTTAAAATTCTAAATAAAATGTATCCAGATGGTTTTATTAAGATGAGTTATATTTTCAGATTAATGTTTTCATGTAAAACTGTTAAATCTGTTCAACTGATGACCACAGGGACCCTCTGACACCCCCCCCCCCCCCACACACACACACAGATTGTGAAGATGATCACGTTTAAAGATTTGAGTTTTTACTGAACAGTTTTATGTTGATTAGAGAGTTCTTTATTCACAAATGTACTGTTTTTCAAAGCTAAACCTGATTCTGAATCATTTAAAAGAAAATTGTTAGTTAGTTAACAATAAATCAATTAAATTATTACCTGATAATTGAGTTAATGTGATTTCTCCCTGTTTAACTCAATTTCTTTATTTTTTTTTTGTGTGAATTTACTGCTAATCTTTTTCAACCTGTTATTTTAATGAATGCTTTCATTCTAGATGCTTTAATAAACGCAGCTGACAGTTTGAACATCAGGAGGTGCTGCAGCTCATAAATTAAAAATTAACCATGGTTTATTTTGTGCTTCTCTGCAGGCAGTCAGTCCTTCTTCAGCCGCAAAGACTCCATACGCACCGTCTACACCTCCCTGTACAACGAGCTCAGGAAGGTGGTGACGATGGGCCGCCACAGCCAGCCCTCCTCCTCCTCGTCCTCCTCGTACCTGGAGGACCTGCTGTCTCACCTGTCTGAGCAGCTGTGTCACTTCACGCAGGCTCGCATGGAGATGGCCGACCTGTACGAGAAGCTGCACTCCCTGGGCAGCCAGAAGAGCGTCAGCTCCGAGGAGCTGGTCACTGCGCTGGAGGTCGTCCTGCACAAATACAGCTCCAAGTGAGTATCCGAGTACTTTTACTCTAAATGTGTTGCTCCATGTAACACGAGGTGTTACTGGGACTTCTTTAAATTTTGATTTATCCACTAACAGATTCAGATAATGAAACCTTATACTTTAGTTTTAACGGTATATTCTCCTTTTTATATGTAATTTTCACTAAATCTTTTACATAGAAAGAGAAAATGAAAAGTTTGATATGAGCTCATTAAACTCGTACAGTTTGTGTTTGTGCTGAAGTGAAACTCCTCTGAACAACAGAACTCTGTGCAGATGAGAGTGACACATTGAGGTTGTTGGAGAGAAGCTTTCTGCTTAATCCCACAAAAGCAGGATTCAGTTTTTCCCCGGAGACGTCGGCAGAAACACAAAGTGAGGAGCCGCAGTCGCTCGCAGCTCATCAGTCCGAGGTGACGGCTCGGCTGCAAACCCGACGGGACATTTTCCAGACAAGTCCTGTGCCAACGTCTATCTCCTCCTGATTTTCTTTATATTTTCATTACAAGCTGATCCAAAACAGGAAAGGTTCTGATTTAAGTAGAACAAAATGGTTTTTATACGGTGTATGTAAACATCTGGTTCAGGTCAGAGTTTTAGCCAACATCCTGAAACGTTTAGTGAAATTAGCAACTTTTAAAAAATGTTTAGCAGTTGGACAACAATGTTCCTCAAAGAGCAGTTTTGACAATTCAAAAGAAGAACATCATCTGCAAAGCATGACGTAAAGTGACTCGCACGACGGCAAAAAACGAACATTTGGTTCATTTTTATAAATGTAAAATGCTGAATAAGCAGTTAGCAAATTAAACTTGACAGTTAATTTGGGTTATTTATTTATTTTTATGTCTCGTCCACTGTATTTGTCAGCACAGTCTCTTTGGTTGCTTTAAAACGTTTTAACTTTCCACGTGAGTTTTTGTTTTCATCCGTTTATTTTTGTATGATGATGATGATGATGATGATGATGATGATGATGAGGGCTGGACTGAGAATCCCTCGAGCCTCATTTTACTCACTCGTTCTCTACAAATTAGAGCTTTTGCAGAAAGTTGCACAATGTTTGCAACTTTTCTTCCACGTGTTTAGGCCTGAAGCATTTTCAGCATTTCTGTGTTTTGTAATTAAAACACTTAAAATTAACATTTTGATGTTTTGGAAAAGACTTGATTTGTCCGAGTCATAAAAGTTGTGTTTTTTATTGTAATTTAGAGTAAATGTTTATACTCGTCCATGTT
The DNA here is from genome assembly GCA_031762415.1 of Simpsonichthys santanae. NCBI lineage: Eukaryota > Metazoa > Chordata > Actinopteri > Cyprinodontiformes > Rivulidae > Simpsonichthys > Simpsonichthys santanae. The sequence continues at coordinate 2,291,181 of JARVLU010000646.1, read as the reverse complement.
GAAATGTGTAGGATCTTTGGAATGATTCATAGGTCGCGGTTCAAATCATTTCTCTGACGAGTAGCAGCTAAAAGGACTGAAAAAGCAGAGAACGCCTGAGGAGAAACCTTCAGAACGTCTGGAGAAGTGTTGGTCAGGACCACTTTCAGAGATCAAAAGAAAGTTTGGCTGCTCAGCAAATATGAACGAGGCCCGCATTAAGACTTTTGCCCAGTTCAGTACCTGTGGGGACATCCTGAGCGGCTCTGCAGATGTTCAGTGTTTCCATGTGGAGGTTTGTGTTGGAATCCAGATGACGAACGTTTCCAAACTGTTTCCTGTAGATTCCATCACCCCATCCTGGGCCGGGTGGAGGAGGGTTTCCAGACGGAGGTGGACGTCGTGACCCAGCTGCTGCGCTGCCAGGCGCAAGTGTCCGAGTGGCACTTCCTGCCGGCGCTGCTCAGCCTGCACGGCGCTCACTCCAAACTCACAGCCTGGGCTCAGCTCTTCCAGCGGCAGAAGGAGACGCGGAAGCACCTGTTCGGAGGTCAGTCCCAGAAGGCCGTGCAGCCCCCCCACCTCTTCGTCTGGCTGCAGCGCTTCCATTCGGCGCTGCTCGCCAAGTTCAGCTTCTACTTCCACGAAGCGCTGAGCCGGCAGACCACGCCCACCGACATGAAGATGCTGACGGCTCGCACCACGTCGGACTACTACGGGAAGATTTCCGCCTTCATCCGCAAACACGACGCCAGCAACGTGTCGCTGGTGTTCGACAACCGCGGCTCGGTGAGCTTCCAGGGCCACGGGTACCACCACCCGCAGTCGTACCGCGAGGCGCCGAAGGGCGTGGAGCAGTTCCCCGCCGTGGTGTCGCTGCCGTCGGGAGAGCGGCCGCTCACGCACTGGCCCAACGTCATCATGATGATGAGCGACCGCGCCGCCGAGCTCAACGCTCTGGACAAGGTGGTCCAGTTCTACGACGACAAAGTCCAGAGCACCTACTACCTCACGCGGCCCGAGCCGCACTTCACCCTGGTGGTCATCTTTGACGGCAGGAAGTCTGAGAAGGATCAGCACATCACCGCCTTCCTGCAGGAGATCTCCGGCTCGCTGCGGAACTCCAAACCCTTCAGCATCCTCAAACCGGGTTCAAAGGGCTGAGCTGGACTCGGTCTGGGTTCTCCAGACCCGTTAGACCCACAAACCAAAAACATCTGGCCTAATCTGTGAATTTATTTCAGACCGAGACGGTGACAAACAAAACATTTATTTTTAACAGCTTTTATTTCATCAAAGTTCATGCTCATTAATCCAGGTAAAGAAATCCCAACAGGTCATCTGGACGGTTTATTTTTTTGTTGAGATGTTTCACCTTCCATCTGAAGAGCTTCATCAGTCTGACTCCTCAAACATCTCAACAGAACAAGAAACTGTTCAGATGACCTGACTGAACATTGTTGGGAGCTTTCATTTCGTTTTCTGCTCCTAAACTCAGTTTTGAGATGATTCCACATAAAAAAATTAAAAAAAGATCGTCTTTGATAAATTATCGCTCAGTTTGGTTTGAAATTGAGTTTAATAACTCAAAAGCTCGTGGAGGAATTTTGGCCCACTCTGCTTCATGTCGCTTCGGTTCACTCAGGGTTCTGCTCAGATCTTCGAGGGTCCCACCACAGCATTTCAATCAGGCTGAGGTTCTGGACTTTGACTGAACCTTCGTAGAACACTGATGCAAGCTTAGAACCAACACGGAACCAATTTTCAAGCCCAGAACCGTCACAGAACCACTTATTCCTGATGACTGTGGCTGAATGAATGCTCCTGTTTCTCTTTGGTCCATTCCTTAAAAACTCCTCTGGAATCCTGATTCTTCTCATTCAACTGTGTGATGGTCCATCCCAGTCTGTGCTGCCTCTGGACCGGGTCCACTTCAGACTTCTGTTCTGTTCAGTAAAGTTTTAAAGTGAAGTAATTCTTGACTGTACAGCTCAAAGGTTTCTCAAAGCCATCCCTGGTCCACGTGGTTCTATCGGATGCTGATCAATGATGGTTCTGGATACGGTTCCGTCTGAGGGATCAGTTTATGGGAGTCCAGTTTGGGCTGGTTCCCTGAACTTCCTTCAGATTCTCTGAATGGTTTTGTGATATTCTACACAGTGGAGGAGAACTCTGTAATTATCTTTTAGTTCTTGATTTTCTCCCACATTTTTCCTGAAAATATCGTTGATCCTCAAAACTTGGAATGGATTTATTGATTTCACTAAAATATGATTAAAATCATGTTTGAAATAACATCATTGCAGGTTTTACTGTGTTAGAACAAGGGCTAGAGTGGGCCCCCTCTAGGACTCAAGGACCCGCCTCCTGCTCCACGTCTTTTTCCCCCGGCTCAGATCTCCCTCAGATGTGACGACTCACACTAAATCAATCAAGGAAACGTGAATTACGTTTTATCGATTGTATTAAAATAAATGCAGGAGGTTACAGTTTACAGCGCTGGCCTCTCCGATACAGTTTGATGCAGGATCAGCATCCAGAAAGGGTGGGATGTTACGTAGCATTATAGATTTATAGGCCCTAGACTCCTCCCTTCGCAGAAGGGTGAGCTCAACCTGTCACGTGTATGAGGGGGCGTGACTAAGTGTCTCATATTTCCTTACACGTGGTTTGACGTGTAAGGAAATATGAGACGGTGCTTCAAAGCCTGTCTACGTGATGTGGCAAACAAAATAAACTCTATTCCTTGACGGATGCTAAATCCCTGGGAGACTCTTTTAGAGTTGCTGGCCCAGTTTAACCCAGTCTGAACTGGGTCATAATTTAATTATAATCCCGTCTCTGAGCAGATCAAAAACCCCAGGACCAGTCTAGATGAATAACTAACAACTGCTTTACCAGCTTTAAATTCCATGTTTTTAATGTGACGCTCATACTGTCTGCAAAGAAACACAAGTCAACATAAAGGTAGTACCTAATACTCAGGGTTTCTAATATTTTAAATGACTTTAAGACGTTTTATTCTGACTTGGCTTGAATGACAGAAAGCTGATCAGATTTAGAGTTTGAGGTTTTATTGATTTCCTTCACAGAAACCTACAGAGATTCATTTCATCGATGACTTGAATGCTAATTTATTCAGGTTTATTTATATTATAAATACAACACGATGATACAATCCATTTGGCTATATGAGCTCAACTTCAGGAAGCTCAGTTTTCAAATACAGCAACACCAACAAACAAACAAAAAAATGTTTCTGTTATCATGAAACACATTCAAATAAAACCTCCCTTTAAGTTAAAATGCACCAACATGTCATGATGCTACATGCCAAGTACACGATCCTATACATCAAAGTGCAATGTCACAATGGGGTTAATGATTTCATACATAAGGAATCTACTAAACACTATGATTAATTCATTCAGAGTGCTGCTGCTCTTTGTTCAGGACATGCGTGAGTGGATTCACAACTCCCAAAAGACAAGGATTTAAAAAAAAGGCACTTTCACCAAAACACACACAAGTTTGTGTCATTAGGACTTTGTATTGAATCCCATTCATTTATGTAACCCTAACCAGTACCAGTACATACCCTTGCCCTAATGGGTACCAATACATACCTTACCCTAGCCCTAACGAGTACCAGTACATACCCTTGCCCTAATGTGTACCAGTACATACCTTACCCTAGCCCTAACAAGTACCAGTACATACCTTTCCCTAGCCCGAACATGTACCAGTACATACCTTACCCTAACCCTAATGAGTACCAGTACATGCCTACCCATGCCCTAACCAGTACCAGTACATGCTTAAGTCTAGCTCTGAGTACCAGTACATACCCTTGCACTAATGTGTTCCAGTACATACCTTACCTTTGCCCTAACAAGTACCAGTACATACCTTTCCCTAGCCCTAACATGTACCAGTACATACCTTACCCTAACCCTAATGAGTACCAGTACATGCCTACCCATGCCCTAACCATTACCAGTACATGCTTAAGTCTAGCTCTGAGTACCAGTACTTACCCTTGCCCTAATGAGTACCAGTACATGCATTACCCTCGCCTGATCAGTGCTAGTATAGATCTTACCCTAGCCCTAACAAGTATCAGTACCAATACATGCTTTACCCTAGCCATAAAGGATACCAGTACATCCCTTGCCCTAACCTGTACCAGAGCATGCTTTACCCTTGCCCTAACCAGTACCAGTACATGCCTTACCCTAGCCCTAATTACCAGTACATGCTTCTAGTCCTTGCCATGCCTAGCCCTAACCCTTACCCTAACTCTAAACCTAAACCCTAATCAGAAATGACATTCCAGGATATCAGGACCAGACTTTGGTCCCCACAAGGACTACTGGTCCTGAAAAGGTAGGTGAAAATACCAGAAAAGTTTCTACAAAGGTAACAAAACCAAGTACACGTACACACAAGTTTGTATTGTTATCCTTATTAGGACATTGTATTGGCCTTCATTTCTGTAGTCCATGCCTAAACCTAGTCCTAAAACCCTAACCCTAAAATGAAGTTCTGTCATATTGGGACCAGGCTTTGGTCCGAATAAGGACTATCGGTCCTGACAAGGTAGGTGAATACTGTATACCAAAATAGGTCCTAAATAGGTAACAAAACTCAACGCGCGCACACACACAGCTCGTCTCAGCGTTTCACTGTAACGCTCCACATTCAATGTGCTGTTCAAGTGGATTTTTGGGCGTTTGCACACACAGCCCCACCCTGTTAGCTTATTGGAAAGTTAAGGTTAACTAGTGACTTAAGTGTAACGAGCAGATGAACAATTATCGTCAGGAGCAAAAGAAAAACTACCCACTTTCAGTTCTTGGGTTTCAGGACCAAATAAAACTTATGTGGTCTTTACCAGGTTCTAAAGTTATAAAAACTGATCCATCAGCTCGTGGAGCATCCTTTAGCAGCAACAACTCTACGCAGTGGTTTCTAAAAGATCTTTATCAGTCTCTCACGAGTTTGTTGATGAATTGTAGCCCATTCTTTCCAGCATTGCTTCAGGTCATTGAGGTTTCTGCTCAGCTCTCATAGCATTTCTGTCAGGTTCAGGTTCTGGACATTGACTGGATTGTTGCAGCATTGAGTCTTTTCTTTCTGAGCAGTTCTGTTGTTGCTTAGCTTCTGTTTTGGGGACCATTGACCTGTTGGACCCATGAGGTGATTGTGCTGTTTGGCTTTCTCTAAGCATGCTGCAGTGCATTCTGGGTGGACGTCTGTTCTTTGGTCTGGTTTTGTCCCAGAAGTCTTGTGGTTCCTTCAGATGAAGCCTTCCAAATCTAAGTTGTGCTGCCATGTTGTTTTCAGAACGAGCCTATGACCTTTGACCTGCTAGCTGGGACTTGTAATCTGATATGGAGTTTGGTTCGCTGGGTGTTGCACAGTCTGACCTTCAGGGTGAATTTGCTGGGATGTCCACTCCTGGAAATATTGGCAGCTGTCTTCTGTTTCCAACAATTTCTCTCTGCAGAACAATGGACTGCAAATTGTTTGACATGACCTTTGACCCTGCCCAAAATGTTGTGCAGCAACTCTTTCTGTTCATTGTTGATTTCTTTCCACTCTGGTGTTGTTTTTGATTGGAATAACTTTAGATCCTGGTAAAGGCCTACTGTTTTGTTCTAATATGTAAAACCCGAAAACTAAAATAGAGTGGACGTTCTTTTTCCCGTGACTGTTTGTCTCACGCACATTCACACACAGGAAGTGGCATGCTTTTAGCACTCGTATAGTTTCCCCAGGTTGTGGCACTCAAGGCAGGCATGAATGATCTATTCTAGTGCTTACTGGGGAACACGACGAGGGCAGCAGAGCACACACACACACACACACACTCAAACAAACGAGAACAAACTCAGAAAGAGCTCTCTCCTCCTGTTCAGGTCCAGGTTCTAAAATAAATAAAAAAAAAAAAACGTAAGAAGGCGGTAAAATAAGTGAAGCGAGCCGCCATCGCAGCTGCTCCACCCAACATTCAATAAGATGGCTGAACAGTCATTAAAAGGCTAAAAAAACATTCATTAAATAGCTGGATGTTGGGTTTTCAATGCACCTCAGGAGTGAAAGTTAGCAGCTGAGTGAAAATATAAATTAAAAAAATTACAGAAACGTTGTTAAACCATCGTGTCCCGATCGAGTCGCAGATGCAGCAGCCGGTCCGTGTCTTTGTGACACAACACTGAATCTACTTTATTTTCATTTTTTTTAAAAAACTGGAGATAGACTACAATTCCCAGTTTGGCATAAGTTCAGCCTACTCCGTCCCCAGTTAACATCAGTTCTTTTAGCTAACTTTTTGATTAATGCTTCAATACATGGAGAAAGTAAACTCCTACACACCAAGAGAACACACCAACCTGACAACACGGAAATATATCATAGGTCATGTCATAGATTATAATTTATTACTACATTAAAAGCCTTTTTTCCTCTGTTCTACCCTTTTCTACCTTCCATTTGATTAGAATCATTAAACTGTACCCTGATCTCCTCTTCTGGCCCTGTTTTGGCCCGGGTAGGCCTGATTTGACCTGTTTTCGGCCTGGTTTGGCTCACATGGTGCAGGATTTGTCCAGTGGTGGGGGCAGAGGTGGGGTGCTGCTTTTAGGTGGCACGACAGGTTTAGGCCTCAGGGCTGGAGGTCGCAGCGGGGCCCCGATGCGAGCAGCTGCCACAGGCTTGAAGGAGCCCAGGGCATCTGGGGACGGATTGGCCGGTCTGGGAGGCCCAGTTGGAGGTCCTGGTAGGGGACTGATTGGACTCAGAGGACTTAAGGGGCTTGGGGTGCCAGGTGTACACGGGGTTCCAGGAGTCCCTGGCGTTCCGGGGGTTCTGGGTGTTCCTGGAGTGCTGGGCGTGCTGTGGGGGCTGGGAGACTCTGAGGAGCTGGCCGTGACAGGACCGTTCTTCACCTGGTCCAGGGTGTCCAGAACCACATCGGGGGCCGGCCGGCAGCCCTGCCGCTCGAGCTGCCTGAACTCCCCCAGGGCCACACTCACCGTCTCCTCGATGTCCTACACACAGGAAGTCCAACCAGATACACCGTCAGCATATCGACTGGAAATGGTGTGCTGACTTTTTGTAGCCGAGCGTCTAAATTTAAGAACAATTTGTAATCTGGGCTTTATCACAATACACAAAATATACTGAGATACTGTAACATCTGCATTACAGTATGTAACCAGTGTGTACCTGCGTCAAGGTGTCTGCGTCCACCGTTCTGGACCGAAGGGCTTCGCCGAATACATGCTGTCCGCTGCTCGAGCGCCGGATGGGTGTGTCCTCTGGCCTCCGCAGCGAGTCATGGCGGCTCACTGTCATGGTTACAGCAGCAGAGCGACGGCGGCGCTCTGGGCTGTCAAGGGGTGGGGTCATGCCTTGACTCCGCCCCAGCAGCAGATCCCTGGGACTGAAGTGGCCCGTCACTGGCGGAGAACTTCGCTCCATCAACCCCCCGTTGCCATGGTTGTCGTTGGAGCGGCAAAGAGGACGGCGGAAGAGACCATCGGTTCGCTTCCTCCGGTGACTGTCAACAGGAAGTACGACCAGAGTTAACCCACATCTTGTCTACGTTCTAATCCACCTGTATATTCCAAAAGTAACAAGGGGTAAATGGTGTGCGTAGTCTGGTGGGCTACAGTTTCATTCTTGAGAGGACCTATGTAGTTTTTTCAGATTTTTTTTTTTTTTAATTTTAATAGAAAATTGATTGTTTTGGGGGGAAAAAACTGTAGATGTTTATTGCAGCAACACAGGATGGAAGAGTGAGGGCATGTGATTTGTTGCTCAGTTCTCTCCAACCATCAGGGTTCTGCTTCTGTTGACTCTACTCCTTACAGCTTTTAGTCACCATTTCTTTTCAGAAGAACTTCACCTTAATTCTTTCAATCTGGTGTCTCTTATTCCATCGTTCTCTGACTCTGTTTACGTCCAGGGATTATTTTACCGACTCAATGTCTGTTGCTCACAGAAACCAGGCACTAGGGAGCACAAGCCAGTGGATCTCTTGTGCTGGTCCCAAGCCCGGGTAAAGGCTGAGGGTTTTGTCAGGAATGACATCCGACGTAAAACACTTTTGCCAAAAATAATATGCGAGTTCGTCAAAGCGCTGCTGTACTGGATCAGCAGAGGCCCGAGTTAACAACGACCGCCACTGGTGCTGTTGACAAACGGTGCCATCGGAAATTGTGCTACTGTTAGTCGAAGACCCCGAGGAGGGAAATGTGTCAGGAGACAGAGGGAGAAGTGGAAATTGAAGAATGTAGGACTGAGGGTTGCAACTCTAAATGTGGGGACAATGACAGGCAAAGGTAGAGAGCTGGCTGACATG
>JARVLU010000646.1:2256356-2276624 GCA_031762415.1 Simpsonichthys santanae | reverse complement strand
TACTTTATACTTTATTGTTTTTGTCTTGAACTTTTTTGAATTTACCATGTCCTGGATGACTGAGAATCTTCACCAGCTGTTAATGACACAATCAGCCTGCCATAGACTGCCACCTTAGTTCAGCTCGCTGCTTGGAGCAACCATCAAACCAGCTGCACCGTCCCAGTGAAACGTAGCTAATTTGATCATTATAGTGCATTTATTAAGTAAAAGCTCAATTGAAACACACCAAATAATTGTTTTAGGTGTTTTTCTTGTTAAATTTTGAACAAATGAACAGCGGCTTGTCCCTCTGTGCGTGCCTGCAGCTTATGCAAATCGGGTTTTGAAATACAGCGGATTTGACTGTCACAATGCATTTATTAAGTAAAAGTTAAACTGAGACACACCTTTACTATAAGTTTGAGCAAACAAATAATTGTTTTTAAGTGTTAATCTTGTTAAATTCTTGTTAAAGTCCTCCTGTGCACGCTCCCGCGGCCTCCATTTGGCAGCCACTTGATTTTTGGCACAACTTCGGTCCACATTTCTGGGTTGTCAGTGGTGACGTGTAATAGATGTAACGTACACAGCAAATCAACACATTTATGGATTTTTCCACTTTTTCATACATATTTGGACTGATGCAACTTAGAGGGCAGTGCGACATGTATGGCAGAAAATACGGTAATAATGGGCCATTTAATGGCTGATAACATTTGAAGCGGGTGCACCGGTTGATACGTGACTGAAGAAACATCTCACTGGACTCATAACCTCCACTGTCACAGATCTCAGACCAGTCAGCAGCTTTGGGATGTGGCACATGTGCAGCTGACAAATGATGCAGTCGTGTCCAAATGGACCCAAATCTCTGAGAACGTTTCCAATAACTTCTTGAATATTTGTCACCAAGAATTAAGGGGGTCCATCTGGTACCAGCAAGTGCTAATAAAGTGGCGAGTTAGTGTATAATCCTTCAGCTACCACAAATCAACTTCTGCTCAACGTCTGTAAAATTAGCTGAGTATCAACATCTCTGTTTTCTATGGTCAGCTGATGGTGGCAGCCATCTTGGATTGGTCTGGATCTAAAATTTAATCAGTTTTAAATGTTTACTCAACGATTGCTTTGAGAGTTTTAATAAAATACGTCCTGGTTTATGAAATGTTTTACTAGCAGACACTTTGAGGTGCAGAGAAAGCGGCTAAACCTGTTTTGAAGCTGAAACACTGATGGAAATGAAAAGTATTCAGCTCGATGATGAAGTTTAATAACACTGCAGCTGAAATAGTTTCATATCTGCGAGTGCACACAGCGATTAACGCGGCGCTACATCACACCTGCACATCACACTTCCCGTCTCCCCTTCCCTCGCTGTGATTTCATTCTATATTTATTTGAGAGGCTGCAGAAACAAAATGAGCTCTGTTTTATTATCTCTCACAAGTGCACACTTCTCCTGCGTCGAGTGGCCTACCCCCTCTCACACCATCAGATTTAAAACGAGGGGAAGCGGTTGTTGGTGTTCGATGACGGGGACTGGTTTTGTGCGAGTGGGATACTCACTGGTTGAGGAAGGCGAACAGGTAGCGGGTCACCACCAGCGTCGCCCTCGGCACGCCCAGCAGGATCTTACGGATGCACTGCGCTCTCTCGTACAGGTTTTCAATCCCTGCAGCAAGAAAGGTGCATGATGTGGTCGTTATGAGGCTCAGCCGGCGTTACAAACAGACACTGAAGGAGCTGAATGCGTGTGGGCGGACACCAGACGACTCACGGACGCAGGAGATGAGGTCATTGAACCTGTCCTTTGGGAACAGAGGGTTCTGCAAACCCCTGAAGTACAGCTTCAGCACTCCAGCCACAGAGTTGATGTCGTGGTTGCTTTCCTCGTCAATCAGCGGGTCGTTGCCTGGACACGACACAGAAAAGGCATCCTCACCCGACACTTGGACAAACTGTCATGTGACCTTTTCCGTTCACCTCTCACCTCTCTCAAAGGAGTTCTTGATGTCGTTGACCTCCACCTGTGACCCTGACACCCGGAAAATCCCTTGATGCTGCAGACCTGTGGAGAACAGCAAGCAGGAGTTGGGAGAAGCAACCTCCAGATAAAATAAAAAAAAATAAAACTTATGGGATAACCTGGTTATGTTTCAGTTTGAAAAAATGAAACAGAAAAAATAATAATAAATGAGCTGCAAACCCCCCACCCCACATAGACAATGGATTGTGTTGATGGATATCTCTCTGGAGCTCTACAGCTCAGACGCAACTACAAATAAAATATAATTTAAAGCATAAACAGGTCATTTTAATATGAATGAACAGGTGTATTGAGTTCTTTGATTTGATGTTTTACAGTAGTCCCTCGTTTATCGTGGGGGATCCGTACTCTGAAGCCCCACGATAAGTGAAAAACCACAACGTAGGAATAGTAGTAGTCTAGTTTACTATTTATATATATTCTAAACAATGTTTCTAAACTCTAAAAGAGCACAGAATGTCATGATTTCAGCTCTCTGCCTCTTCTGCTCTCTGTCACCTGCAAGCGTTCTTGGCCACGCCCACTTCTTCGCTCTGCACAGAGATCAGCTGCAGCAGGAAGTTTATCCTGCAGTAAGGGCTGCACAAAGGTGCAGCAGGTGCTAAATAATTTAAAATTTATTTTAAATAAAAAGTCCATGCCGATCATGCGGCTCATCCATCAATCAGCCAATTGTATCATGTCTACTCTTATTTTGAAAAACCGCAATAGAGCGAGTGCGATAAACGAATTGCGAAATAGTATATTTATTTGTAGAGATTTTACTACAAAATGTTAAATTTAATATTTTGTCTCCACAGTCTTTACCCTTCTCTTATACAGTTTAAACTTTACAATGTTGACATTTATATCCTCTTTAACCCAGTGTGCCTCTCAGTGTTTAGGAATTTTTATTAATTTCTCCAGAAGTGCAGAGTACACCTAACCTTTAATAAACATCCTTTTTTTTAGTCATCAAATTGACATTTTATTATTATTATTATTATTATTGTTATTATTATTGTTATTATTGTTATTTTAGATAAAAGCAAGTTCCATTGGACTTTGTAGTAAAGAAAATTGTGGACTAGCTGTATTGGCACTCTTCAAATTTTCTTCAGAAATGTTCTAGTTTATTTCTACCTGGTGGTTTCTTGCTCCTCAGTGATGGAAGAGAAAACTTACCGTGCAGGTTGATGTAGCGGATGCAGCTCTCCACTAGCAACGGTATAGCTTTAGTTGAATCCTGTAAACAAAATAACCAGCATGTACTCAAACTGTATTATGAGATACTTTTGATCTTTTTGATTAAAACTTATACCATTTTTTTGGGACTATAAGGCGCACCAGATTGTAAGGTGCATTAAGCTAAACAAGTTAATTTTGACAAATTTGTGAGCAATGTGCACCTAGGCCTGTTACGAAAACACATGTTGCTGGGCGATTAATTGAATCAGAAATTATTGTGATATATGATAATATTGTTTGAAATTTGACAATAATAGTAATTGTCAAATTTAAGAAGAAATGTTGCTTAATTTTGTGTGTAGTACCTTTTTTTGACCACTGGATGGCAGTATAAGACTGTTTGAACTGAAGGAGGGCTAGTGAGGGAGCGAGCAGCGTGTCTCTTTTAGAAAATGGGAGGGAGGCCCCTTGACGTGACGTGGGCTGTCTCTTCGGTTCTCAAAATGGTGGACGCTCTGTGTGGTTTGAGCTCTTTAGCATTCATCACCCAAAGCTTTTACTAAAAAATCAGTAAAAAAGTTCTCAGCTTCTTTTTGCAGAGAAACAATTTTTTTAGACGAAGGCACAGGTTTAAACCATGAATTTGGGAGCTTGGACAAGAGTTTTTTTCACAAGTTCGGCCTGTTAGCTTAGCTCGTAGCTTAGCTTCTCAGCTTAGCTGCTTTTAACGATCCAAAAACATGAGTTTGGACGTTAAAACAGATTTTAAAGAGAAAGGGAGGTCAGTTAAGAGCACTGGAGTTGAACCTTTTGTCATCCAGTGTCTTCTGTAGAAAGAGAGAGACACGAAGAAACGATAAAGCCGATAAATGAAAATTAGGTTGATAATTTTTATTTATCATGTGATTAATTGATTTATTGTTTATTGCGACAGGCCTACGTGTACCACATAAAATCAGTTCAAGGTCAGTAAGCACAACCAGAATTAAAACATAAAGCGCACTCAATTATAGACCATCATCTTCAAAGTGTAAATGCCTATAGTTCCCAAACAGGAAGCTTCACTTTTAACCTTCAAATCAACATTTCATACATATAAATCATTTATTTACTCTGTTTTTAAGTCTTAGACGCTACATTGTTATCTATTCTTATACAACTAGAACTTAATCACATATTCCTTCTCTGTTCAGTTCCACTGGCTCCAAATTGAATCTTTAACTTTATTCTGAAAAACAGTTTTGCCACAAACTAAATAGATCCTTCCCACCCGTAGCCGAACTGAGGTGAAACTCTACCTGGTGCTTGCTATGGGAGTTCTTACGCCCACGACTGTGATGAGCAGAAAAAGAAGAGCAAAAATAAAGACGAGTGTCTCAGTCTCACAGAGTTCAAAATGAAGTGGTCAGAGGAGGAATAAGACATATTATTATAGTAAAGAGTAAATGTCTGTTGTGAAATGACAGACTGCCTCACCTGGTAGTCAGCAGTTCAGCTTTATATCCTGCCAGAAGGAACAAAAAAGGACATGAATGCAGAATAATGTCTGTATCGTAGCATATATTATGAAATACGAGCGTCAGTTTTACCTTCAGCCAAGGCTTTCTTTAAAATGTCATGTTTGGCCTGGAGTTTGGAAATGAGATTATTTCCCTCTAGATACTCACGGAACTTCTGAGGATTGAAAAACCGACAAGAAAAGGCTGATTTACTGATCCTGAAGGACATTTATAGTTAGTTCTGCCACTGCCGAGAAAAGCCAAAGAGCTGAGATGGACTTATGGTGACGTGCACATTAAACCTGATACAAAAAACACTGTTTATATGCACGACTGTATTAATATAAACTTTCATAACAAAAGAACTGCATTAAGGTAGTTTTAAGCCTTAGAGGCGTATCTTCAAAAATCAAAGGGAGTTTAGTTTTAGTAATTTAATTTGTTTGGTTATTCAGTGTTTAATTGTAATAGAGAGATGTTCAGCCCCCGACGACTCCTGTTTTATGTTTTTCCTAAGTAACAACCATTCCAACAAATTAAAAGTATGCCATCTAACATCCACCATATTTAAGCAAAGGGATGTAAAAGAGGAGCAGACAACAGAACCCCAAATGACGAGAAGTGAGACGGTCTTTAATTTGGTCTGAGACTTTGCAGACGTTCTCCCTTCAGAGTGTGAACGTTTCCTCACGGTGAAGTAGAAGAGCTCCGTCTCCTGCTGGTTGGCTCGCCTCTTGGCCAGGCTCGGCTTGTTCAAGTAGCCGTCCGACACGCTGGACTTGACCGACTCGGACGACGGGCTGTGGGTGAAGCTCTGGGACACGTCGCAGTCATCCAGCACCGTCATGTCCTGCAGGGTGGTCAGAGTCGCCCCCCAGGTCTTCTTCACCTGACAGGGTACAAACCACATAGGACAACATTTTATTTTCCCCTTACGGCATCACTGAATGGTTGATTTGTGTCCTGCTGCTTCTTTGTGGACAGAAACCTAAATTAATCCTGTCCAGAACCACAAAGTCTTCACCCAGTCCTCCGTTCTTCATATATTTCTACTTTCATGAATACAGACTTTCTTGATCAAAAGGTCTTCAGACTTTGTGATGGTCTTTCTTTGACTACTTCTGTTTTTATAATATCTGGTTTTGCTACAGTTTTGTACTTTTGGGATTAACCCACACAGTAAATCTTCAAAAAATGAAGCTCAATCAAGAATCTTCTGTTATGATTTTCAGTGGCAGTACATTGTACAACATAAAGAAAATTAACACAGAAATGTAAATAAATAAATAAATTAGTTTTCAGTGACCATGTGCCTGAGACTCAATTTCTAGTTAGTCTGTCTGCCTGTCTGCCTTGAGTGCTGCAGCCCCTCCCCCTTTGCCCCCAGATGTAGCAGGGATTACCATAGCAACCAACGATCTGGCACAATAATCAGTTTTTTTGTTGTTTTCTTTTTAAATCTTTTGTAGTTTGACTAATATTTTCATGATTATAACTTTTCAGTTGAGAAATGTTTGATAAAAACTTTAAATGTAACATTTAAAGACTGAAACACTGAAAAGGGCCAAAAGGATTTGGTTTCACTCTTGAGTTTCAAATTAAAGCTCACAAATAGTCTTCAAGTTAAGAGTCTGGCTATGTCATAGCTATTGTTTTGCTCATTTTAGCTACCGTTTTGCAAACTGAAAAGTTTTGCTTTTAGCAAGTGTTTTACTAATTTCAGCCTAAAGCTATGGTTATGCTAATTCTAGCTTTTAGCAACAATTTGGCTAACTTCAGTTTTGATTCTTACTTACAATCTTGCACATTTGTAGTTTCTAGCTACATTTGTGTAAATGTTAGCCTTAAACTGCCATTTTGTTCATTTTAGCTTGTTTATCTGTATGCTAATTCTAGCTTTTAGCTACGATTTCAGCATCTTCTGATGATTGTAAGCCTTACAGCACTCAGCATTCTTTCTGTTGTTAGCTATAGTTGCTAATTACCCAAAATGTTTGAGGTGGTGTGTGTTTGTTTCTCCATATGCAAAGTGTGTGTTTACAGCATGGCTAACGATGTGTTTTTATTTGCTCGTGATGATTGGGTGTGGTTGCATGTGTGTTGGAAGCTGCTGAGACGTGCAGATGCTGCTCATTAATCCTGGCTCCTTCAGCATTTTTATGCCCTTCAGGCTGCGTTAGCAGCTGCCCTCTGTTCGCCAACAGACTGCAGCACCGAGCCGCTCTCAGAGCTCAGCTTTACTCTTACAGGCTGCATCTGCTCCGTTATCACCTTTTTATTGTATAAATTACCAAAACCCTGTAAAAAACTGTTTTAACTGCCAGATAAACACGTGTTTTTATGTGACCCACTGATGACCAGAACTGGACAGCCGGCACCGGTAAAGCTGTGAAAACGAGTCTCCAGAGGGTGAGATGATGAAATCAGTTTCCACATCTTCAGTATTTAAGCTGCTTAAATCAAATGATCAATAAGGTTAAATAATCAAATCTTTATAAGGGGAAAAAAAAGCCACAAAATAAGTAAAAGTAAAAAGAACTGATGCGTAGATTGAATTAAAAACAAGCAGAACAGGAGTCAGATCTTTTAACTTAATAACTTATAAAACTCTTAACAGGACACAAAAATAGAAGAGGGTACAAAACAGTGTTATTTCAGGACAATTTATCTATTAATCAAGCTCTTAATAGTTTTGGTAGTTTTATATGAGGCAGCTTAAGTATACAAGGTAAGTATTGAGTGTGTACTTACCTGTCATGTAAAGTAATGTGTACATACCAGATTCGTACCTGGTATGTAATGGGTACGTACCAGGTTTGTACCTGGTTATAAAAAGGGTACGTACTGGGTTTGAACCTGGTATTTAATGGGTACGTACCAGGTTATACCTGGTAAGAAAAGGGTACAAACCACGTTTGTACCTAGTATGTAAAGTGCATGTGTTGTGCTTATACCTGGTAAGAAAAGGGTACACATCGGGTTTATACCTGGTATGTAAAGGGTACGTACCGGGTTTGTACCTGATATATAAACGGTACGTACTGGGTTTGCACTTGCTATAACAAGGGTACGTACTGGGTTTCAACCTGGTATTTAATGGGTACGTACCAGGTATGTACTTGGTAAGTAAAGTGTACGTACTGGGTCTGTACCTGGTAAGAAAAGGGTACATATCGGGCTTGTACCTGGTATGTAAAAGGTACAAGCCAGTTTGTTACCTGGTATGTGAAGAGTATAAACCGTGTGTGTACCTGTATGTAAAGGGTACATACCGCATTTATACCTGATATGTAAACTGTGTGTAACTGGAACTTACCTTGTAGGCACGCTCCCCATACAAGTTTTGTAACGGGTACATATGAGGGACCTACACGTACCAGGCTGTATTATAAAGTTATATGATACTTTGTACTTGCAGGACCTGTACCTGATGCATTGTGGGTCTGTACCACTGTGGTATTTACCTTTGAGCAGCACAATGGATCAGTGGTTAACACTTCACAGCAAGAAGGTCCTGGGTTCAATCCCCGGTTGGACCTGGGGTCTTTTTGTGTGGAGTTTGCATGTTCTTCTGGTGCACGTGTGGGTTTTCTCTGGATACTCCAGTTTCCTCCCACAGACCAAAACATGCATGTTAGACTGACATCAGGCAAAAGAGATCTGTGATCTCAATGGGATTTGCCTGGTTAAATAAAGGTTAATAAATTAATAAATTACCTGGTAAGTACTGGATACATACCCATCTGTATTATAATTTGTTACCAGATTTTCATGTAACATCTATTCTTTGAGAGATATGAATGTAAAGACCCAGTTTCATAGCACAATAAGTTGTTTTTTTTATATTTTGTCTCTGACTGTGGATTAAATTCTTAATTTTCTCTTTTCTGACCTCTTCGTTCTCGATCTTCAGAGATGCCAGGCGAGTCTGGAGCTGAGTGAGGCGGAGGGTGAGCTCAGCTTGGACCTGTGGCTGGGAGGCGATCTGGGTCACCTGACAGGAAGTGACAACACCATGACAACAAGAAAAACGTAGACATCCAGGTCTGTTCCAGTTCATCCTCAAGTATTTTATGTCACTGCTACTTCTAAGACTTTCACAACCTGAGCAAGTTTGTAACGGACATCTTTTTATTGTTACACCAATGTTTGAGAGAGTTTACTCTAATTATTTAATTTCTTATAGAAAAGGTTACAAGTTCTTACATATTCCAGTTTATACAGTCCCTTCAAAGTAAAACAGTCTGGCTGAATATTTAATTTTTCCTTCTTTGCATGATAAATTCACACTAACTGTGTCACCCATGTGGGCCTGGAAGCTGAAGCGCTGTGGCGGGCAGAAGGCTGTGGGGTAAAGTCCCAGCAGGCGCTGACGGTCGCGTGCGGGGTCCAGGTTCTCCACCGCCCCTTCCAGCACCTCCAGACCCGTCCTCCTGGAGGCTTCAAGGCTCAGTTCGGCTGATAGGTAGGTCCTCAGAGCTCGGCTCAGACTGGAGTGGTACCCTAAGTCACAGCACTGAAGGAAAAAGTTTATACAAGTGTTTAAATGTTGTGAGAAGTAAAGAACTTTGCTGATTATTCAAACCAAGCTTAGCCCAATAAATTCAAGGTGCTTTGGTTTCAGCTCTCCTGACTTTATATTCATTAAGATAAATAATTTTAATTTTATGATCAAATGTTTTGATGAAATTAACCTTTTTTAAATACTCAAGCTTTGTTCCTTTGACTGAACCAGCTGAACTACTTTCATTTGATTGCTCAGAGTGTGGATTGGTGATGACCCTCAGCTACTACCACACCAAATTTTAGCTCAACATCTGTAAAACTGATGAAGTTATAGCTCTTTTCTTGTTCTTCAAGGTTGATTAGCTGTGACAGCCATCTTGAAGTAGAAGTTAGATTGGCTGGTTTTTAGATACAAGTCTCTCTATCTGGTCCTGTACTTTCTTAACTGTGTATTTATATCTTAAAATACCACAACCAGTACATCCTATGTTGTCACAGTGTTTTACAAATGTCTGTCTTTGGAACTGATTCAAGAGAGAGAGTGTTTGAATTTGCTGCCTGTTTCTTTGAATAATTTTCAAAAGGACTTGAACTTGTCAGAGCAGGTTCAAGTCCAGAACCATAGAAGGTTTAAATTTATTTTAAAGGGGTGAGAAAGTTGTTCTTTTGGTAAAATTAACTGTTTTTGATTTAATTGCTGCTCTGATTTAGTAACGTGGTCTGTGGCTGTTCACCTGATGTTTATTATGTTTTGGTTGTCCTGAAAAATATATTTTTAATCTCATTGAGACTTTAATTTGGATAAAGGATACACGTGACGCCAAAAGTCAAATCACTGTACTGTACTCAGTTCACATGATGAAGATTTGCGGTGTTCCTCATGGCTTTGTCTATGGTCCCATTCCATTTTCACATAATAGGTCAACTTTGTGGTGAAAATGTTAACTCAGTTTGAAAACCTGATTCTGTAAATGACACTAGCTCTTTTCTTTTCAGTTTTTTTAGACTTAATTTCTTGGGGGAACAAAACATTTTAGACATCAATTTAAACAAAATAAGCAGATAAAGTTGTGCCTAATTTCCCTAAGATTTTGATTAAGATTTGTATTTCTTCCAAGCTTGAGTACATTTAATTCCATATATTGTTTAAACAGTCAATGCTTTATTGCCATACATGGAATGAAAATGCAGCCACTCCTCTTCACAGAACCAAGAAAGAACAGATATTTAAAACACCTCAATTTTCTGTTTTCCTGATTGGCACAGAATAAATATTACGATTCTATTTGTGATTTTTGGTCTTTAAATAGACCAGACAAACAAAATGCTCTTAATTTATTCCACCATTTAGATAAAAAAAACAGACGTTCCTAATCAATTATTGAACTACTAACTCTTATAAGACAAGAACCAAAATCTGTTAGAGCTATAACTACTGTATATAAATTATACTTACGTCAATGATGTCAGGCAAATCGTGGATGTAGTATTTATACACAGAGGCATTTGTCGCCTCCATAGTCAGTAAATACTCGTTTCTGGCCTTTAAAGTCTTCAGTTTGTTCTCGGAGTATTTTGCCTTCCTCTGATGAAGAAACAGACTCTTAGTTTAATTTTAAAAAATAATGACAGAAATTTTGTGTTCGAGTGTTTCACCTTCTCTCTCATCTTCTCCATCTTGCGGGCGGCGTTGCGTCTCTGGTGGCGTTCCTCTATCCGCAGGCCAAACACAGGCTCCACCCCTCCGCCCGACCCAGTCACGCCCTTCACGCGGCCCTCCTGACGCTCCGCCTCCCGCAGCTTGGCTTCCGCGCTGATCATCTCCGCGTTGTACATGTGGTACGTCTTCATCACCTGCAGTAGCCCATAATACCAAAGTCAGACAGGAAGATGACGTTAAACTGCAGCCAGGTCCTGATATCTTCATCTCACAAGGTTATCAGGCTCCATCTGATTAGATTTTCTGCTTAGACAAGGTCACCTTCAAGGGCAACAACTCTATTGTTGATGAGCGCCAGTAATCGGCAGACTTTCTCCTTCACAGCTCTTTTTAGACTGGATGAGAAACAAACGACTGGGCTAGAAAACACGAGGCAGCAAAAACTTCCTGTTGATTAGAAAATTTACATTTAAAAGAGATCCAGTCTGAGCTTTCAGAACATTTCTCTGAAACCTTTTGTGGTCCCAGTTTCTGGTGTGTTAGAAAAATGCACATTGATTAAATTTCAGCCTCATTATTGTCTTATTTTGTTTATGTGTCAGGCACATAAAAGATCCTAGGTTCAAATATTAATACTTTTCAGGCTTTTTCTGCTTTTATGCCTTTCCTGCAGGTATCCAATGAAGAGCAAATGAGGGTTAAAAATTTTGTTTATACACCACACTACATTTAGATATGTACAGTATCTTGTGTCTCTATGGTGTGTTGAAATATATAGCTGTAAGAAAATAACGTCCTGACATCGCCTCCTACAGCATCTGATACCCTGAGAGACAGCACAATTACCAGTGACAATTTAACAGCTGTTAACTTGTGCAACTTCTTTTGTTGCATTATGAGTAAACATAACGTTATCATCTGCATACAGTGAAATATCAGAATATCCAGGACATGTCATGGGTATCTGTTTCAAAAACTTTTTGTTAGTCATTGGACACATTCATTGTCTTGTGTTCCTATGGCATATTGAGGTATGGGGTGTCAAATAATTTCATAGTTACTCTTTTCATATCAGATAATGTAATAAATGTAGTGTGATCTCCAGAGGCATCACAACATGTTAACTTGCTTACAGTGTCTTGTATAGATTTATTGTGTGTAGAAATAGCCAGATCATCTGCATATATTTGAATATGACATTGTCTATATGCAGAAAGTAGATCTATAATAAACAGAACCGAGTCCAACACTGAGCCTGGTAGAACACCAGTTGATCAATGGAAGAAAAATCAGTTGAGAGCATATGTAACGGACTGTAAATTATTTAAAAAATGTATTTCCAAACTCTAGATTGTTTATGTATGCTTGTCTGTTTTTTTTTTCTTTTCTTTTCATTCAACCTTTATTTAAGCAGTTTAATCCCATTGAGCCTCGAGGACTCATGTACAAGAGAGACCTGTTTGACTGTGTTGGTTGTAAATACAGTATATTGCTTTGATTTCATTGTATTTGTAGTTTTCAATACGTTGTTATTTTTTGTACCTCACAGGATGCCATAGTAATAAGGCCAGCCTTGTAAAAGCTGACAGTAATCAGTGCACTAATTAGTGGATGAAAAACAACTGTCAGCAGGACTCAGATGTTTGGTGTAAAGGAAACCAAGACAAACTATGCTGCTTTACATTCCCCCGGTGAAAACAGCAAAGTACGTTTTGTTTGTATTTAAATGTTTGTATTATCTGCACATGTTTTGTATCTAAATGTTTGTATATATATTTTAGTTTTCACAGTGAATGTGATAATCCTGATGGAAGAGAAAATAAAGAACCTGGTAAAACACCCGTTGAGACTGCGCTGAACCTTGTTAAAGACCTGGGGGCTGCTACAGCATATCATGGCTGATTCAAAACCTTTCAGTAAGTTCAAGGAGCACTGCTTCACCAAGTCTTATACTTAAATATATTATAAATGTACTTTCCTGCTTTGAAAAGCTCAAGAGGTTGTTCTACTCACTGTATAAAGCTCATTCAGAAGCTTCATGACGTCTTCCTGAATCTGCAGGAGAACCTCTTTACTCTGAGAGAGACAAACAAAAATCAAGAAACTTAAACACAAGATGAGCCGAACACCTTATTAAATTAATTTTTTCAGTTTTCACACACAAACGGCAGAAATCACTTCTGACATGTTTCAAACATTTTTCACTCTAAATATACATCAAATGTTAAATTTGTTTGAGCTGTTTTAAGCAGCTTGCTGTTATTAAACAGATTATTAGACAGATCAACCTGGAGATAACGACTCAATTAAAATTAATATCAGAAACAACAAACCAAAAAGTATAAACGGACGGCTGCTCTAACCACTCATCCACCGCCCCGTTATAGAAGGTTATAGAAGGTCATATAAGGTCAATGTAGTCATGTGTTTTGTATACATAAGTGGCTACACGGTGGCTCAGTTGGTAGAGCTACTTCCTCTCAGCGAGAAGGGCGCTGGATTGAATCCCAGCCTGGAGGACTTCCTGGGTGGAGTTTACATGTTCTCTCCGTGCTGCATGGGTTTTCTCCGGGTACAGTACTCCAGTTTCCTCCCACAGACCAAAAACATGCATGTTAGACTGATTAATAACTCTAAACTGTCCCTAGATGAGAGAGTTGTCTCAATTGTCCCTGTGATGGACTAGAGACATGTCCACGCCTCTCACACAGTGACTGCTGGACATGGACACCAGTGACCCCCACGACCCGACAAGTAAAAAAGAAAGATAATGGATGGATGGATCTTCTACCAGGTCACATGACCACATGTGACCTGGGGGGATGTGGTGCCCATGGCCACCATCTTTGGCCACCCCAACTATTTGAGGAAACTATACTTTTAAGCAATGTAAAAATTAGAAAATATAGTTTCCTCAAATTTCCAGTTCTCTCTTTTTACTCTGTGACTGGGAACAATAAACCCAACAAATCAAAGGAACTGATTTTTTTTTGTTTGTTTTTTGTTAATAAGGTAAATAATTGTGAGGGCTTTTAATGTTGAAGCTATGATTTGAATCTCCTTTTCCACAAAATTTATACATATATTTTTCACCCTACTACTAAAGTATTTTGCATTTTAAAATGCATTTCTAAGCTAAAAATGTATTATTTTTATTATTATTTTTTGGCTCCACGGGTACTTTCATGTTGACAGTTTTGGCCCACGTGTCCAACACTTTGGACACAGCTGATTTAAAGGAATTACAGTTTTTGGAGTTTTCAAACCATCTTCCTGTTGTTGCTCAACCTCATGAATATTTGATAAAGTGATATAAAAATAGTGTTACCTGAGTAAACCTGACAGGCTTCCCTGCGCTCACATCTCTGCATGTGTCCTGGTTTTTATTCACCTTATTAAAGTCAGAGTTGATTTTAATGAGAAGTAAAGAGTGCGTTCCCCGGAGTCCTGGCGTCCTGCTGTGAACTTTAACAAATTAAACGCGGGCACGTGCCTCTCTGCCGCCTCGAACCGCAGCTCGCTGCGTTCATTATTAATCTGGCTTCCAGCTCGTCTCTTATTCATGCGGACTGAAGTGCAGCGGCTGCAGGCAGGAGGACCTCCGTCACAGCCTCCCGTCTCCTCAGAAGACAGACGGGAGAAGAGACAGACGGCTGAGTGACCATGACAACGCCAACCGCCCCGTGGCCATGGCGACGGGCGCATCTGATCTGTTCTCCGTGGGCGCGGTGGGAATGGGATTCATCCATCCTGGGATTCCAGTCATTTAGCATAATGCAATATTGATGCAGACGAAGAACTCTTCCTTCAAAGCGCTCGACTGGTGAACGCACGAGGCAGAGATTCAGCAGGAACTTCGGTTATGGATCGGTTTGTTTGTGGTCAGAGCCATTCATCAGGTCCGGGTCAGTTTGCTTCATGGATCTCTAGTGTTTCTGATTCTGTTTAAAGATCCACATTCTCTGTTTGAAGAGGCTTTAATGTTTGAGCTCCAAGAAAAACATGACTCACTACTTGGTGGTGAAGTTTTGTTGGTTTCCACCAGGTTTGGACGCAGAAAGTTCACTCCGAACCATTAAAGTGTCTGTGACATGATTTATCAACTTTGCAGAAAGTGGCACAAAATAAATATCTTGTATCATTGAACTATGTTCGTTTTTGCAAACAAACTTATAAATATATTAAAATTTCATTCAAAGTCATTTTAGATTTGGCGCTCTGGTTTCGTCACTAGAAATCCTTGAACTTGGCTACGTCATCTGTGACGTGAGATTGGTTGTCTCTGCTCCAACGCGCATTCAAATTAATGATGGCTGAGCATGTACAAATCAGACTAATGTAGCAATATATTGGTATTTGATCATATATTGGTATTTGATTTGTTGGGTTGATGTTTGTTGCTTTCTTGTGCTCGTAAAGTTCACTTTAGTCTGCTCTCAGAAACAAAAGTGTAATTTGAGTAAGTGTCCTTTTAAAAGGGGGTCGATCAGCCTTTTGGTCTATGGACTGCCCAAAAGACTGATCGATGTTCTGAAAGATCAACTGTCAGTTGCTACAACAGATTCATTGAAGGTGTGAATCGACACAAAGTTGATCAACTGTTATGTAGACGATACAATATTAATTGGAAAAATGTCCAACTGCCCTCTATTGATTACTATATCAACTACAATTTGATATTTAGCCAAGTTTTATGAATAGTCATCCAAAAGTCTCCTTTTTGAAAGGAGTCTGTGAAGGTTTGTGGTGCTTTGTACCACAAAGTGAAAATAAAAAGATTCATTACAGCCAAAAGTTTATATTTTGCTTAATATTACTCACTTTGAGAATAACTTTTTCATCTGTTTGGATGTTAAACCCAAACATCATAAAAAGGATTACCAACAAATTTGCAGAACGTCTGCATCGACCTCTTAAATCTACTCGCCCAAATGATACCATTCTTAAACTGCAGTTTTGGGCCGCACAAAATCACTTCAAGGGCCACAAATGGCCCTCGGGCCGCACGTTGGACACCCCGGCTCTAAGTGTTTTAGTCTAGATTTTTTAGCTGATAATCTGCGTCTCTCCACTGGAATGAAACAACTATAAAAATTACAGACAACCTTTAAAAAAACAAGAGGACTGAACCGTCACCTTCACCCTTTATTTCATGGTGAAAATTAAAGATGAACCATTTGAGCCCAAATTATTTTGTTTACTCATTTTGATGCATTTAACGTGATTTCTGAGAACGACAACCAACTGCAGCAGGTTAAAAGGACGACAATGAAGAAAACTGAGAGCGTCTGTGAATTATTCTCAGCGTGGAACGATGGAGCTCACCCTCTTCAGCAGGCGAGCCGAGTCCTCGCTGATGTGCGTCAGGCGGCTGATGACGTTGTTCAGGTAGAGGTCGCTGAGGGTGGCGTGGTCCTTACTCTCCCTCCTCACCTGAAAAAACAACATGCGTCGAGGAATTCAGAACTTTTCCGTGTTTTGTTGTAAAGGCGTGCTGAGTGGAGCCCGACTGACCTGGTTTAACAGCAAGTACCAGCAGTTGACAGGAGAAAGAAGGTTCTGGTCTTTTCTGGAACAAAAACAGCGAGAAGTCCTTCAGATGACGCAAAAACAACAAAAACCCTCTCCTGAACTACAGGGCCGATTTTTAAATGAACCTGTCCTTCCCTTTAGGAGATGGCCGCCACAGCTGACCAGCACGGAAACAACTGTAAAGCAGTCGGTTTGAAATATTTTTTATTTCGGCTGCGCTCTTCACATGATTGTTTTTACGCTGGAGGTCCTTCCTGCCACAACCAGACCACCGAGCTACCACAGCCCTCTGTGTGGAGCAGATGGTGGGAGTTTAGGGCCTTGCTCAAGGGCCAGAGTGGGGCAAATGAGGGTGGAGGCAGTTGAAAATGTTTCACCTTTCACACCCACGTTTTGATGTTGTTGGTCAGGGGAGTTGAACTGGTAACCTTCCAATCACAGGTCCACCTTCTCTAACCTCTGCACCACCACTCCCCGGTTGGTTTAACAGATATGGAGATAACATTTGATGTGGTAGTAGCTGAGAGTCATTGCCTAAAGGTACTTAAATCATGTTCCATTTTGTAAACGTATTTAAGATTATACATAAAATTATGATCAAGATTAGATCCCAAAGTCAACAATGATACTTTCAAAATAAGATCATTGTAACTGAAAAAAATAAATAAATAAATAAAAATAAACTGAACAGCTTTTAATTATCTGATACTTTTGGACACTTTTCATTTGACTCCTGGATCAACTGTTCTTCCATATTTTATTTTAATTTTCTTTAGTTTAGTTTATGGTTAAACTACTTCTGCAGATTTTGTTATATTTACCATAAATATATCAAAAGATTTGGCTCATTAAAGAGAGAGCTGCTCTAACGTTTGGCTTTTCCAACTTTTATACTTTAAATACCTGTGTGTGTGTGTGTGTGTGTGTGTATATATATATATATATATATATATAGTGTGTGTGTGTGTGTTTACTTTGTAGTTCTTGTGCTTTTGTGAAATTGTAGAAACCGTTCTGCCACTTTTAGCTTTCAGCTAATGTTCTGCTAGTTTTAGCTTGTAGCACTCTTTTTCTTATAATTAGACTTGTGCTATGTGTAGCTCTTAGCTAACTTTTTGCTACTTTTAGCTTCTAATTAGCTTTTTGTTACTTTGACATGTTGTGTGTTAGCTACTAGCTGGCATTATTCAGTTTTAGCTGTTTGCTACTTAGTAAAGTTTAGCTACTTTCTTTTGGCCTTCTTAAAGTAAACCTGATTTATAGAATAACAAGTAAAATAAAAAAAATTAAGAATACTGTATTTGCAACATTCTTCAACGTTTGCGCACAGCTACAGATGGTTTTAGAGAAACATTTTGAAAGCGCTGTCAGCTGCTCGAGCTCTGTATGTTTTATCAGATCATGTTGCACCTAAAAAAATCTAAGTTTTACATAAGGGGGCTAAAATATTTATATATATATTGATAATTTATATATATATATTAGCTTCTACAAGCTTAATTTCAGTTTTTGCCTTTTTATTTACAGTATTTTCAGCTGATCCAAAATCTCATTTTATGAAACAAACCAGCTACAATGAATTGAACCCTCCTGCTGCCCTTGAGTCAAACTCATCCCTGAAGGCTCAGTTTTAGACCTCGGGTCATTTTGACCTAAGGGCAGCAGCAGGGTTAATAATCCCCCCCCCCCCCCCCCCACGCAGCTGCATGACGACGACCGTTAACCCACTTGTATTGCTGATGATCTTTCGTGCTGCGTGTTTTGGCCATGAAGCGCTCCGCCAGCTTCTCCAGGTTTCTGGAATATTCCGTTTCGATCTCGGCCTTCTTCCTGAAGAAGTCCTGCAGGTCCTGGAGCAGCTGCACCCGCATCTCCGTCTGCTGCTCCAGACAGCGCTGCTGCTCCACCAGCTGGGTCCGCACATCTGCACCACAAGCGCACAATCAGAAACATTGCTGAGAAGATCCACCGGGGATTAATTTTTATTATCTGCTGCCACGAAAGGCGGGCGACCATGTAATTCTCTGCCCGTTCATTAATTATCTATCAAACCACCGGATGGATAAAAAAAAAGAAAAATCCTCAGACAGTAACTATTTGAAGTAACTTTACATCCCATTAACTTGATTTAAGGTGGCCGCCAGTTATAAACTTTATCAAACACACAAAAGTCAATAACTCAACCAGTTTGACTGATATTGGAGTTAAACTTGGTGTGGTAGTAGCTGAGAGTTGTCTCCAACATGTAGACTGAGGGCTAAGAAATCATATGTTTGCATGAAAGGGCAGGTGATAAATATGTATCACTTTTACAACATGTTAACATGATAGTGTGACAGTATTGACTTTAGATGACATCATCTTATTCTACAGTTTTCCTTCTTGAATTCACAAACGGGAAGAATTTTTTTTTCTTCATTATTTTTATTTTCACAGATGAAGTCTGTCCATTTCTCTGATGGAGTCACCTTGGAATAAACCCCCCCCCCCCCCACACACACACACACACACACATTGACTCAGCCTTGGTAAAGCCTGGCTGCACGCTTCACAGCTCCATGTTTCTATTTCTGCAGCAACCGGAGAGAGCGAGCACAGAAAACAATGTAACTCTTCTCTCTCTCTCTTTCTCTCGCTCTCACACACACAAACACTTCACTGAAGACCCGATCGACTCCACTACCTGTTGTCTTGGTAACCACACACTGTGTGTGAACCATGTGATGAGGAAGGTGAAGAGCATGCATCTGTCGCATCCACACATGCATGCATGCATACAAACGTGCACGCACACACACACAACCACACACGGCGCTGTGGGAAAACTGCAGAGTCTATGAAACACTGTGGTTGCATGTGATGTGCGAGCGTAGATCGATTCTCGCATCTCTTTCCTTTTCTTTGCTCACTGAATTAAAATGGCAGCCATCTTGTGTCGTTAGCACGTGAAGCTGCAACACTTTCCTGTTAACGAAGCAGCTGAAGCCGATGGTTGAGCAGGAAGAACGCTCGCAGGTCAAACACGGCGGTTTCATTCGGAGCCGTCGGCAGTTTAATCACTGCTCTGAAGTGGCCTCCAGGGAAGAGTTTCCTGTTTGGAGTGTGACCGCGGGCCGCCGAGAGGGAATACAACCATTCACACGCTGGGGTTCTGTGTCTGAAAACAGCCGAAGCCATGCCAACTCAAACAAAATAAACAGTAATAGTAGCAGAAATACAGCTGAGCGGACAAAAACACGGTCAAGTCAAACTGCAGGAAGATTTCTGTTCAAACTACAGATGTGACTGTGAGCTAAAGTCGACCGAAGGAGCAAAAACTGACTTATTAAGACAAGAACAGCCACACTTTAGGCTAATGACTAAAAGCAGCAAAACACAAGCTAAAGTAGTAAATTGCTCGCTAGAAGCAGCTAAAGTTTTTCCAAAAAAAAAAAAAAAAGGTTGATTTCAAGCTAAAAATAGTCAAATGTAAGCTTAAAGCCTAAAGTAGCAAAAGGCTTGCTAGAACGTTGGCAACAAAAATGTTAAATCATGTCAGTAGCAAAGTAGCTCAAAGTAGCAAAACTGTTCACAAATAATCTAAAAAAGCTAAGTCTGGTCCTCTGGACATTCAAAAAACAAAAGCAAAAAAAAAAAAATGTAGAAACGTTTTGTCTTTCCTCTGAAAGCTTCTTCAGTCTGAGATGCTGTATTCAGCTCAGTCTTATAAATAGCACCTTCTCACAGTGGCTCAACCAGTTTGCTGCTGACAGACAAAACCAGCTGCTCACATGGTCAAGGAGGACCATCAGCCTAACAATGGATCGTTAGCACCTGATGGTTGTTTGCTATTCACAGAGGGCTGAGTGATACAAGCAATAACAGCATTGTAGGAG
>JARVLU010000646.1:2181719-2199471 GCA_031762415.1 Simpsonichthys santanae | reverse complement strand
ATACTTTTAAGCTCTGATTAAAAAAAAAAATACATTTTGCATATGTAACAAATATGCAAATCCTATTTTTTCTACATATTTTAAAAAAACAAAACATCTTGACATTCTGCATGTGAGTGGAGCCCCCTAGTGGTCAGCCACAGTATGAGTGAGTGTTTGGGCGTGCGCCTGTCGCCTCACCAACTTGGATGGCGGCGATAAACAGGACACGGGGGCGTAGAAGGGACAAACTACCTCCTGCCACTCGTCTTTTGCTTTATTGTGCGGAGCTGAGAGATAATCAACTAGTTTCACTCAGAAAGAAAGTCGAGTCCAAATAAACAACTTCAAGTTTTAAATAAGCCCAAATGACAGTGACATGATTTTATTTCATTTATCGTGATTTTATTTCAACAGCAAACCACAACTCACAGCATTTACAACGGCAACTGGTCGCAGACTTCCTGATGTTTTCATGTTGCCATATTTAGCAGTGGTAGGCGGGGCTTAAAATCAGGCCACTGTAGCAGACCAATCAGGGATGAAATGCCTCTCTGAAGGGGGAGGAGCTTTTATACATTTAAACAAAAATAAAATATTTTTATTCTTTTGTTTTTTGCTGCGTCAGTCTCACCGTTTATTTATTTATTTTACGTAGACATGCCTGTAGCTTTAAACTCTAAAATGTTTTTTATTTTTTTATTTTTTTTAGATTCAAGCAGCAAAACGTTTCAAATCCAAACAGTAAAAAAACATAAATTCAAATGTTCCTCATTTGAGTTTCAAAATGCTAAAATCCCACATTTTAATTGTAACATTCAAACCGATGCACTCGGACTCTTCAGACTGAACTTGTTCAGCAAAATCTGCTCCTTTCATTGATGAGAGATGTGGAAAAAGGATGAATAAATTACTGATGAAACATTGAATCAACATTTTTTAAATGTAACTAAATTTATCATTGTTTTTTTTCTGTACTTTGGCATCAAAAGGACAAAACAGTTTCTGCGCCTCGTTTGGCCACAGACGAAGACGTTGCCGTTCAGACGTCCTAAATCTGAACAAATCCTCTGATTTCTGCTCGTGGACTCTGAGTCAAATGAACGTTTACCGGCCGGTCGGTGTTTTTAACAGGAGTTTGAGTCGGACCTCAGCTCAGGGTTGTCTTCATGCCTCTTTGTTCCTGTTTCTCTGGCAGACTCTGAGAACGCCATCGTGTCGCTCTCTGCGCTGCTGGCCAGCCTCAACAGCTGCTGCAACCCCTGGATCTACATGATCTTCAGCGGCCACCTGCTCTCAGACTTTGTCGGCGTTTTGCCGTGTTGCCAGCGGCTCAAGAGCAGATTCCACCACCAGGACTCTGACAGCAGCATCCGCCGGACCACCGTGCTGTCGCGCCTGCAGGCTCCCAGGCTCTCGGAGCCTTTCAGAGACGTTAAGAACTGTCCGCAGGCGTCGTCAGCCACGTGACCGCCGGGAAACTACTTGAAGGTGGACCAGAAAGTTCTGGAGCTGCTGGTTGTGGTGAAGCAGTTTCCTCTGGTCTGCTCTGAACTGGAAACGTTCCGGTGGCAGCTTTTATTGGTTTCACTTTAACTGGAGCTGTCAGCCCGATGGACCGGCGTACTTCCTGAATACTCTAACATGAAGTTTCTTTTTGTGGAAGTTAACAAACGTCCTGCATGTTCTTTTATTTTAAATGGATACATTTGTACAACTCCAGGACCAAGAACATCATGACGCTGTGGAAATGTAAAAACAAAAGCAAGGATTTGTAAATCTCATCAACTCAACGTTCCTTCACAGTCAAATAAACGTAAACGATGTTTAAATTAAGAAACCGCTGTTTTTAGGAGAGAGTAGTTTCTACAAAGTATTTGGACGGAAGCAGCACGTTCTGAGAACGTTGTTTCCTCCGTGAAGCATCTTCTTCTAACAACAAACTGAACATTCAGGACCTGAGGAGACCAGATGCTGGAGGTTTAGGAGGAAATCATTCTGCAATCTGCTTCCTCAGATAAATAATGTCACAAACAGATTTTCATGTCAGTGCCTGATCTGTCGAGGCCCGGTGCTGTACGAATGAATCGTCCTGCTCTGGTCCGATGGAGGACTCCAGCTGTTCTGCATCATGGGAGCAGATGATACTTTTCTGGACTGATGGAGTCTTTCCAGATCTGTAATCTGCTCACACCAGAGGCATTAATGCACCTCCATACCATCAGAGAGGCAGCCTCTTGAACTAAGCGCTAATAACAGTCTGATGGTCCTGTTCCTCTTTTAATATTTGTGCTTTCCCAAAATGTTTTAGATTTGGACCCGTCTGACCTCAGAAAAGTTCTGGACTTCAGCTCAGTCCATTTGAAACGAGCTCTGGTCCAGAGGAGACGGCAGAGGTTCTGGATGGTGTTCACATCTGGCTTCTTGTTTGTCTGATAGAGCTTTAAACATCATCTGTGGATGAACTGATAGTGATCTGTGGAAGAGTTCCTGAGTCCAGACCAGAACCAGAACTGGTTTTAGTGCAGAGGGCCTGAAGACCACGACCCTCCAACATGGACAGTTGGATCTATAATAATTAAGAGTTTTAAGTTTCATTTTGAAGATTTAAGAAAAAATATTTTCTAAAAAACAAAAATGTTTGTTCATCTTTTCTTTCAACCACACATGTTAATTTTTATTTATTGAATGACAATCATAAGAAAAGGAGGACAACAGTTAAAACTTGTATGAAAGTTTTCTTGTATATAAATAAATTATTCACGCAGCTCTTTAAACAACCTGGTGTCACTAAACGTTTCACAGCAACATATATAATTTATGACTTTTACTTTGTTAAATAGCGTAAACTGCACTGTTTATACGTTTCATGATGTTTTACTAAATGTTAATATTTTATTCCTGTAGCATGTTTTTTATTGGGTCTGTAAATATTTTACTGACGTTAATGTGATTTAAAGTATTTATATCAGCTCACTGTTCATAAAGGTTCCTTCAGATTATTATGATCCTAAATTTGTTTTTAATTCCTGTTTGTGACGTTTTGCTGCTTTAGGAGCAGAAACGGGCCGGCGGTGAGTTATTTCTGTAAAATAGGATGTTATTGATACATGAGTTGTAAATAAGATATTTATTCATTAATTTTTGTTTTTCATCTGCAACAGCTTTACTTTTAATTTTTATTTTTTATTGTTTTACCACCAGGACCTCATTTTCTGATTCCCTGTAACTCCTGCAGTAGAAATGTTCATGAAACCAAATAAAAAATGGAGCACCTGAATGCATCACCTGCCGCCTCTCAGGACGAGGCTTCCAGCAAATCTCTGTTCAGAGTATGTGCTGTGCACGACTCTCAGCTACTACCACACCAAAGTTTAGCTCTGTATCTTTAAGGAGTTTCATCAAAATTTGTCTTCTGGTTCTCGAGATATTTTACTAACAGATTATAAAAGGTGAGCAAGAATAAAAAAAACAACAACTTATTTTTAATAATAAATCATAAATCCTTAAATGTAAAAAAAAAAAAAAAAGATTGTGAAGGTAATTTTTTATTTTTATTTTTTTAATTAAATGCATCGTTTAAAAAGATGAAACGTCCTCAAACGGGTCCTTTTATTTTTTGAATATTGGAACAAAGCTAATAATAAATCTGTTTGAGCAGATCAAATATAAAACCATAAAACATGAAACCTGAAGCACAACATACCAAAAGAAAACTAAAATAAAAGTTCTGATCAGGCTCACTCGACTCAACAAAACTATTTACTGTTTAAATTAATTCTATTTATTAACTTCACATTATTATTTTAGCATGAAATCATTTAACTGACATCAATATGCATAAATTAAACAAAACCAAAATTATTTACCAGTTAACAGATGTGGTGTTTAACAGAACAACATTAAACAATATCTTACCTGTTGCAGAAAGCTTTTTGACCAATCTCAGTTTGTAAATTCTTAAACTCTGACCAGACGGATGACCTAACATCAAACAGAAGTGTGTGTGTGTGTGTGTGTGCGTGCGTGCGTGCGTGCTTGTGTGTGTGTGTGTATATACAGTATATATATATATATATATATATATATATATATATAGATATAGATATGTATAGATATGTATACTGTATATAATTTCTGTAAAACAACCGTGAACAGAATGTAAAGGTCTGTATGTGATGTGCTGTGAATTATTGAGATTTAAGTTTTTTTCAGACGTCAGAAATCTGCCTGTCGTTCCAAGAAACATCTGTAACATGTAAGATATTGATTTTTCATTACTGTTCCTTCAAAATGGCTGAAATATTAATAGAAACCAAGAGATAAACCCTGATTATTTGTCATAATAATCCTCAGCATTTAGTCATTTAATTTGTTTCTGTCATTGAAGAACCCATTTGAAGTTAAATACCGTACGTTCGCTGTAAGACACCTCAGCTCAAGTCTTTTCCTACAACAACTGTTATGAAAGACTCATTTGGAGGCAGGATGTTGTGCAACAGTGTCTGGGAAACAATAACTACTTTGCTGCAACACGCAGCTGATTTAGAGATTGTGTGTTTTCAGGAGCTCAAATTGATCCCCTGAGGAGCCGTCATTTCCTGTCCTGGCAAACAACATTAGTTTGAAAACACCTTAAAAAAAATAGGTTCAGAGGGTTTCCTGTCAGGGCGGCTCAGTTGGTAGAGCTGTTGTCTGTCAGTGAGAAGGTTGTTGAGTCAAATCCCAGTCCGGGACCTTTCTGGGTGGAGTTTGCATGTTCTTTTCATGATGTGTGAGTTTTCTCTCACAGACCAAAAACGTGCATGTTAGACTGACTGGTAACTCTAAACTGTCCCTATGTGTCCCTGTGATGGACTGGAGATCTGTCCAAGTGTCCCTGTGATGGACTGGAGATCTGTCCAAATGTCCCTGTGATGGACTGGAGATCTGTCCAAATGTCCCTGTGATGGACTGGAGACCTGTCCAGGTGTAATTGTGATGAGCTGGAGACCTGTCCAGGTGTCCTCCACCTCTTGTATAGTGGTAGCTGGATATGGGCACTAGTGACCTCTGCAACCTTAAAATGAAAAAGCGGTTGACAGATAATGGATGGATGGAGTATCCTGTCGTCGTTTTCACCCTCTTGATGTTGATTTTACGACCTTTTTAGCGTAAATTTGCAAGGAACAAGGTAAGATCAGTTTTAGGTAGAACCTGGCACATGGGGAACCGGGACATCACCATGGAGTGTCCAATGGGGTGGTGGTCCCCACTTGGGATGGAGGATTTGACCGATTGTTGAACCTCTGATCCAGGAGGAAAAGCGTCTTCAGTCCAGGTCCTTGAACAGTGGATTGGATCTTTACCCGTGGGGTGTCGCTGATGGGGGTCTTGGGAGTTGGCCTCTCCAGTCTACGTGTTTTGTGGATCTGGAGGCTCCCAGATCCCCGAGGCATTCTGGGCCAGTGGTCAGGGTTGTTTAAGAGCTATCCAGTCCCTGTAGAACTGAAGCAAGGACTCTTTCTGCATCTTCAGCACAAAATCTAGCTCTGTCGTTCAGGTTGGGGCTCCTCCAGGACTGGACTCCTGACTGTAGGGATCATGGACGGAATCTCAAGTCGTGGAGAGAAGGTGGCCTGCGATTCTCACAAATCGCCTCCATCATACGGTTTAGCTTGTAAATCAGTTAATTTTGAGTACTCATAGCATGAACCAATCTTTCACACTGACTCGAAATTTTGCCGTGGCCGAAACTGCTGCCAATTTTTTCTTCAAAATTGTATAAAACCGAAACCCGCCAATGCCAAAGAGCAGTAACCCTTCTATCATAACTCCAAATATATAAACATCTTCAGCGTCCTCCTGAGACAGAACTGAAACACATAAGCTGCCAACTATCCTGCAGCGTGAGTCTCAGCCAGGCAAGAGGGCTCTCCAGGACCCTGTCATTTTGTTGAAAATATTTTGTTGATTGCATTGAAAGTCCAGCTCACCAGATCCATAATAGTATTTTTCATTTGGGAGATGTGTACCAGGAGCTCCGAGACACACAGAGCAAAAGCAAAGAGGAAAATGGAGAGCAGAGGTGTCCATCTTGAGCGAGAGCCAGAGGAGAGTTCAAAGTTCATCTCCAAGCTGTGAAGCCTTGCAGTGGAAGAAAACGATGCATTGTCTGTAACTACTGTATCTCCTTAACAAAGATTGTTCCTGAGCACAACTTGTTTATCCTTTCTCAGGAGAACAAAGATGATGGACAACACGAGAACACACCGGGATAGGAGAAGGTGAAAGACAGAGCTGAACATGTCGCACAAAAGTGCAGCTGTTGTTCAGTTCTGACATTTCCAGAATGTTTTGACGACCGTCTGATGTTTACAGATCATTTCTGCACCAGAACTCAACAGTTATGAGCTCACAAGGTCAGGTCACAAGTACTGTAACTTTAAAGGCAACAAGCAACTTTAAAGGCAACAATTAACTTTAAAGGCAACCATTGAAGGTACATCTGGTTGACAACCTCAGGGTCAGAGCAAGGGGAGCATCTTCTGCTACACATGGATCATAGAACTGAAGGGCGATCCTGGATCCAAGCAGCCTTCACATGGTCCAAATCCAGGTCCAGATGGGCAGCAGAAGATGGACTGATGGAGTCTCCTTAAGGTACTTGGATGTTTTCTGAGGCCTTTCCTCACAAACTCCTTGAACATGAAACTTTTTTCTTTGATCTCTATTATTAAACCCGTTCTCTTTCTTTCCAGCGATTCCTGACGTTGGTTCTTTGTAACGTACTGTGGCAGGGGCGGAGTTTATCTGAAGGTCGGTGGCAGGAAGTCAGAGAGGAAGTGGATTGTTTTAAAACAGGAAGAGCAGCTGGATGCAGGCCAGGAGCTGTGGTTTTAGATGGAAGTTGTGGAGGTGAGTTCCCCTCCTGACCACTGGAGATCACCACTGAAAATCCAGACACCAAAACCAAAGTCCAGAGCAGAACCTCAGATTTATGTTGTCATGTATCAATTATTTGATTTGACATCAGTACGGGAGTAAATCACCTTCTGAAAAATAAAGTACACTTTAGTTTTTATTATTATTGTTTATTTACAGTTGTTACTGAGAAAATCATCACTACTCACATTATTGAAGCTTATCCTCTTAAATTTATATAAAATAATAATAATTATGCATATGAAGCAGACTGGTCAAGGGGGCACTGGGGAAGATACCTGCTTTTTTTTTTTTTTTTTTTGTTTTTTTTTTTTTTTTTGGGGGTGGGGGGGGGGCATTTCCCCCACTGCCCCCCTTTGGTGGCACCCCTGCTCCAGCATCCCTTTTGAGCTGAGAAAGCTGTGAAGTCCAAACTAAATAAATTAATCTGACGCGCTGCTCCTCGTTTCAGTTTTAGAATCTTCTGACGTCGACGATCGACAGAGTTCGAGTTGTTTTTGAGTTTAGGTGTTTTAAACTTGAAAACTTTTACGTCATACTTTGATGTCAGGCAGAAGACGATAAGAAGACCTGATAAATGTACAATGTTTCTGATGAATTCACCTGCAGTTTTGAGTTCTTCAGCTTCTCCGCCGCCCTGCGAGGACGCATGTGGCTCCAGCAGAACATGGAACGTTGTTTTTTTATAAAAAGTGAGGGTGAAAACAGTGAAGGCAGCTGCTGCTTTGATTTCTTCACCGTCCGACCTCTGAAGCACTTTACACGACCGGACCCATTCTAAACGTTGCTGGTCTGCAGCCGGCTCGTCTTTTGTCTCGTGTGTTCGTCTCATCGTTTGTCTTATTTTGACATCCCCTGTCGAAGGCCTGGCGCCGGAGCGTTCACGCCCTCCAGGGTTAAATTAAACTCCGTGATCTGATCAAATCTTGCGCAGCGTCTCGTCCTCTGCCCGGGGCGAGCTGTGATCTCGTTAATCTCTGGTCCTGTAACCTTTTCTACAGCTGTTTGAAAAAGCCTGATTGGACCTTAATTCCTCGCCTCGTGCTTCTAATTGTGCTCGTCTGACAGACTTGAATCCATCATGAGCCCGGCGCGGCGGACGTTAATTAAGTCGTTAACGGTCCAGAACTTGTCATCGGCTGTGACAACGTGATTAAACTCCTCGGCTGCTTCAATAAAAACGTTTGAACAGTTTAAAACACAGAAGGTCGAGATTTGCTCTCAGGATCCTGGAGATGACATCATCGAGTTGAAAATGACATCTGTTAGCATTTCTGCTGCTTTTAGCTTTGAGCTACTCTTCGGCTACTTTGTTTTCTTTTAACTAGCGATTTGATACTTTGTTTTTTTTTTTTCTACTCTTTAGTTCTACCTAGAATTAGTTACTTTTAGCTTTAAGCTATTGTTTTGCTACTTAATTTTTTTTAGCCACCTTTTGGCTACTTTTGGTTTATGCTGACCTTGTGATTTTTGTTTTTCACCTAATATTTAGCTATTTTTAGCTTTAAGCTAATGTTCTGTTACTTTAGCTTTTAGCTACACTTTGGCTACTTTTAGTTTTTACTAAGTCTTTAGCTACTTTTAGCTACCTTTTGTGGATTTTGGCTTTAAGCTACTGTTCTGCTACTTATCTTTTAGCTACATTTTGGATACTTTTTGTTTTTCACTGACTATGCAACTTTTTTTTTTTTTACCTACTCTAGCAACTTTTAGCCTTTAGCTAGCTGTTTGTAACTTTTTAGTGTTTGAGGTTCAAGTTTTTATATATTTGTAGCGTTTTGCCACTTTTTAAGCTTATGGTTGAGCATGCATCAGGGTATTTATGGTTAACCATTTTTAGCTCTCAGCTAACATTTTGCTGTTTTTATTCAGCTTATCAGCTAGTGTTGTTTCTTTTAGCTATATTAGCTCTGTTTCAGCTTCTGCAGTTTTCTCTGAAGTCATTCAGCTCTAGGATTGAATTTTGACAGAAAATGTCTTTTGCCTTTAGTTTAGCCTTGATTCTAAAATACGAAGCTGCCGTTTCCACGGTAACATGATGGAGAAAAGAAACATTTTGACTCTTGTTCTTCTGCCAGCTTCATGAATATTAAATATAATTGTTGCTCCTATAAGCTGACTGGATCAAAGTGGTGATCAGAACTCACAACCTGTTCGTCTGAGGGGTTAATACATGAACAAAAGTATTATTTTCTTGAAAAAAATAAAATAAAATAAATAAATAAATACAATAATAATAAAAAAGGGGGTCAAAAAACTGAAAATAAAACTAAAGATAAGACCAGCACTTCCTCCGCTTTATGTTTGCTGTAGTTTACAGAACTTTAATAAACCCTTTAAAGATTGTCTTTTTTTTTTTTTTTAACTTTGTGTAACAATAATGCAGAAAGGCGTTGGCGCCCTCTGGTGGTCAAATGATGAACAGCAGAATCAACTTTGTCATTTTTCCTTTGAAAAAGGCTGATTTTCACGTTTTCTGGTCATTTTGGGAATTTCCAGGTTTGTTTTTTAGTTTAAAAACATAGTTTCTCCATTTTATCAACAATCTAATAATTTTGTGATTGTTTTATATTTTAAAATAAACAGCTTGATTTTTTAAAGCATTTTTTTTAAACGTGACTCATGCAGCTTAAAATGGCCGCCCCTTCAAATTGCAGGTCAGGTGGAGCGCCATGTGTGCTGCTAATTTACCCTCAACACGTTTTAACTTTAACCTTCAAAAACATAAAATTAAATGATGACGTCTTTATGATGTAACTATGTGGTGTTGATTTATTTCTGCCATAAATATCCTCAATAAATTAAATCAGTGTGTAAACATAAAAATGCGAATTTACATTTGTTTTGAAAACTTTTTTTTAATTTTTTTTTTAATTTTGAGTTTCAGGAGTTTTTACTGAACAAAACAAATGTTAACGAGACATTTACTGAAGAACTGAAATTGAGCTGATCACCCTCCTGCTGCCCTGGGGTCAAAATCAGTTTTAATACTCTTTAGAGTAATTTTGACCCCAGGGCAGCAGGAGGCTTAAAGCTAAAAGAAGCCAGCATCAGCTAGCTAAAGCCAAACAAGTAGAAAGGTGGCTAAGAACTGAAAGTGGCAAAGGGTAAGCTAAATGTAGCAGAACGGAAGCTAAAACTAAAAGAAGCAAAGGATAGCTAAAAGTAACAAAATATTTGCTAAAAGTAGCAGAACAGTAGTAGCACAATGCTAGCTAACAGTAGTAAGACAAGCTCAAAATAACATAAACCTAGCTAAGAACTGAAAGTAGCAAATGGTTAGCTGCATGCAAAAAGTAGCAAAAGGTTAGCTTAAAGCTAAACATAGCAAAAGCATAAAAGTAGCTGATCAGTGGGTTAAATCTAAAAGTAGCAAAAGATTAGCTAAAAGTAGAAGAAAAACAGTAAATGGCTGTCTCAAAGCTAAATATAGCAAAAGGTTTGCTAAAAGTAGCAGAACAGTAGCCAAAAGTAAAAGCAGCATGGACAAATTGGAAAACATGAAAAGATTCACACAGTAAAGACTCAAAGGTTCTTAAGACGTCAAAAAGCCTAAACTTTTGTTAATGCTGCGTGTCGTTGAGTTCCTGTGAGATGATTCGTCCTGCGTCAGAGTCTGAATCCATTTGATGAGCTTTATCGTCGCTCCTCTGATGGGACTCTCGGGCAGCAGCGTCTCGGCACACGACGGCGTCACGTAGTATCTGCAGGACAGAAGCAGGACTGTTCTTCAGCCACTCTCAGGTCATTTAAAATACCTTCGGCTCATTCTGTGAGGGGGCAGAAACCCATTGATAAAGTTCTGTAGTGACTCGGGTGTCCACTGGGGGCAGCACAGACTGAATGTACCTGAACTCCTCCCTGAAGTGGGTCTGCAGGTGCAGAGCCAGCTGGCTGTCGTGCTGCAGACACGTCAACAGGAGGCGGCAGCGCTGGAACAGCAGGACGGACCGGGCCGGGCCCTGGAAGGAGCCCTGCAGGCCCGACAGAACTCGAACCACCTGCTGGGCCTGGTACCTGACGAAGGGCAGCTGCAGGGGACAGATCCAGGTTAGAGGCTGATTATGTACAGATGTTGGAGGCGGTACAGATCAGGCAGAGGAAGATGTTCACCAGGTGAGGGTGAGGCTGAAGGACTCGCAGGATCCAGCCCACGGACACAAAGTTCTCCGCTGACGAACACCTGCTGCTCTGAAACACAAACAAACAAACAAACAAAACGAACCTTTATTTCATTTTGTCAAATCTGGAAACAAAAAAATCCACATCTGACCATAAATCTTGTGTAGATCGAGGTTTTAAAATCTGGCTCGTAGTTTTTTTTCCCACAGCA
Organism: Simpsonichthys santanae; assembly: GCA_031762415.1. NCBI lineage: Eukaryota > Metazoa > Chordata > Actinopteri > Cyprinodontiformes > Rivulidae > Simpsonichthys > Simpsonichthys santanae. The sequence goes on along the minus strand of JARVLU010000646.1, from coordinate 2,188,235 downwards.
ACCCTTTGTTGAGGCTTACGTTTCAGTCTGCCTGTCTACCTGCCTTATAGAAGGCCATCAGGGAGTGACGGTGGCAAGTGTGTGGTTACCACGGTGACCACAGCGAGCAGCAGTTTTAACGTTTCTTTACTTCTTGCGTCTCTCCTGCTGTTTGAATCAAACTTTAGTCGTTCTTCAAAGTTCTGTTGGAGTTCTTCATGAAGCTGTGGTCCAGTTGTCTAATGTACGTTTTTCAGCTTCTTCCTTGTTCCACAGTTTTTGTTCTGTTTCAACAAATCATAAAACGTTCGGCTGTTTCAGGACAATCCTGCTCTGACTTTTCATATTGGTACAACTTTAGCTTTTTGAAACATTTAGCCTTTTCTGACATGTTTTCCTCATAGAAACTGAACTGAGCTCATTTTCCATCCTTCACCTCTTTAGATGTTCACGACATTTTACTGCTCCTTTCACTTTGTGCTCTGATCCAGCTGAGTCTTTGTGCAAATTTTAACTTTTTCAGCTACTTTCAGCTGTTTTTTTTTTTTTTTTTTCAGCGGTTTAGTGCTCCTTTAAGATTATTTCTAACTGCATTTTTGTACTGCTTTTAAATTCTTTATGCTAATTTCAGCTTATTCTCCCTTTAGATGATTCTGCAAGTTTCAGCATTTTCTGCTATTTCAGCTGGGTTTTTGTGTGTGTGATAATTTAAGCCTTTTCAGCTAATTCCAAAATGTTTTGCACTTTTTCAGCCTAATTTAGCAAAGATCTGCTCTCTCTACTTCCTTTTGGTTATTTAAGCTTCTTGCTGCCTTTTTTTTTTTTTAGCTACTTTTCAGAAGGTTTTGCCAATTTGAGCTTTTTCCAGATAATTTCCACTTTTCTGTGCTCATTTCTGCTTCTTTCAGTCTAATCGGGCACACATGTTATTTTTGCTTTCTTCTGCTCATTTCAGCTTGTTCTATGTTTCAGATAGCCTTTTAGCATATTGTAGCTAATTTTAACTGTTTTCAAATAAATTCAAGTTTTTTTGTCCAAATTTCAGCCTATTTAAATTAATTCTGCTAATTTCAGCTTGCTGTATGCCTCCCAGCTTATTTCTGCTAGCTTCAGTTTTTTCAGCTACCAGTTACTATTAAGCTGTTTTATGGTAATTTTAATCTTTTTCAACTAATTCCAGATTTTTTTGCAATATTTCAACTTTTTTAGCCTTAATTCAGCAAAAATGTGTTCTCTCAACTTCCTTCTGGTAACTTGAGCTTCTTTTACTGTTTTAGCTTTTTTAGCTGTTCTTTTTGTTGCTAATTTGTTTATTTTTCTGCTAGTTTCAGCTTTTTCTGCCCTTTCAACTACTATTTAGCCCTTTTGATACTAATGTTGGCTTGTCCAGCTAATTCTACTTTTTTTAATAGCTAATTTCAGTTCTTTCTGCTTCATTCTGGTAGATGAAGCTTCATTTTGCTTTTTCAGCCTTTTTCTAACTTCAGCTTTTTTAAGCTTATTTCTTAATTTTTTTTGTTAATTTCTGCTTATTTGAACCTAATTCAGCAAATGTGTTCTTTGCTTTTCTTTGCTTTTCTGCTAACTTAGGCTTGTTCTTCCATTTCACCTACACTTCAGCATGTGTTATCTGATTTCAGCTGTTTTGCAGTGTTCTTCGGCAACAAGCATTCACACTGTATTTTCACAGGAAATGTAATTTCTCTAGTTAAATGTTTTAGTTGTTTTGAGGTCCTGAACTCGCTTCTTTGAATCAGAGCTCACGTGTTGTTCTGAACCACAGCGGCGACGGTGCTTCACTCTGTCATTCTGCAGGTTCTCGTGTTCCCAGCGTTCTTTCCGGCCTCCCTGCTCTTCTTCGAAGAACTTTATTTTGTTCTACCAGAACTGACCTGGTAGCCGAAGAGCAGCAGCTCAAACAGGAGAGAGCAGGCGGCGTCCAGATAGTCTGAGAGCGAGGCTTGAAGCTGACGGGAACAGAGACGATCACACATCCAGTCGAACAATCTGAAAGGTTGAAAACAGCAGAAACCTGCTGACCTCGGCGTCCGCCGGAGATCCTCGACTCTCCATCTGAGGATCACATACCAGAGCGAGGAGCATCCTGGAGAGCAGGATCCCTCTGCAGGAGGAAAACAAACTCCTAGCATGAATCAGTACTCCTGACTGACTGGGATATAAAAAACTGTTCACTGGGTTTTACTGTCGTCAGACAGGAAGTGGTGATGGTTACCTTTTGGCTAACAGCAGGCTGACGGTTGCTTCCTCCACCTGCGTCTCTGCGAGCATCGCGGTGAGCGTCTGGACGATCAGGGAGCTCAGTCTGAGGAGGACCAGCAGAGTTCAGAACTCTCAGGCCCAGTTCAGATCTCTGAATGTCTCCACACGGAGTCTTACAGCAGCTGGTCTGTGGTGGCTCCACCGAGGCTCTGCTGTCCCTGAAGACCCTCCAGAGTCTGAACCAGGAAGACGCACACCTCGCTGGACTGGACACACAGAACCAGACTCCTCAGACTCTTCGTGTCTGGCTGTTTCTACAGAAGCAGCATCTCGTAAAGATAAAGGAGACGTCTCACCCTCCAGAAGAGTCTGCGCAGCGCCACGTTTCGTTGGCCGGACGTCCTCAGCTCCTGCAGCAGAAGGTGCAGGTCCTCCAGGCCGACACTGTCCTGCAGGAGCTCCGAGCTCACCTGACTGAACAGGTGAGCCGTTTGCTCCAAACTGCACAAACACGCAGAGTTATGATGCTAGCATTAGCCGCTAACGGTTAGCTGCTAACTTTAGCCACTATCGGTTAGCAACATTGGTGTTGAGTCACAGTCAGCTGCTCCCAGAGCCTCATCGAGCTGCACAGTTAATGTATTTATTGTTAGCTGCTGCAAGAGAATCCCAAAGTGTGACAGAACCCAGAGAACTCTGCTGACCCGGTGTTCTTTGGGTTCTGTCACGGTTCTGTCAGCTCACAGGATGAGGTAATAAAAATGGGTCATCCAGAGGTTTCTGACCTGATGGAGTCTGGTGAGGTGGCGCTCCTCCTCCTGTAAAGCGGATCCAGCAGCAGCGTGGACCTCTGAAAACACAAACACCTTTATGAAGACCAGCGGGCCAGAACCAGAACCAGGTGGGTTCTGTCTCCACCCACGATGAGGAAGCTGTTCCAGCAGCTCTGCAGCTGCAGGTAGAGTCTGGACGTCTGACACACGGCGTACAGATGCAGCTCGGCCTCCCTCTCTCTCTCGCTGCACACTCCGTCTCGTCTCAGCAGCCGGGTCAGAACCGAGCCGAACCTCCTCCTCACCTGGACCACCACAGCAGCTGATGTTCTACTTTGTTTCTGACCCAGAGAGGATCTTCATGGAAGATTAAACTACCTGCACGTTCTCTGGTGCTGGAGGGGCCCTCAGGGGAGTCTGGGGCCCGGGGCAGGACGCGGCACGGGTGGACCTCAGAACCAGTTCCTTGTCTTTCCACCGACTGCAGCAAACAAAAGAGAAGTTTCACCACAAACCTTTTTAAAACCCTGCAACGTAAAGCAGCAGCTGGATATTTAAGGTCTTGGTACATTCATTCATTCAACCTTTATTTAGGCAGGTTAATCTCATTGAGCCTCGAGGACTCATTTACAAGACAGACCTGGCAACAAACTAAGAATGATGACAACAACAACAACAATAGACAATCAGAAGAGAGCCATACAGATTCTTTTTTTTTTACAATTTTAAATTTTACAATCAAAACCTCAACAGAACCAAACCTGCCCGAGTCTACGAGACGTCCTCTGTGTCCACTGTGCTCCCGTCTCAATCGGACCAAATTACATCAACACCGGACCGGTCCTGTTACCACCGGACAGACACCAAAATGTTTTTGCTCCGTCCTTCCACTTTTCAGAAGAAAAGTTAAACTGAATGAATTTAATTTCCTGCAAAGATGCAGTGTGAATGTTTATTGCTGAAGAACAGCTGAAATCAGTTTTTTTTTAAACTCGCTGAAATGTAGCTGAAATGGAAGAACAAGTCAAAGTTGGCAGAAGAAAACAAAGAACACATATTTGCTGAATTAAGTTTAAATGAGTAAAAATGAGCACAGGAATGAGGAAATTAGCTAAAAAGTAGCTGAAAATGCAGAAAGAACCTTAAACTACCAGAAGGAAGTGAAATGAGCTGAAATGAGCTAAAAATGTAGAATTAGCTGAAAAAGCTAAATTTAGCACAAAAACAGCCAAATAGTAGCTGAAATAGCAGAAAAGGCTGAAAGAAGCAAAACAAGCTCAACGTCACAGAAATCACCACAAAAACTTAAATTTATCTGAAAACAGCTGAAGTTAGCTAAAAATGCTACAAAGTTTACCTGAAAAGGTCAAATGAGCTTAAATTATCAGATGGAAGAGGAGAAAGCACAGTTTTGCCATATTTGGTTGAAAGAAGCAGAAATTGGCACAAAAAGTGAAAATTATCTGGAAAAATAAAATTGGCAAAAGAAAAACAGCTGAAAAGTAGCTAAACAAGGAGAAAGAAGCTTAAGTTACAAGAAGGAAGTGGTGAGCATATTTTTGCTAAATTAGGCTGAGAAAAGGTTAAATGAGTGCCAAGAACATATGGGATTAGCTGAAAAATCTAAAATGAGCATAAAACAGCTGAAAAACATAGCTGAAATAGCAGAAAAAGCTGAAAGGTGCATAACAAGCTGAAATCAGCAGAAATAACTTAAAATGTTGTAGTTAGCAGAAATAAACTGAAAGGACCACAAAACAGCTGAAAAAAACAGCTAAAATTAGCTGCAAGTAGTTGAAAAAGTTAAAATTTGCAGCTGAAGCAGAACAAAATGTGAAAGGAGCAGTAAAAGGTTGTAAACACATCTAAAGACTTAAAGGATGTAAAATGAGCTCCGTTCATTTTCTAAGAGGGAAAAAATGTCAGAAAAGGCCAAATATTTCAAAAAGCTAAAGTTGCACCAATACCAAAAGTCATAGCAAGATTGTCTTGAAAGAGCTGAACGTTTTGATTTATGAGTTGTTGAAATAGCTGAAAACTGCAGGATGAGAAAGAAGCTGAAAAATGTCCAGAAGAAAACTGGATCTCAACACTGTAAACGTCTCGGAGCTGAAACTCCTTCATTATTTGATGGTTTTATGTTTGTTTACAAGTTTAATGTGGTATAAATATTAGAGCAGTGCGGTGGAGGCAGAGTTTTAATGAGATGAACTCGTCTCCAGCGTAAATAAGTCATGAGTTAACTGAGACGCTGCTGAGGGTCAGGAGCCGGTCCTGATTTAACTCGTGTTCAAGAAAACAAAAGCTACAACAGAACGAGGCCGATGGTTCCACCTCGGCGATCATCTCCACCTGCTCCTTGACTTTATGTCAGTTTCCACGACTCCAAATCACAGAGAACATCAGACGTAAAGTTTCATCGTAAAGCGCAGCTGAAAGTCATTTTATTTATTTCAAGCTGGTTAAAAAGTGAAAGCGAGCTCCGGTGGTTTGAGTTTCCTACAAGGATCTTCATACGAGGCAGTGAGTCACCTGGTGAGTCAGGAGAGACTCGTTTGAATCTTTGGGTCAGGTCTCGTTAGTTTCAGGTGACGTGTTCTCACCTTTCTGCAGGATATCCTGTGGGGGGAGCAGAGACATGGGGGGTGTTAGAGTTACAGCCGACGCCCACCGCCGAAAGAGAACATGTTTGGTTGTGTGCTTTAGCAAAATACTGTCTCTCGTGAACTGAACGTGACTGATTTACCTGACACGTTCAGGAAATAACCTTGAGACGCACGTCATCAGCTGATCAACTTATGGAGTCCTTTTCATTCAAGATGGCCGCCTCAGTTAATCGACTTTAATAAACGCACAGCTGGCTGAAACGCAGTCCGTCATACGGACACAGCTAAACTTTGGTGTGGTGATAGCTGACGACCCTCAACACATATTTCAGTTTTACCAATAACAATTTAGCATCAACTCTGTTAGCAAAATATCTTTTGAATCAATAAACTGGTTTTAATCAAACTTTCAGGGCGTGCATCAAACTGGTCACTTACAGTTAGACCTGTCACAATAAATTTTGCTGGGCGATTAATTGTCTCAGAAATTATTGTGATAAATTATATTGTGTGAAATTTGACAATAATTAGTAACTATTGACACATTTAATAAGAAATGTTGGTTAATTTTTGCATGTGCTACATTTTTTCAACCACCGGACGGCAGTATAAGACTGTTTGAACCGAAGGATGGATAGTGAGGGAGCGAGCAGTGTGTCTCTTTAAGAAAATGAGAGGGAGGCCTCTTGACGTGACATGGGCTGTCTCGCTCCAGTTCTCAAAATGGCGGACGTTCGGTGCGGTTTGAGCTCTTTAACATTTTTCAAACGAAGCTTTTAATGAAAAGTCAGTAAACAAGTTTTCAGCTTATTGTTGCAGAGAAAAACAACTTTTTACACAAAGGCACAGGTTTCAACTGTGAATTTTGGAGCGTTGTCCCCCCCCTCCCCCCCCCCCCCCAGGTCGGCCTGTTAGCTTAGCTCGTAGCTTAGCTTCTC
>JARVLU010000646.1:2114043-2128649 GCA_031762415.1 Simpsonichthys santanae | reverse complement strand
GAATGTCCAGAGGACCAGACTTAGCTTTTTTAGATTTTTCTACCTGGATTATTGAGCATGCATCAGGGTGCTTCAAAGTGAAACTTAGAAACACAAAAACACAAACGTCCAAAACAACCACAAATTAAAACACGAAGAAAATGAACGCGTTTTAAAGAGAAACCAAAGACGGAGAAAGATAAAAGTCTCTGAGCTTCAGTTGAGCACGTTGCTTTTATCATTTATTCATCAGAAGAAAGAAAAACATCGTTCAGGAGGAAATCATGAGCCATGTTTGTTTGTTTGTTTGTTTGTTTTTCAGGCGTTCCACCTGCAGCCCACCAGCACTCCGGGGACCTACTACCTCCAGACGACGTCCAACCAGAGCCTTCCTCTCAGTTTATCCAATAACAGCACTGTCACCCTGACGACAGGCTCCTCCCCCTCGTCACATGAGCACATCATCCTCCACAGCCTGTCGGTCAGTTCTGCATCTCTCCGCTCTTTGTTGTTGTTGTTTTTAAAAATATATATATATTTCCTCCTCAGACCGACGGCCTCTGCTCCAGCGACGGCGTCATCATCCAGACAGTCTCTTCTGACCCCGCCTCCTCAGAACCGCGGCTGGTCGTGGAGGCTGAGGGGCGGAGCCAGGACGACCAGCTGGATGCAGCGAGCCTGCTGGAGGGTTCGGCCACGGTTACCACGGAAACCCAGGAGTCTGTAACGGAGAGGTTCACTAGCAAGGTTTAAAAGTTTTTCATCATTTTAAAATGTGTGACACCCTCCTGCTGCCCTGGGATCAGAGACACAGAGGCCCCATGGGTCTTCTGGACCCCAGGGCAGCAGGAGGGTTAAAGGTGACAGATAAACTAGAATTATTTTAAATGCATTTTAACCAAAAACCTTCAGCTGGTTCAGGTTCCTCACAGTTGAAGAACATGAAACTTTCAAAATAAAAGCAGGACTGCAGCAATTTTTTTTTGTCTGATTGTGTCAAAATGTTTTTGAGTTTGTCTTGATTCAAAATGCTCACAAGCTAAAAAAAAAAAAACACTTTTTATTTAAAACTGTTCTCACCAGGGTCCAACCTCAGTCCAACATGCAGCGGTGCATTCTGGGATACCATCGGGCAGCGCGGTGCTCATCGTGTCTCCTCCCAACATCAGCAGCACCTTGACAGGTAACTGACACACACCTGAGCAGCTGAGCATGTACGACCCAAACAAAAACCTGGACCTGGACTCCTCTCTGTCCTCAGATCCCATCTTGGAGAACCAGGACGGTTCTGACTGAACCGGACCGACCCGCTGCGAACTGTGAGTGAGCTGCTCGTTTTAAAACCCAACTGAGCCATTTGAGTTAACGAGGAAGTCCCTGGATGAAATGTGAAGGCGGCTTCGGATCGGGACGAACGTTTTGGACCTGGAGGGACACAGATGTCCCCAGGAGGACAAAATGGACAGCTGTCCAACTAAAGCATAAAAAAGCGTTTACAAAGAAAAATCACGGTGGCACAAATAATGCCTGTTTATTACAGGAAGGAATAATGATAAGATAAACTATTTAAATACTTTAATTTTAAATTAAACAATGAGGTGCAGCGTTTATTTTCTAAAATTGTAACGACACGACTAACTTCTTAAAGAAATATACATTTCTTATGAAAATACTCAGAAGTTCTTTGTTCATTTTATTATATTTTTAGCCTTCGTACTATTTCATGCTCCAAAGGACAAAGGAACCATTAAAACACGAGCTCGACTGGGACCGATGCTGCGATCTGTCGGAACGTTGTGGAGGAAACTCAGAACAAATCGTCAGATTTCCCTGGACATCGATGGAATTTTGTTAGTGATAAAAATAAAAAAATAAATAAAAACGCAGAACGTTTGATGTTCAGATACTGAACTGGAGCTGAGGTTCGATGGTTTCTGGCACATTCAAACTCTTCTGCAGTTTTTACATCAAAACTTCAGCGTTTTTTTTTTCAGCTTAGATGATCTAACAGGAAGTCCCAGATAGGCCTGTCACAGTAACACATTCTTCTGGGCGATTGTCTCAGAAAGTATTATGATAAACAATAATATTGTTTGAAATTTGACAATAATTAGTAGAGCTTCTTTAAATCCATCCAGTGGTTCAGTGGATATTTTGCTAACAGCTGAATGTGACCGACCCCAGTGTTTAAAACAAACCCAGGAGGCTGTTGGTAAAGTACAGAGACAATAACCGGAGTATCAGGATGGAGGGGACGCTGAAGAGTATGCTCGTTATCAGCTGAAGGCCCCGACGCAGAGGAGCAACGTGAGGCGAAGCTGACATCAGCTGTAGCTGCATTTAGGAGGCGGACCACAGAATTAAATTAAAGAATCGGATGTGCTTGAGATCGGACCCTCCAGCCCGTTCTGTTGTCCGTCCATCACGGAGACAATCACTCGGGACAATTCAGTCACCAGTCAGTCTAACATGCATGTTTTTGGAAGGAAACCGGAGTACCAGGTGAAAACCAACGCAGCACGGAGAGAACATGCAGACCACCCAGAAAGGCTCTGGGTCAGGGTTCGATCCGATGACCGCCATGCTGCCAGGACTGGACCGTTCAAATCATGAAGAAACGAACAATCGATGCAGCGCAGCAAGTTAACATGAAGCTAAAAGGCCGTCGTCTGCAGTCAGCATGCACTTTCATGTAGTATCAGCTGTTTGTGTGTGTGTGGGGGGGAGGGGGATCTCAGTTACCACCACACAAAATTCTATCACAATATGTAAAGTTCTCTGCGTTGTAGTTGTTTTTGTGTTGATTAGTTCCGGTGACTCTAAAGGTGTAAAACGGTGCAGACAAACAACAAAGGACACGTGGTCGTATCACTTTTTATTCCTCCGCTCCGTTTTAGCTTCACAAACTGTTTACGTTCCCACATCTGCTGCCATGAACAGGTTGACGACAAATGCAGCGTTAAAAACTGCGACGACCTGAAGGCGACGCAGAGACGGCGACACGTCGGAGCAGAAAAACATCAAACTGTCTCTGGTCAGATTTTTTAGTTTTTGTTTTAAAGATGACGTTTGAGAATCTGGACGTTCATTCCCAGAAAAAAAAATCTCATTAATTTACATCCAGCGACGTGTAAACAGTTTGTTAAAGACATTTTAAAAAGGAGAGTAAAGGCATTTATTGACTTTAAAAGGACGTTAACGCCTACTAAACAATAAAAGTCTAATAATGGACGTGTTGAGGTTTCAGAGCACAAAACGCTGAGAAGCAGCTCCAAGTGGAGCAGAAACGGGACAAACGAGATAAAAGCAAAATAAAGCTCAGATAAATGTCAGGATCAATAGTGCAATGTTTAATTCAGCGGCAGCTTTCTGTGTATAAAATCATTTTAATAATAATTCTTTGTTTATGGCTTTAAGTGCGTAACTGTCAGCAGGCAGTGGAAGCTACTGTGACAAGAAAAAGCAGGAAACTAATTCAACACAGGAATGTTTTGAAGCAGAAACTGGAAGAAAAACTGGACATTTGTTGCGTTTTTCTGCCTCAGAACGCTGATTTACTCCTTTTCTCTGCTCCTCTACACTTTGATGTTCTTTCATCTTCCTTCATCTAAAAGTTTATTTAATCGTTTACTTTAAAGACATTTGCCTTGAAGTGGATCAACTGATCCTTTTAGATCCTTCAAGCGGAATGTTTATTTGTACGTAAACGTGTCCATTTATCTTCAGTTTCATCCACAGGCTGATTTTACGGCGCGCTTGCATAATTCCTCCCCCTGCAGCGTCATCTGCAGGTTCAAGTTTTTGGTCGAGTCGTTCCTTCGTTGAACGTCGTCCTCCTCCGTCTTTACCTGACGTCGAAGAAGTACAGGTTGGCACAGATACACAGCAGCACGATGGTGGCCAGCATGTAGTAGATTAGCTTCCTGAATTTGGGCTCCAGGTCTCCTTGCCGGTACCAGAAGATCTGAGGGTGAAGAGACGGGAAAACGATTTATGTCTCGTGAAAATAACAAAACTTCATAAAGAATTTGTGCTTTTCAGGTTCCATAATGTAAAAAATAAACTGAAGAAATTTTTAAGACAAAACAATCAGTTGTGATAAAAAAAAAAAAAAAAATACAAATTGGGACTTTTATTTTGTAATATACGTCTCTGACAAAACGTCCAATGCTTTGATGTGTAAAATCTAGGAGATCAAAGAGAACCGAGGAATTTTTTTTTTTTTTAAAGCAGCTGCCAGCAGGTCACCATGGTAACATATACTTGCAGCGCTCCATGCCAGCAGGTCACCATGGTAACATATACCTGCAGCGCTCCATGCCTGCTAGTCACCATGGTAACATATACCTGCAGCGCTCCATGCCAGCAGGTCACCATGGTAACATATACCTGCAGCGCTCCATGCCAGCAGGTCACCATGGTAACATATACCTGCAGCACTCCATGCCAGCTGGTCACCATGGTAACATACCTGCAGCGCTCCTAACAAGACAGGCAGATAGTAAGGGTCCAACAAGTATTGCAGTGAGAGAACAGCGAGTGGAATTCGCTCGTCTCTCACTGGAGTTTTTGCGTTTCAGAACCTTCTAGTTTTGAAGAGAAGACTCAGTCTGGACTCTGATACAGTGGAAGTCTCTGCGTCTGTCCCACGGCGCTGACACACATCGGGTGGACGAAAAGACAGAAATCTACATTTTGACGTATAAACTGTAGCGGTGCAACTAAAATTGTCTGAAGAAATGTACAACGGACCGCTACCAAGCACCAGAACTCTCTCCCTTATCGATTTGCACTTATTGATATTTTCTTTTAAGCGCAGGATCAAAAACTGAAGAAAACAAAGGAATAATTAACAAATATTAATAGGCTTGCTCTAATGTTTTATTACTAGAAAACTAAAAAAATATCTAGAAGATAATTAACATTTTTAAAACCTCCTCCTGACTTTTTCCACTAAAGTCCAGTAAAATTAAAACCAAATAGTTCAGTTTGTATTTTTTACCAGCACTATTGTAGATCCACACGCTAACAGGATGCAGACGGCAAAGAAGACGTTGAGCGGCCGCGGAGGCATCGAGAACACGAACGATCCGATCACAGTCACCTGGAAAACAAACAAAACATTTGCTCTTTAAACCTCAAACTTTAAATTCTCTAAATATTTGAACAGTCAGTTTTAGTAAAGTTTTTTTAATTTTGATCTTGGAAATCAAAATCTGCTTGAACGCCTTAATTATTGAAATTTAGGAAAACTGCTTTTTTTAAATTCCAAACTATTTTTAAGAACTAATTCTGGAGAAGCTTCAGACATTGTGAGCTAAAGTCTCACAAACAAAACAAAACAAAACAAAAAGTGTTTCTTTAAGCAGATTTCACAATTAAATTGTTAAAAGTAGTTTCCGATGAACAAAGTTCAGTTTGATCAGACAGGAAGTGGCTTCTTCTCTCTGAGGCTCTCCAGGTGAAAATAACTGATCAGGTTGGACCCGGCCGGTGGCACGGACTCACCAGAACCACCACGGACGTAAAGCCGCCCACGGCCACGTTGACGATCCGATCCTGCAGGAAAACACATTGATCAGCTGTCAGGTTTTCTCACAGAACTTCCTGGCTCTAAACAGACTCCCTGCAGGTTCCCACCCGAGCCGACGTCTCCCCGAACAGAGGCCGGTTGTCCAGGCCGCTGGTGCCGTACGTCCGGGTGGAGAAGTCCTCCATGGCAGCACCGACCTGTCTCAGCAGCGCCGCCTCCTGGATACGCCGGGCCGCAGCATGCTTGCTTCGGCTGTCACTGTGAAGGGAGACGTGGGGGCATTCCGGCAGCAGGTAGACGCTTCACTTCACCTGCAAGATGGAAAAATGACTTTTTACTCCTGTGTCCAACTGTCAGGAAGAATTAAATCTGCACACGTGAGCTTAGATTTAACATTTCTAAACCAAATCTGTGACCGGCGGCCAAATACCAGCTGTGCCGTTCCCTACAGAAACAGCCGACAGGACCGCCGTTTGCTTTGTTTACATCGTTTATGTACCCACATTTCAGATTTGCTTCTCAATACATGTGAAAAACTACTGGAGCGAACTCGAGCTGCACTGACACGGTTCAGGACCTTTTTAAACGTTATCTTCTGCACCAAAGAGCTGAAAACTTTTGCCCAAAAATAATATAAAGAACCAAAAAAACTAATTGTCAAATCCTAAAAATAAAAATCTACAGTCTCAGGGACTTAAATAAAAAAAAAAGTTTCATTAAAATCCATCAGAAGCCTTTAAGTTAGATCAGTGACCTTTAACCTTTGGGACAATTAATTTGATTAAAACCAAATTATGTTTCTGTTGCAGGAAGAAAACATTTTCATCTAAAATTAATTTCTGTTTTTAGTTATTTTGTACTTCATTGCGTCTTAAAGTTTAGTACATTTACTCTTTAACTAGTTTACATTTTATAATTAGTTTAGCTTCTTTAATACATATTAATTGCTGTACTGTGTTCTTACCTCCTGAAACAAGAAAACTTTTCTTAACGTTAACTTTAAAGGACAGTTTTTGCACAAAATGCAACAACTAATGATGTAAAAATAAATAAATAAAACAACTGCTCCAGTATTTTTAATTTATGAATCTTACTGACAGATGAAAGACGTTTCTTCTCAGTGGAGGTCGGAGATAATTCAGATAACTCTGATTTACCAGCAGCTCAGAGACAATGGCCTCTGAGTGAAACACCGGTTTTTATCCTTTAAAAAACAAAAATGGATGACGTGAAGAATGAAGGAAACGGTTTTATTCAGTCAGATTCATCGTCGTCTTCCTGCAGAAGCTGCAGTGTGGCCGTACAAACAAACAACTTTCACGTACGATGTTTTAAATTAATGCAGGAGCCAGTTAGAGTTTAAAATAAAGAGGGGACTTTCATTCAGTCAATCTTTAAGCAGATTTTATTTATTATTAAATAAATGTATACAAATGTAATATTTTAAAAGGCTTTTGTTAAAGTTATGGTCCTCATGTCGACAGCGTCATCTTTGATGTAAACTTTAAACAACTTTGATCTCGTCCCAGTTTTCCTCCACGTCTTTATTTTATATATTTTTGTTCAAACCGCCGTGATGCTTTTAGCTTCTTAGTCAAAAGGCTGAAGAACCGGCGCTGATACAGGTTTATTCCTAAAACCAGTACCATCATTCATTTCCTCTTCCTTCTCACTACAGAAGCCCAGAAGGGACAAACCCTGGCTCTGTTGAAGTAAAACGATTCATTATTAACTTTTCAAAACCAAAATGAATTTCAGTCTTTTCTTAAAGAACTACAGCAAAGCAACCGTATCTGTTCTGGGGCGGCTGAGCCTGAGTGGTTAGAGCAGTCGTCCTCCACGCAAGAGTTGGGGGTTCGATTCCAGCAGCAGTCACATGTTGAAGTGTCCCTGGGCTGAACCCCTCATTGCCTCTGATGTGTGTCCCATCAGTGAATGAATGTGATAAAGTTCTGATTATTCTTTGTAAAGTTGTGGTAGAGTGCTGTATGAATGGGTAAATGAGGACACAGATTGTTGTAAAGAGCTTTGAGTGTCTTGATACGTCAGAAAGGAACTGCAGTATACATGTACAGTCCATTCACCCAACTATAATCAGCAATATCTTTGGAAAAAGCTTAAACATTTTAACTCTCAAACACTAAACAAGCAGCTGATCTTTAATCTTGTTTTCTGATTTTGACCTTTTTCCTGAATTAAACTTTGTAAAACGTTTAAGGAACCACCAAGAGCTCTTTCCAGTTAGAAGCGCTCACGTCCCAGAATGCTCCTGTGTCACCTGCAGTTTTAGTTTTTCTTGTTTTATTTGCATATTTAGCACAAGGAACAGCTGCAGTTTCATACTCCCTGACATTTTATTTTAGAACCAGCCTGCATCTTTTTTTTTTTTTTTTTTTTTGTCTGCCTGCGCACCTGGACTCTAAATTTAGATCAACATCTACAAAACCACCAAACCTGATCCTCTGGGCGTAAAAACAGCGAACAGACAGTCGCAGGAAGATAAAGTCCTGTTTTACTTCCTGCAGAAATGTTCACTGGGTGAGAAGGCAAAAGGAAACAACGCCCCAGGAGCTTCATCAGCTGAAATAAAACCCACAAACTGGAAAAACAAAAAGGCTCGTTATGAACTGGAATAAACCCAGCTTATAGCTGAATTCCTCCACAGTCTTGTGACCCACCGGACCGCTCAGAACAAACCTTATCTGCCTTACATGTGAAGTAATCTCAACCCTGGAGCTAATCACTCATAAAAATCCCCTAAAGGTTAATAAATTAAGAGAAAATACTCCTGATTCAACAAAAAGAGACAATTGTTTTTAAAGTTCAGGGATTCTGCTCCTGAGCTGTTGAAGTTCATTTTTTTACGTCTTTAAGAAAACTTATAGCTTAGTTTTACTGTAGATAAATAAACCTTTTGTGTTTTAAGGATTGTTCGCTCAGTTTCAAGGAGAAATAACTCGCAAAATGCACATTTAATTTATTAGCATTTAAATGTAAAAAGAAAATGTGGGTAATTAACAAGATCTGGAGCCTGTGACTAAAGCTGATGAGGACTTTTACAGATTATTATCAGAAACAACAACACAGACTGTAAAGAAATGTAAAATTAAATGACAAAATTAGTTTCTGTTTGAGGAGTTTTGTGGATAAATTAGAAAAAAATAAATATCTCAGTCTGTTAGATATTGAATTTAACTCATAAATTAAACTTGGAGTGCTTGTGAGTTTCTTGTCCAAAAACAGCCTCTGGATGTTAAAAAATCCAAACTTTCACTTTAAATTGGCTTTAATTTAAACGCAGATTATCAAGTATCCTGATGCATGCTCAATAATCCAGGTAGAAAAATGTAAAAAAAAAAAGTTAATTCTGGTCCTCTGGACAGGCAGATTATCAAGCTTTAAAACACACCAGTTCACTCCAGCAGCTTTTAAAAACAGACTTATTTTCAGACTAATCAGCCAAATGTCAAAGTTAATGTTGATGACACGCCGGAAACATAAATTATAGTTTGTCAGCAGAGTCAAAAACATAATTAAATGGTAAAATAAACAAAAGGCTGAGATTTACTCCTTAGGCTAATTCAGATAGCATGCTAACTAAGCTAAGCTAACGCACCAAAAATAATGTAAAATATTCACACGAAAACGATCCGGACGAGCCGCGGAAGGTCCGGAACTTGTCAGGGTTACTCACCTCCGTTTCCGAGCAGCACCGGCTGGAAACAGCTTCACAGGGGCCGAGCCGAGCCGGGTCAGAATTAAAGCCCGGTAGCTTCGGTTCAAGCTGTTAAAGGCGAGTTCATTTACTGTTGAGCCGACCGTGTGTGCTTCAGCGGCTGACGCAAAGCTCTGTACATTTCAATGAACTGGCAAACTGCTTCGTCACTCTTTGTTTATATACTAATTATCATTGTAAACAACCCATGTACGCTTGAAACTACGTGTAAACAGCAACAACAGGGCATTTGTGTTTAAATAAGTTAAAAAACAACAGTTGAAAATGGTGATTACTGCGGTGATCGAACCTGTAATTTCCTATTTAGGAGTTGAGTTCTATAATGTCCGAGTGTCCGTGAATGGAACCTCAGCCCTGTCAAAAATAAACGAAAGGACTCGTCATGCAGCTGCTGCTAGTTTTTTTTTTTTTTTTTTTTTTTTTAATTCATTCTATTTTATTTTATTTTATTTTGTTACTGTATATTAAAATAGTTGTATGGATAAAATACATGTTTATCCTTTAGAAATATATTTTTTGATTTTAACAAAATAATACTATTGGGTTTCCTATCTTTATATTTATGTACAGGTAGTTTAATGTTAATAAAATTATTTTAGATTTTTATTTTTCATGTAATTAAAAACCCTGCTTTGCTAAGGTTTAGTTAAGCTTCTTATGTATTTATTAAATGTTTAAAGCATTGTTTTGGAAATGTTTTGTGTTGTTATTATTTTTTAATTATTTATGCTAAAATATGTTTGAGCTAACAATTTTTAGTTTATTCATTTCCCAACACATTTTCTCAACACTGCTTTACTCACTACAGTATATATTTTCTTGATGTGTAATTATTCTTTTTATCTTATAAAATGTTTTCAAATATTTTGAAGTGATAAAAGAACACTTCTCTTTTTTACTGTACTGTATATGTATTATATTTGTATTTAAATTAAATTTACTTTAGCTATTTAATACTTTGTTTTCCAATAAAGAGCATCATTTTACAATTGTTTTGCTTTATCATGTTTTTTGTATTTATCATTAATTCAAATGCACTTTATTTCTATATACAGGTCAACCTCGGTTTACAAACGAGATCCGTTCCTACGGGCTGATCGTAAACCAAATTGATCGTAAACTGAAATGATCGCACGTGGCGAACGTAAACGCGAGTTTTGGCCCGTAAACCAAAACTAAACGGCGATTGGTAACGTCTTTTTAAACACGTTTTTTCAATGTAAAACAACAACTGTGCACTTAGAATGCCGTTTTAATGTGTTTCCAAGCAGTTAGCTAACACAATACCCTCAAAAAAAAAAAATGCTGCATAAAAAGTCAGTGAGGTGTGATGACGTCACTGGGGAGGCGGGTCGTAAACGCAAAAAAACTTAAACCGAGAGGGTCGTAAACCGGGATTGACCTGTATCAGACTATCAAGGCCTTGATTTACTCTCAACGACTCTAAAAGCAGAAACTGATGTTTGGAAAAGTCTGTTTTCCTTCCTTGTTTCCAAAGTCTCAATGTTTGAGTTTCTTTGAGAACTGAAACAAACACTGATAACTTCTCACTTTTATGATACTTTGAATAAAACTACATCGATACTTCGTGGTTCAACTTCTGCAGTCACGCTCTTTTGCAGTTTTTCAACGATTGTCAACATTAATACTGTATTATGCAATTGGGACGGTACGCAATAAAAAGTAAAAAAATAAATAAATAAATAAAAACTTCGGACAGGCTCTGCCATTTTGTAGTTTTCTTTCAATAAGCCTATGCTGTAACATCAGTCAAAGACCTACACTACCCAGAAGCCAACAGTGCTTCCGGCCGCCGCATTCTGTCGAAATGGAGGGAAAGTTTTGCAACGCAAATCTACAGTATCTATTAAGCTCACAGAACTGGCAGGAAAGTTGCAAATAATCCTGAAGTTTCCTGAAGCTCAATTATCCACATGCACAACAACCTGGATGACGCGGTGGGCTTCGTCGCTGCAGGGTAGGCCTCCCGAAGCGAGTCCGACCGGAACCGAGCTGCTGTTCTGCAGCGATGGTGAGTAAAATTTTGTACTGTACTGTACAAATACATATGTTGTTAAAATGATGTAGGTTTGAGTTTAAAACATTGCAAGAATGTGGGAAAGGTTTATAAAGCCTTAAAATATATACTGTAGTATATAAATATTAAAATAAATACAACATTCCTACTTGGCAGTTTTTCACCTATCGTGATGGTGTTTGGAACGTAACCCCTGCGATAATCGAGGGACTACTGTACATGTGATCTCGTAAAAATCTAAGAAATAAATATCACATGAGAAGATAGAAGCAGCACTTTTTATGTTTGATGATAAATCAGCCCTCAAACTTTTATTTTCGTAACTTCTTTTTAAACTAATTCCCTATAAACTGTAATTTTTAAATGGATGTTTATGAACACAAATGGCAAGTTTGAAGGGGATTTAAACTTCAGTTATAAACAACACTTTCCTGTTTTAGCTTATTGTAAAATTTTGATTCACACAGTATCAAATGAACTTGTGAGTCAGCCCTTAGATTACTCAGTGCAAACCAACCTGCTATTACTCTGTTTGGGCAAAATATTACAATATTCTCACACGATTTGCCAAACACAACATTACTGACATTTCAGTACTGAAGCCTTTGTCATTTCTAGCAGTAAAGCGATAAAAATTATGAACAATTTAGAAAACCAAACAGTAAACAGACGTGCATTTATCTCAGTCTGTGAAACAATGATAACGTCTACAACAATTACAACTAGTTGGGAAAAAAAAAAAGAAATCCACTTTTATGTGTTTGCCGGTTACGAGTTTTAATTAGATGTGTGGTGAAACTGCAAAGCCATCTGGGACAATCTGAGATCACAGGGACAGCAGATGAATCGCAACACTTTCTACATTTCACTGCAGACTTTGTTATGCATACCAATTGGCAGCTCACTGTGCATTGTGTCGATGATATCCCACCGTTGTCTGCGAGTTGCATTTCTCACACCAGAATCTCTCAGCAGCAAAAAGAGCAATGATATTTTGGGGCTGTTGCGAACATAATAAGCAAAAGGCTTTGAATCTTAAAACCTTGATCAATAATTTCTAAAATTTGCATCAAAAATGTATTCACTCTGGCAAATAAATAATGCTTCTGCAGCTATAAGGTCAGCTGTGGCAATACTAGTCTCTTTGTTATTTATATAAAGAGCAGGCCAACAAATAGTCCCTTTATTTAAAAGAGATTAATTTTCCCCCATGCATTCACACCCAGTTGCAATTCAACACATTTCACTCCTTCCTCATATTAAAGTTCCTCTCAGCTACTTTGCCCATCCAAGTGAACCAGCTGCACCTGTTGCTGAGTTTTAGTCATCAAAAAGTGGAAGCAGGACACTGACTTGCTCATTAATCTTTGCACGCTCTCGTTGAGAAGCACTTTCTTTTTGGGTTTGGCAACGCAATGACTTTTTATTGACCCATTCAATAGAAAGAGAAAACTAAATTTAGGCTGCTTGGCCCATTAAAGCAAAAGCTGTTGTCCTAAATATGTTGATACAAATGAAAAAACTGGACCACAGCTCTGATGTATACTTAATGGCTAGAGTAAAAAACAGGTGTTCCCATTTACAGAAAAGGGCTGCATAATCTAAACCAGATACACCCACTATAGCAAGGAGGTCCTTAGACTTAAATGAAAAACAGGCAGAACTGATTAACCTAACATTTAGCCTTTTTTGTCCCCCCATATTCACCATTTCACTCGGCAGAACTCACACACTTTGAAGTAAAATAACAAATCGCACAAGGATTGGGTAAAAATAGGGCGCTGGCGGTAGCACGGGCCATTTTTAGGCCATGCATCTGTTTCCACTTTGCCAAACGCAGGAGTGCCCTGTAAAACATTGGTGTAAATGGTTTATAATGTCACCAGCAGACTCTGAAATGGGAGACCTGGTTTCAATCAGCAGTCAAATTGCTCCTACATTACCCTCGTAGACAGAGTAGTAAATCACTCTTTGCCTCTGCGCTGCTGACGTTAAAGAAAAGGCATTGTTAAAAATCTTCCATGCGTGCTACCAAGAGCACCCTGTCTCTGGGCTAGGATGAGATTCTAAACAGCACCATATCAGCATCCCTATAGATGCAGGAGCAAAACATTTTGATTCTATAAGCAGAAAAAATCTGCACACATGGCATCTTTACCTGAGTGTGAGTCTTGACACAAACAGAAACTGGCCTAATTTGACACTCTGAATGGAAACTCAAGCTTCAAGAATTGATCTGAGACCCCTGCCAACCAGTTAGAACCAGCTTGCTTAGTTAAAAAAAATGGATTTTTGCGTTCTCTGTACCATTGCCCTCAGTGTGGGCTGGTGAGGCATTTCGGAGTAGTTATAAACTCCAATAAACTCGAGAAACGCTGAACCCACCCACCACAGACCAACACACTACGAGCAAAACCTCTCATTAAAACTCCAAGGCTCTGAAATTACAATGATTTGACCCATATGGAAAGCATGAGAAATGTCAACTGGAGTAGGGCTGTGCCGCATGGTTTTTCAACGTGTGGCCACAGACAAGCTGGAGCTCTCCAACAGTGCTATTCAGTGTGGCCCCTGCCAAGGAATACAAGTACATGAGGATGCTGAGGCAGATGCTCATGCTACGAGCCCAAGACTAGGCCTGTGGGGAAATACCCTTTTCAAAATCATACAAATGCTCCCACAGACCAACAATTCCTCCACACCAATGAATTCAGCATAAACATTATAAGTATTTTTTTTTATAAGTAACATCTTTACAATATCATAGCAAACGCATCATCATATTAACTAGGGATGCACAATATTGGATTTTTGACTGATATGCTGATATGCTGATATGTTAAAACTTATTTGGCCAATAACCGATACCAATACTGTTTTTGTTTTTTTTCTTAGCCCTACTTACAGAGACTACATATCTTTCTCTGCTGTGGAATAGAAATACTACATTATTCTGCATGGTTTTTGTCAGTTTGGCCTGCCACCAAATACAGATGCCAAAAGGGGGGCTGAAAATGATGTCACACTTCAACTTGGATCATGTTTAATGTCAAGTTTTCATGACATTTACTCTCTCTAACACAATGACAACACTCGAACAGTGCAAATTTGTAAATTTTCATAAATCTTAACTCAACGGCAAGAGTGATGTCATAACTTTGTCATGGCACTGAAGGCATCCTTGTCACTGGGTTGTCATACAAAAACAGTGCCTTATCTATCCATCTATCGATCTATATATACACAGGTTGTCCTCGACCTATGGCGCCATCGACCTACGGCGCTCCGTACTTACGGCTCCGCCCCCAGTGACGTCATTG
>JARVLU010000646.1:1962088-1978171 GCA_031762415.1 Simpsonichthys santanae | reverse complement strand
GGACAATTTAGAGTTACCATCAGTCTAACATGCATGTTTTTGGTCTGTGGGAGGAAACCGGAGTACCCGGAGAAAACCCACGCAGCATGGAGCGAACACGCAAACTCATCCAGAAAGGTCCCTGGCCAGATTTTGAACCGGCAACCTTGTTGAGAGGCAGCAGCTCTACAAACTGCCCCACCGTGCCACAACAACAAAATCAACTTCTATATTTATGATTTAGTCACATTCATTATGAGTTTTTAGGAGTCGTGTTTATGTCACACACACACACATGCATGCGTGTGAGCACACACACACACACACACACACAAATTGTCCTGATTTTTCTGCAGAAATTGTGACCTGAAACATCCTAAAAACCAGGTTATGTATAAACCCTCTGTGTGTGTTTGTGTGTGTGTGTGTATGCGTGTGTGTGTGTGTGTGACATGAACATAACAAATCTTCTTCCTAAAACAAGACTCCTACATTAGTCATGATGAATGTGACAGACATAAAAATATAAAGGCTGTTTGTTTGTTTGTTTGTTTTTTATTGTTGTAATAATTGATAACCAATAAAAACTTTATTTAAAGACACAATGAATAAAACTTTATCTTCAGGTCTGACTCCAGTTTTCAGCAGCTATAAGAGTTTGTGTTGGTAAAATCTCTTTTTGTAACAACTGTTGTTTGTTTTGTTGTTGTTGTTGTTCTGGTGTTTATGTTTCTTCATCACAGCAACAGCTGAACTACAAACATGGCCGTCACGACAATTAACCGGTAAATCAAAATGTTCGAACGTCTTCGTCTTCAGATTTAATCCTTTCAGTTTCTGTAGAAATTCACTCGCCTGCTGTAGAACCGGGAAATCCCTTCATATAACACTGGACATCATTGTGAAGCTGGAGGTTCCTCTTTTCAAACGTAGCGCTGGAACCATCGACGACGTCATTCCAAACTAACTTGTCAAATTCCAACAAACTACAAACATTTTGATGTTTTCAAGATAAAGAATTTAAAAAAATCAAATCAACGTTTGAACATTTTTATAGCGTTTTCAGGAGGAGGCACGATGTTTCCTAGTTTACTGGACTTGGCAGGATCTCATTTCTTATGTGATTGGAACTGGGTGGGAGCAGGACTTCATGTGAGCCAGATCCTGCATGAACAGGAACGCTCTTATTTTGACAGGGTGCGTCCTGTAACAGTTTTTTTAGACTAGACTGCTCATCTTCACTGCAGCTGAAGGTGGTTTAACCCAAAACAAACAGAATCAGGTTTTTTATGCCTAAAACCAGCTCTGAAGCAAGAACTAAAACCAGCTCTGCAACCAGAACACAGGACCCAGACCTGGACTCCAGGGTACAGCTGGAGACAAAGATCTCATGTCGAGACAAACAAAAACCACAGGCTGAACTTACGTTGAGTCCTTTCTGGAACATCGCCTGTCCCATCACGTTGGCCAGCATTCGGATCAGCGCCGCCCCCTACAGGTCACACAAACAAACAAACAAACAAACAACAACAACAGGAGCACTGTGAAACAGTTCATCCACACAACAATTAAAATATTACGAAAATAAGGTAATTAAATACTTTTAGTGTCAGTTCAGAGCAGTTAAAGTGGGTTCTGTGGTAAAACTATGAACAGTTATATGAACAGTTAATATCTTACCTGCAGTGCAAAACTCTTTGAAGGTTGTTAAGTTTGGGAAAAAGTTTTATTTGGATCAGACGGATGAGTAAATGGCTAGTCTACAGCTTCTGGTGTTGATTCATGCAACATATTTTTATAAACAGTTTTGTTTTTTTCACCAGCAGAAACATTATCAACTTCCTGTAGGAAGTGATACAGCTAGCTGCTGTTGCTATCTGAGCTCAAATGAAAATAAAAATAAAGTTTTAATGTTTTTCCTTTAGTTAAACGCCTTTATAAAACACTCCAGTAGCTCATCTTTCTGATGTAAAAAAATAAAAAAACTACTGACTTGTTTTAAGCATTTTTGTATAAACATTTTAAAATGGGGTGAGAGCCACTGTCCCCGGTTGATGATGTCATTGGTGCCAGCCAGCTGGGATAGACATAACCACAGATAGCAAACCATCGTCAGCATGAAGCGTGATGACATCTTTAATGTGGACTCGCTCACAGATGACGATGATCCACTTTGTTCTGGGCAATTATCGCCAGTCCAGTCAGAAATTATTTAGAAATAATTTAGTTTAATTTATAACAGAACCACGATTTAACTGATCGTGAAGTTGGATTCTGACTCACAGACAAAGCTCGAGTAAAACTGATTTCAAAAGAAAAAAGTTTTGGGAGAATTCCTTCAACTGAAACGTCTAAAAAAGACGTTTGTGTGAAACCCTCGTGGAGACAGAAACCACGCTGAGCTACCTTCTTGTAGGCGATCCAGTCGAAGACTCTGTCGATGTCCGTGGCCTGCTCCACCTCCTGGGAGATGGGATGAGACGAACTCAGACCATCCAGCAGCATCACTTCATGGAGGACGTCGGTGAGGAACCTCTGCTTCTCCTGCGGACACAAACATCTGTCTTCAGCGTCATCACAGAACATTCTGAGCTCCCGGTGCTGGTTCTCTGGTGTTTTTTTTTTATTGGCCAGGTTTTCTTTGAATCTCTATTTTTCACCATAATTACTTTTCTCATTTCACCTCCTCTTCGTTCTCATGCTGAAATTTAACAAACATCATTTAAAAGATTTGTTTTTAATTTGAATTGCATCTTGTTGTTTTAGATGTTAAGATGAAATGAAAAACCTGTCTAAAGACCAGAACCAGGAGGGATGTGACTAATTCTTGGGTCTAATGTGGTTCAGTCTAATTCATGGAATAAAGTGATTATTTTAATGTATAGCAAAGAAACCTGAACATAACTTTGTTTTAAAGATGTTTTAAAGGAGAAAACAACCAAATTATTAGTTTTATGGGATCTGACTATTTGCTGGTAAACACCACTTTGTCCATGTTGATTTTTAGGCCTGACCAATCATTGGTATGTTCCTTTTCTTAATCTTCATTTTCTGTCATAGTTTGGGGTTTTCTGCTCCTGCAGATTAAAAAAAGTTCAAACAAATCAACAAAACTACGTCGATTAGGAAGCGTGCGCTCAAACTTGTTGAAGCAGAACGTCGTCGACAAAAAAAACGCAACTGTAGAAAAAGTTCCCGTTGAGATCAGAGCACTGAGCGCTGGTTGGATCCAGCTCAGACGTCTCAGCAGAACCATTCAGAGTTCACACGGGTCACAGGGAGTTAGACTTTCCATGACGGATCTACTGTTTTCACGTCTTTAACACTTTTCACAGTCACAGGTTAAAATGGAGTATTTTAAAGTTTTTAACCACAAAATATTTTATGTAGAGCGATTAAGTCAAACTAACCTTAGAGCTGTCAACTTTTAATCTTTCTCATGAACAAACTGTTTTTAATCCACAATCTTTACACATTTTCTCCAGATTAAACATGTGAATGTGTTTTTTTTTGTCTCCTTCCACCCAGAACTGATGCTTGCAGTGCAGGGTGCACACCCAAACTCTCACAGACTTCCACTGAATCTGAGGTCAGATTTTAAACTTAAATTAAGTTAAACATGTTAAAATGAACATGTTTTTCTTTTCTAGGACACACTTTTACAATTTTCTAGATAAAACTCAGTTTTTATTGAGATTAACTGTTTAGTTTGTGTTTCTCTGTTTAGTGCTGCGTTGTGGAGCTCCTCCCCCCTCTCTGCCCCCCCACCCTGAAAAAGGCAGGAATCACCATGGTAACCAGTGACTCAACAGATTCTATATTGCAAAGCTTTTTGTGTTGTTCCTGCCTAGTTTTCCTTTATTTTCCATCATCTTTCTGTTTAATTTCAGATTTGTCATCTTTCGTTTCAGCTTCTATAATGAGAATCATAAGAATTTAGTGTTTACTGTCAAAAAAAAAAAAAACTGAACAGAAGAGGTTTTAACATGGAATTTCAAAATAAAGCTCAAATACACAAGTTAACGGTTGGCTTAGGTTTTAATCAATTTAACATTTTATTACTATTGTTTTGATATTGTCAACTGGTTTAAAAGTTTGTTGAATCCATTTAATTATTAATTTTGGGTGTAACAGTGTAAACACACATTTATAACATTTTGAATAAAATGTACAAATAATATAAAAATGCAACAAGACAAAAGCAGAGCAAAGTAAAACTGTGTAGCGTGTCGTGTGTTGAATGAAAATAATGTATTTTATTATGACTGATCATCAGACTGAGCTCCTCCTCAGAGGATTGATGCTGCGGCTGCTGGAAGTCAGATTATCTCCTCGTCCGTCAGGAAGTTCCATAATGACTTAAACAGCTGAAATGCTTCATGAAAATTAAAACCCAAACTGACATCAGGTCCAATTAACGAGCACTTCAAATCACCTGGAGGGAGGAGGAGGAGTTGGAGGAGGGGTCCATCTGGTCTTTATGGAGCAGATGGACTCAAACTGAGCCCAAACAAACAGATGCTGCGTTCAGGAGCAGCTGCTGAACTTTAAAACTGTGTTGCCTCCTCCTGCCTCCCATCAACAACTCTCTGTCCCTCCTCCTCCTCATATGGTCTTCACCTCCTCCTCACATAGTCCTCACCTCATCCTCTACCTCACATGGTCTTTATTTCTTCCTCACTCCACCTCCTTCTAACATGGACTTCACCTCCTCCTCACATGCTCTTCGCCTCTTCCTCCTCACATCTTCACCTCCTCCTAGCATGGTCTTCATTGCCTCCTCTTTCTCACATGCTCCTTGCCTCCTCCTCACATCTCATTCACCTCCTTCTAACTTGGTCTTCACCTCCTCCTCACATCTCCTCCTCCTCAGGTTTGATCTCATCTCTCATTTCTAATCGATCAGCAGATTTTAGGTGAAACGTTTTATTGATTCTTCAGCTCAAACTGTTTTCTGCGCAGAACAAACGTCGTGTCAGTTTTTATTTTTATTTTTGATAAAACTCTGGACGTCTAACCTTGAACGTTTAATTCAAACTGAACTAGTTTATCTTTATAAAAACACAGATTTGTATTTGTTGTTTCTTTATTTAAAACCTTGGCTCTGAACCTGTGAAGCAAATATGAAACATAATTAAATGTTTTTATGATTCTTTAGACTTTTCTTATTTTAGTTGATTTTATTGCGACTTCATTCCCTTGTTAAAAAGAATGAAACCATAAGTGTTTTTATAAATAAAGTAATTTAAAGCATGAATAAAACCTGCTGGAGCTGACGTTATGTTTTCATATCTTACAACACGTGCAGAAGTTTAAAAACTAAATGATGAAGATCTGAGGAGACCTCCTGCTGCCCTGGGGTCCCAACGAGCCGCTGGTAAGACTGAAGGTTCGTTCTGAGCCGAGGGCAGCAGGAGGTGAATATAAACAATAGTTTTATTGTTTTTCACAGTAAAACAAGAAAATGGGCTAATTTTATTCAATAAAGCAGCTTTTTTTAAAGTTGTTTGGAGAATATAATGAGAAATAAAACTATTAGACTGATCTAATATCTGATATTTATTATCTAAAGCAGAAGTATGAAAAATAAAAAAGATCAATATGATTGAGACAATAAAAAACAAAAGTATGATTAAATGTATAAAACATTTTAAAGAAACCGTTTTAGGGACATTAAGTGAACAAATTAAATAAATTAGACTTATTCTAAACTTTTTGAATATTATTGAATCGTGTATAATAGTTTAAGTTATTATTTTTAGTTTATGCAGTTTAATTCATGTTGAAATGAAAACATTTAAAGCTGAAGGAACCACCTGGATGGATTATTTATCCAACAATAAAAATAAATTGACCATGTTTGGTTTTGTCTTCACGATGCTATTTGTAGGAAAACCTGCAAAATAAAAGAGGTAAATAAATAAAATAAATGTTTTGACGAGGAGCGCGCAGGTTTATCTTGTTACCGGAGACACACGTGTTCCTATTAGAAGACCTGGCCGTGTGGAGCCGGAGGAACCGGGGTTTAAAAACGCCACGTCGCTCACCAACAGGCTGTGTGCCGCGGTGAGATAAGCTGTTTGTGCCACATTCACGTGTTCTCGGAGTAAACAACAGCCGCTGCACAGAAACAAAGGCTGCGAGTTAAAGTCGAGCAGAATTTCAGCGAGGTCGTCCTTCGGAGCGGAGCCGGGAGAGTTTCCAGTCGATCCGGGGTTTGGACTCTGCTCTTCAGTTTGTCAACACGAGTTTAAAAAGGGGTTGGGCAGTTTATATTTAGTTTGTAAATAAAGTCTTACATGGAACGTTTCCTTCATATTTAAAATGTCAAACAGACGTTAGGACCTGACGGATGTCATCATGATGTGAATAAAGGTTAGAACTGTTTCTAACGGCAGGAACTCGTTGGATCCCACTCACCATGTTCCACTTGGGGAAGAGGAAGTCTGTGCCAACATACTCAAAAAAATGAGCGAAGCCTTCCTTCAACCAGACGTCCTCCCACCAGACCGGCGTCACCAGGTCCCCGAACCACTGGAAGAAAAGCACAGAAGAAGAAACG
This sequence comes from Simpsonichthys santanae, assembly GCA_031762415.1. Taxonomy (NCBI): domain Eukaryota; kingdom Metazoa; phylum Chordata; class Actinopteri; order Cyprinodontiformes; family Rivulidae; genus Simpsonichthys; species Simpsonichthys santanae. Next base: position 1,971,630 of record JARVLU010000646.1, on the reverse strand, counting down.
AGGCGTCGTTTAAGGTTTGTCTTGTTGATCAAACCACATACCGTTGGATAAAATCACGACTTTTATTCAAACAGATCCCAGAACATCTGTAGACCTCCTCTGCTGAAACAAACACCTCCCGACATGAAACATTTGGGACCAAAGTTATTTCCACGCCTGCTCCTCCCGACCGAAGATTTGTTTGAACTCTTGGTGATCAAAGATCGTATCAAAGTTCAGTCCACACCAAACAGACCAGCACGGATCCGTCCACCAAAGACAGGTTAAAGTTCTTTGAGACAAACGAGAAGCCGTGCAGGAACCAAAACCGTCTTCTCTGGACCGATCTTTAAACTGGACTGAGGCGGAGAGGACAACTGTTCTGGGGCCAGATGGAGACAAATATGAATTATTTTTAGAACCACAAACACTTCAACATCATAACTAAAGAGGAGAGGGAACATCCACCTTAAAATACTGCCTCTCTGATGGTATGGGGGTGCATTAGTGCCTCTTGCAAAAAGACAGAACCGCTGAACTGCTAGAGCCCTCCACCAGACCAGAATGGGATAACATATCATATAAAGCCTCCAACATCTGGTCTCCTCAGGTCCTCTAAAACCTCCAACATCTGGTCTCCTCAGGTCCTCTAAAACCTCCAACATCTGGTCTCCTCAGGTCCTCTAAAACCTCCAACGACTGGAAGGCATGTTTATGTCTCATCTAGCCTCACACCATTGAACTGCAGTGATTTGTTTCCCTACCATCGCTGTATCATTATACCATGTCACTTTCTTTATGAAGAACTTTAAACAGCAGCAAGGCCAACCAAAGTGCTGTTCAACAAAACAAAGCAAATACAGGATAAAATACATCAATCCACAGAGGTGAAGATAAGAACTAAACGGCTAAAATAATAAAAATACAGTGAAGTTAAAATCAACTCACACTGGACGGAAAGCCGGGAATAAACGCGAGTTTTTAAACAAGACTTAAAGCCAGTGAGAGAGGGAGCCTGCCTGACATGCAGTGGTAACTCAGTCCACAGTTTTGAACCTGCAACAGAGAAGGTTCTGTCACCTCTGAGCTTAAAATGAGTGCCTGGAACCAATAAAACCCTCTGGTCTGCTGACCTCAGGGAGCGCTGTGGGACATATGGCCGCAGCAGATCAGCGAGCTGAGGGGCAGAACTGTTGAGATTTAAAAACATGCAGAAGGATTTTAAAATCAATTCAAAAGTGAACCAGGAGCCAGTGGAGGGAGGCCAAAACTGGAACAATGTGTTCTCTTTTGCCTGTACCAGTTAAAAAATGGGCTGCAGCATTTTGAACCAGTTGTAATCGTGTGATGGAGGTCTGACTGATTCCAAACAGAAGAGCATTGCAGTAATCGAGCCTGGATGTTATGAAAGCATGTAATACGGTCTCAAGATTACTTTTGGACAGTATAGGCTTCAATTTAGACCGTCCCCTAAACTGGGGGAAAAAAACCAGGACTGAATAACTTTGTATGACTGTTTCATTTCATTAGTTTCAGGTTAGTGACAACTTGTTTCTCTAACGGGGCAAGAGAGGAAATGCCGTGGTTCTTGATTGTGCCGTTAGGTGGAAACAACATGACTTATGTCGTCTTATCATTAAAATTTAAGAGATTTAAAGCCATCTAATACTTGACGTCAAGCACGCAGTCAAGAAGAGGTTGGGCAGAGCGTGCACCAGTGTGCTTCACAGAGAAGTAAATTTGACAGTCATCGGCATAAAAATGAAAAGGGATGCGTGTTTACAAAAAATAGCACCTAGCTGCAGCAAGTATAAAGAAAAAAGAAGAGATCCGAGAATGGAGCCCTGTGGCTAAGGTTATCATGAATCTTTTGTTTGACCCTTTATCTCCTTCTTTGCTTTTAAATGACTCTGTTCCTCGGTGCAAACTAAACTTGTACGTTGCATCTTTAATCTAAAATCATGAGGTTCTTACCGGTAGTTGAATTGCATGCAGTACAAAGACAAAAGATGGTAATGTCTTAAATAGCAGTTTATAAAAATAATAATAGTAAAAGAACATTGAAAACAAACAAAAAAAAATAAATATATATATACCAACCCTGTTGTGAGATGGGTTTTAGTGGTTTGGCTCTTTTTTACTAAACTGAACCAAATGCAAGCTTGTTTATTAAAGATAAAACCAAAAAAGAATAATAACAAGTTGCTAATTAGCCTTTTTTTTAATTGAGGAAACCCCCCAAAACTTCAAATATTCATTTATGTTCTGTGGTATTTTAGGTTTTCAGTCCAAAGCCATGCTTTGACCATTTCTTGGTGTTGATTCTAGTCCTGCTCAGTCATTGTTTTACTTCGGATTATTCTGCTCTTATCGCTGCTTCCAGCCCCGCTGCTGCCGGCGTGGGAAGGGACGGCGTTAAACTAAACCAAATTAGTTGAACTTATAACATCTCAAGGTATAAATATTGCAGCGGGCAGAATATAATAAGAGCTGGTTCTGGGGGGTGTCGGATACTTTATCTGGCTGACAGTTCAGTGAGACGAGCTGCTGACGGAGCGCTTTAATCAAATGTGAATTAATTAAAGTGAACAAGACGAAAATATACAACCAACAGAAACAGGATCTTGAATTCTTCCTTTAAACATTAATCCTTCAGATCAAAGATGAATAATTTCACAGAGATTTGTTTTCTTCCATTAAACGTGACGGTTTGTGTTGGTTGCTACCGCTCCAAGTGGGTCAGGAAGTTCCTCGTGTGTTCAGACAAACAGAAGAATTCGTTTTACACCAAAGAGATTTTGGGTTTTGTGGCGACAGACAGAAAATGAACTAATCCTCCGTAGTTCCTCTGTGGTAATTAAAAATGACAACTTGAGTATTTTTTTGTCTTCATTAGCTCCTCTGTCTGTTCTGCTCTGGTTCCAGCCTCATTAAAACGCCTCCGGTAGGCCGGTCCTTTCTTAAGGGGAGGGGGGGGGGGGGGGGACACTTGGGTTTGTGCGGTTCTACTGTTGTCATGGTTCCACTGGAGTGTGGTAGGTGGGGGGTTTGACAAACAAGAAGCTGAAAAGGAAACGATGCAAAGCTGCAGGGAAAGCAAGAGAAGTCCAACATCAAGAAGAAAAATGACAAGTGGGTTCATTAGTCCTCGTCTCCAGGACTCGTTCAGCTGCGGACCAGACGGAGCAGAACCATCGTCATACTTTAAGCACAAAGATTCTGACTACTTCTCGCGCATAATCATCACCCGCCACCAAAAACAGAAGGAGGTAGACTCAGGGAAATGTTTATTAGATGAAACTGACATCAGCCCAATTCAAGATGGCCGCCACAGCTAATCAACACAGAAATGACTGTAACTCAGTTGTACTGAGCTAATGTTTGGTGTGGTAGTAGCTGAGAGTCATTACTACACATACTTTAACAGGGATATCTTGTGACTTACATGGAGTTTAATGGTTTTTACAGGTTTGATCCAAACAGCCGAACATTTCTTCGTCTAAAACGTTGCATGAAAGGTCATGATGGTGTTGGCCTGTTAATCCAGGACTACTCTGGAACAATGAAAACTGGTACCATGGACTGAGTCTAAAACACGTGGTTGGGGTTAGGGAGTCGGCAGACTGTATCTTACAAGTTCACGTTGGGTCGTTTAAAAGGCCTCAGAGAAGAGTTTGGGCTCAATCTTTAGACTTAGATTAGGTGTTCTGAAGACAAGTTAATCTGTTATATTTTACTTGTATGTGGTCAAGCTGTGGAGGTACCAGGTCCAGGAGGGGAACCCCTCCATCTCCTCCTGGGGGACCCCAAAGTGTCATCAGACCATAGGATGTAGATTTTCATGCAGGGAGTTCACGCTCTGCTCTTAGATCTACTCCAGGATGGAAATATCCCAAAACTTTGGGAGACAAGAGACCGGGAGGCGTCCTAATCAGATCCAGAACCCACCTCAGCTGAATGATCTGAGCTCCCACTGGATGATGGAGCTCCTCCTGTCATCCTGTTTTCATTGCTCCAGAGTAGTTATGGCATTTTTAACAGGATGGAGTTTCATCTGGTCCCTAAAGGCAGAAACATGGTTGCTCATGCCTTCCACACCTGCTCTACATGGGACATAAAGTTCCTCATCTTTACCTGTCCTCTTAGGTCTACAGGGCCATGGAAGAAAATTCCAATCTACCCACCAAAAGGAAATACCATGTAAGACTTACTGTTGTCAACATCTGAATAATTTATCACTCAGGAACCACAAAAAACATTTTTTGTGAGAAATCAGTCAAACTTTAGGTGCTATCACAAAACATTCCACAAAATCCTACAATGCTCAGTCAGATCATCTGGACGGGTTCTTTCTTTTCTGAGACGTTTTGTCCTTCATCCAAAGGACTTCTTCAGTCTGAGGAGCCACAAACCACCCGTTGCTGTAGTAGAGACTACAGGGAACTATGAAGTTTGTACAAACAGTTCCTCTTCATCCAGAGGAAGATGATTTCAGCTGTTTGTATCCAGGATCTGGTTCTTCTGGTCATTATCTGTACTTCATGACCCGGAGCTGAGGGTTGGAACGTAGAGCCACCAGTGAATCAAGAATCAAGAAGATTTTGTAATGAAGTAAAATATCCTATCTTCTTATCAGATGGTAAAGTGTTGTTTAAGTTAGAAGATGTAAATGTTTTTAGATTTATAAAGACTAAACTCATGTAAATATCTAAGATTTTGTTCTTTGGACCGCCAATGGAGAAAATCCTCTTGACTGAAGTACTTGTACTTGATTCAAACCGGAGAGAACAGTTCATTGTTTTCTGCCTTAATTTGCTTCAACACCACCACCTTTATTCTCTTCTTCTGTCTTCACGTCGGTTCTGCTGTCCTCCAGAACAAAGCAGATCTGTTTCTTTGATCGTCGTCTCCTCCCTCCCTTCCCCTCATCTGGCCCTCGCTGATAAATATTCGTCTCTCACTTCAGCGGACAGACTGAATCTGATATTCACTTTCTGTTTGGACGGAGATCCTCGCAGCGTTGCGACCCAACACGAGTCACGGCTGTCGTTTGGCACAAGAATCGTTTACGACTACACATCTGTGGAACCATGAGGACTGGGTGTCTTCAGCAGTTTGTGGCTCAATGTGAGTTTTATGTCACTGATGACAAAACTCAAACTTCCTGTTCAGTTCATCTTCCTGGGACTGCTGCCCTGGTGGTGATTTAACGATGGAACGTAACCAAATGATGGTAAACAAGTTCTGCAGCTGAGTCTTCCAAGAGTCATTCTGTCTCTCTAACCAACAGTTTGTTCTCAGTAATTATCTTTTCTTCATCCAGAAAAGGAAATGTCATCTTTGCTCTGATAATCACTCATTGTTATGGTCCATCTTGATTGGTGGGTGAATTTTGCCTGACCAGGCCATATTAACTTCTTGTGGATGATCATGGTTGACTGCAGCTGATAGCGCCTCTTTATCAGCCTTAAAGAGATGTTTGATAGGCCTCACTGGACTGACCAACACTCATCTTTCCCCACAAAAGGAAGGTCATTGGTTCAAGAACTATCAAGTCTCACAAGTGTCCCTGTCTACATTGAGACAAATTTTAAATCACTATGTACTGACAGAACCAAGAAAGAAGCTCCGCCTCCAAAAGATGCAAGTATAAGAAGTCTGGAGGCATCAAAGGTGAGGCTTTAGAACCTAAAACGACTCTGCCAACTGTTAGGCACGGTGGTGGTAGCATTATGTTGTGGAACTAAAGTGGAAGGAACAATGAGGGGTGAGGACAACCCCCAAATAATTCAAACTTGCAGCTGGATCTACCTAGCTACGTACTTTCTTTCTTTCCATCCATCCATACATCCATCCATCCATCCATACATCCATCCATCCATCCATCCATCTAGCCTCTTTACTTGCTTTTTCCTTTTCGGGTCGTGGGTGTCACTGGTGTCTATTTTGGATAAAACATTGTAAAAGCCGTCCTAAAGCCCCAACCTCAACCCGACTGAACAGCTGTGGACTAAAAGCTGACAAAACAAACAAATTAAAACAAACAAAACAAAACAACAGTTGACTTCTGCTAAAAACACTGGTCCAGTATCAGCCAGAAGCTTGTAGATGGAGACAAGAACCCTGTGGTTCAGGTGAGACGTGCTAACAGACAATTAACCATATACTGTATCAGTTTGATCTTGCATTGATTAGAAAAACATCTACAAATAATTAAACTTGTTTTTCAAAATCCTTGAAACTGTAAGAAACAGAATCATTTCAACCTGTAAAAGAAAAAAGAAAATACATTATTTAAAGCCTGAAACTATTTGATATTCATGAGTGGACAGGAACTTCTGCCAGTTTCTGTATTTTGTGCATCAAGGCATGAGGATAAAACCCAGACTTGACTTGAGTCAGTGATAAGAACCATAAAAAAATAAATAAACCTGGACCAACGTATTCAAGACGACTTGTTAGTGCAGCAATGTGTTTCACTAAAGGTTTCCCTGAACAACGGTCTTGTTCCTAACAGTTCTCTTTGACGCTCGCTGCTGAAGGTTCAGGTCTGTGAAGACGATGCTGCCAAACAGGAAAACCTTTGATTTGAAACAACAAAGCTGCACAGCTCAGGGCGCAGCCGAGTGTCGTTTCTGATGCTTCCTGTGAATTCAAAAACACCCAGAAGAAGAAGAAAGGATTGTCCGCAAACACTTTGCGCTTTAAGACAAACAAAACAAGGAAATTAGGGACACTAATGAGTCACAACCAGAGTCCACGACAACTCTGTCCTGGATTAATATTTGAACGACAGTCAAAGCTCCTGAACCGAATGATACAGCATTTCCCCTACCAGTACGCAAGAAGGGCGCCCCGCCCTGTCAACAGAACCGAGCACCCTGCCTAACAAAATGTCCTTCATGTTCTCTCTGTGCATGCACCGTTTTCCTCCAGGTGCTCCAGTTTCCTCCCACAGACCAAAAACATGCATGTTAGACTGATTGATAACTCTGAATTGTCCCTAGATGTGAGTGAGAGCATGAATGGTTGTTTGTCTCCATGTGTCCCTGTGATGGACTGAAGACCTCCTGTCCAGATGTCCCTGTGATGGACTGAGACCTGTCCAGGTGTCCCTGTGATGGACTGGAGACCTGTCATGGGTGTCCCCTGCCTTTCGCACAGTGAATGATGGATATAGCCCCGTGACCCAAAAAGGAAGAAGCAGATAAAGATGATGGATGGATGGATGGATGGATGGATGGATGGATGGATGGATGGGTAATAATAATAATACTTTTTTTTTTCTTTTATCCGCTTTCTTTTTTCCATGTCCCAGAGAGCTGGTGCCTGACTCCAGCAGTAACTGTGTGAGACAGGGGAAAGTGGACTAGTCTCCAGGCCCACTCAGGGACACTAGACTGGTGAAAAATCCACTAATTAGTATTAGTACTGGTATTAGTATTGAATATTAGTATTTGTACCAGGTCTAATTAGTGTCATCTAGTTTTAATATTAGTATTGGTGATTAGTATTAGTACCAGGTCCAATTAGTATTGACTGCAGCTGTGTTTATTTTTTCTTTGCATTAAAGTAAAGATTTCAACCCAACAGTTTATTTCCCAGAGGATGATAAAGATAACGTTACTAATCCAACAGGACTGGTGCTCTAACTACTGACAATGGGGCTAATGTCGTGAAGGCAGTGCAACTGAACACTAACGTTAGCTTGCTAACTTGAGAGGTACGTAGCTACTGTCAAGCGGGTTGGAGGATTGAAAATAATTCATTATTGTGGATTTATTTTACAGACCAGTTACAAATAAACTTAACATGTTATATTCAGCTAAAAATGGAACACAGTATTGCTCGCTGCTTCAACAGTGATGAAAGCAAAACATAAGTGAACAGCCATGACTTGGAAGTACTCTTTATGAGCCCTCTGCTGGATAGATTGTAGAACTACAGCTGGTTCCAGCATTTTAGGGCTGAAAATGAGAAGTATTTATATTGATGCATTATGTTATCACCGATACGGATAATGTCCCAAAGCGTCTATATCAGCCTAAAATATCAGCCATACCACTGGCTCTACTAAAGAGTCCAGCTTTTTCATGAAGTAAAAGAAAAATAGACTAAAGTTACATTCAACTACATTTAATTTGAATAATGTTGATCATATTTTCCTCATATTAAACTTTGTGGAAAAGGTAAGCCCTTTTTATTTCAAGATAAAACATGGTTTGTTTTCATGTTTCAGACTGTTGGGAGGAATATTTGGAGAAATGTCCGGAGTTTGTTTCTGAGGAAGAAGAAAATTATTTGTTTTTAACCATGTGAGGCTGCGTGAAGCCGTGGGCTTCCCTCAGCAAACGTTTGTTGGTTGGTTAATGCTGTAAGTTTGGTTTTAAACGTCGCTGCAGCCTCTCTAATGAGGCTCTCGCCTACACACAGTAAATTTTACTTTTTTATTCCTCTCACACGTTAGTACTGATCAAACATTCTGTCTTTCGGCGTAAACGAGCAGAAAAAAAAATCAGACGAATTTTAGTTTTCGTAGTTTCTTGCAGAGGTGTATTTATTTTAAAAAGGGGGCTCACAAATGTAAATTTAGCTTCTTTTTTCTTCATTTTCTACATCATTGTTTGAAGAAACATTTGTTTATATTTTGTCTCATTAGCTGTGAAAGGAAGAAGCAGGTGCAGATAATGGATGGACAGTTGTAAAGTGTATTTGGTTGCTTCTTTATGCTTAGCTTCATCTAAAGTTTTTTTAATGCATATTCTTAAAGAAAGAAAACTTTAGCTTCAGCCCCGCCCACTTAATTTGACTGACAGATCAAATAAAAAAAGATGAATCATATAAGATTTGAAATAAAGATTTAAGAGTTCCTCAGAGGCTGCAGCACAGTTTAATTGAATATCCGATCAGTTATTGAACAGATTGTTACAAAGTGTTAGATCTTTAACAGAGAGGAGAATGTAGGGATGAGTGATGAAGACTGAACGATGAAGACGAGGGAGGAAGACAGAAGAGCTGCAGAGAGACACTGCTGTCCGTCATGAGCCGCAAGCATCGACATCAAAACATGTTCTGATCCATTCAAGAGTTTTTACACATTATATATATAAATAAAGATTTAAAGACACTTTACACATCCATCCAACATCAGCCAACATCCAACATAATCCAAGATCCATCATCATCTAACATCCAACAACCATCCATCATCGTGATCAAAACATGTTCTGATCCATTCAAGAGTTATTACACATTATATATAAATAAAGACTTAAAGACACTTAACACATCCATCCAACATCATCCAACATCCATCATCATCTAACATCCAACATCATCTAACATCCAACAACCATTCATCATTGTGATCAAAACATGTTCTGATCCATTCAAGAGTAGTTACACATTATATATAAATAAAGTCTTAAAGACATTTTATACATCCATCCAACATCATCCAACATCCAACATCAATCCATCCAACATCCATCCATCATCGTGATCAAAACATGTTCTGATCCATTCAAGAGTTATTACACATTATATATAAATAAAGACTTAAA
>JARVLU010000646.1:1937864-1949658 GCA_031762415.1 Simpsonichthys santanae | reverse complement strand
AGCAGGAAGTGATGTCAGTAGCAGGATGTGATCTCAGTAGCAGGAAGTGATGTCAGTAGCAGGAAGTGATGTCAATAGCAGTGTCAGTAGCAGGAAGTGATATCAGTAGCAGGAAGTGATGTCAGTAGCAGAAAGTGGTGTCAAAGAGGAACGCCTGCATGAGAGCAGAGCGTTGCTCCAATGTCTGACAACACAGACAGCAGAGAAGGATCTGATGTTTCTTTAGAGTCAGCTAGTCACTCATATGTTTTAGCTGTTAGAACAGCCGAATGCTCAACATGAGAGTCAGAGGCCGAAGGCGAAGCAGAACGCAGTGCTTCCCCTACGATTGTACAAGCCAGGCGCTGTCAACAGAACTAAATGCCCTGCCTACAGAACGAACAACCCCACCCCCACCTCTGCAACTGCCCGCAGTTGTCGACAGATGCATTAGCTCAAAAGCTAGGTAGCACATCGCTACTCACTAGCTGAAATCCCCCACAAATGCACAAAATCTATAGGTACAAGCATAAACATGTTTCGGTCTCCACCCCCCACCCCCACCCGTCGACAGAAATCACAGAACAGAACATCGCCCTGTCAAATAATGTAGGTGAAACCCTGGAACAGTTTCCCTTTGTCGTCATTTACGGTTGAAAAACAACAAAATGGGTTTGTGTGTGTTGCCAGACGTCTTAAACATTAAGACGTTTTTATTAAATGTTTGTATTTGTGAGTAAAGAACGGGAGTAAAAATAAATCAATCAGCTGACGTGACTTTTTGTCTTTATGTCCATCAGAGCCACCTCAGCCTGAACTGTTTTAAACTTTAGCTCCTGAAGAGTTGTTAGTTTCATAAAAGCTACAAGATTTTCTTTATTTATGACAAATATAATTTTTATGCAACTAATTTGAAAAGAAACACTCAGATGGATTTTTGGACATTTGAAAGAAGCTTCCAGTCCAGAGTTTTACGATGCTGCTTTGTTTGTGGTCAGACTTGCAGGAACATTCCACCAGATTTTATTTGGTTCTTGCAGAAGAAGAAAAGGACGTGTTTGACGAGAGTCGTGGGTAAAACTCATCGAGGAGGAAGACACTTTAATTTCAGTGATTAGAAGAAAGAAAAGGTGTAAAGGTGAAAATTAGTTTTCTCACATCGACAGAAAGATGTGCTTTGAAGAACCGAAGGAATTCTTCTGCACGATAATGAGACAAACGTGTTCCTTTACTTTCCATGAAATTGGGAAAACGTGGATCGCCGGATTTAAAAACCAAGTGATCAATTAAATATGTAAACATGCCGAGTTAGCTAGGTTCAGAAACACGACGAAGCTTTCTGTACGCTTGATTCATCTTTTATTTTCCTCACAACTAAGACTATGTGAGGGATTTCTAACGGTCAGGACCTCAGTGGCTTGACATCATTTACATGTCAACGGTCCGACCAGTCGAACATGAACAACAGCAACGGTCAAAAAGTTGGTTTAAAGCGTTTTAACAGGATGAAACAAGTTTATAGAAGAACGCGCTGTGGTCGTCTCATCACATCGAAGAGGAGGTCGAGCAGAAACAACACAACGGAGAACATTGTCCACGTTCCGTTGAGTCAAACTGTGCCGATGAATCCACTCCCAGGCCAAACGTGATTGGCTGACAGCTCATTACCCACATGACTGAGGCTCAGACAGCAGAACTGATTGGTTGGCAGAGGGGGGGCAAGGAAAGATGATTGTTTTTTACTTAAAGGGAGGGAGGGATGCACAGCAACTGTTGGGTTGGAGCTAAAACATGCAAATGAGACATTACACTCTGTAGACATTTAAATTAAAATGAAACCAATCGTCTCTTGTTGCTGCAGAGCGAACCTTCAGGAGGCCCCGAAGTCCAGAGAAATGTCTCTTAAATTAGATTCTCGTCTCGTACTCTGCCGTCATGTTTCTGTGGTCGCTCAGGTGTTACACCTGGAGCCTCTGCGAGCCTGAAGACCCGACTAAGGCAGGAAAAGTCCCTACGAAGACGTTGCTCACTTGGATTCATCAATCAAACTGTAAATGCTGGAAATCCATAGGATAAAGGCAGATGTGCAGAGGAATCGAGAAACGGTGGGAGATGCTGCGAGGGAGTGAGGGGTTCAGTCTACAATAATGTACACGTCAAGAGTTAAAGAAGAAGCTTTAACTCGAAACTTATTCTGTTTTATAAATACATCTGAGGTCAGAAGTTTCCATACATCCATGATTATTTGATCAGTTCTTTTTCCACAGTGGACTGAATATCATACAACGGTTTTTACAAGTTTCCTCTGATCCACACAGGGTCAGAACTATACATACAGGATCAAATATAACCATACACCCACTGATCTGCTCAAATGTCCCTCAGTAGGCGTCACCTGGACCGGTTTGTGTCCAACAACAAGCTTCTGGCAAAACTTCAGCTGATGTTTCCTTCTTCTATCTTCTTCTTCTTGGCACAAGTAGTAGAGTTCATTTCTATTGGTTGGTTTCCTGAAACATCCGACTTGTAATCAGAGTCCATAAATGTACAGTCAGGTCAGGGTTTGTGAAGATTGTTCCAGAAGTCTAATATTAGCTGACTAATCCAATCAGAGACCAGTTCTGGTGTGTGTTTGGATCACCGTCCTGATGGACCCAGCTGTGTCCTGTTGAAACGGTCAAGCTGTTGAGTTCTTAGTTTCATCCATTGTGTGCAATGTGCCAGTATAACACCATGATGCTACCACCACCATGCCTGACAGTTGGGACTACGTTCTTGGGTTTAAAAGCATCACCTGGACTCCTCCAAACGTCCTTCCTGTCTTTGTGTCCAAACAGTTCAATCTTTGTCTCCCCATCAACTTTCCTCCAGAAGACATCTGTCTTGTCTTTGAGGACAGTCACCACAGTCCACTGTGATTTAAAACCGTCTCCGCTGTGGACAGGGACACTGATGTTCCAGTTCAAGGCAGGCTTGAGCCTAGGTAGTTCCTGGGTTCTTCCCGTCTCAGACTTGTCAAGTTAAAGAACCTTTGGAACCCTCAAAGAAGATTTAGGGGAATCTACGTCAGATGCAGAGGCGTTTATTGGTAATGGTACCTTTCCACATCAGACTCACCCAAATGACGGTTTGTTTCATCAGTCCCAGAATCTTTGTGGTTTGTCGAGACACATTTTGGAGAATTCCAGTTCAGCTGTTTTGTGTTTTTCTGCTGCGAGCAGAGCCCTACTGGGGCAGTTCCATGGAGCCCGGTATGATGCAAACAGTGACGTACCTTAACCTTGAAGGAGTGTGTTGCATAATCATTCCATCATGAAAAATGAACGGTATAAATAAATCATTAAAAGACCAACATTAATGATATTCATGTCCACGATGAGCGGATAAGAGACTCCTCCAGAAAAGTCAAGTCTTCTTTGCTTTCTGCTCATCGTCAGGTCCAAAGTTGATACAAAAGTTCAGAGAAAAAGAAAAAAACGTCAACTCTGACAAACGTCAAGACTGAATCTGTTCCCAAATAACATTTTAGAACATGAACATCAACGTTCAGAGTATGAGACACTCGTCCACATGTGGACCTTTGGACTCCTGTAAATCTAAAGAAAACAAAAATGAGCCCCGACTGTGATTTGATTTGATGGATGTTTCATTTCTCTAGAAAATGTGCCTCTATTTAATTTTCATAAAGAAATGTCAGCCTTTATTTATTTGTAATTTGTTACAATCTTGCTGCTTTTACTTGTATTTTTTGACCTAACCAAACCATGTTGCTTTCATCCTTCACATATTTGGACCCGTGGGTCTGCCGCTGTCTCCCCCTCCCCCCAAACGTCACAGATGAAGCTACACAGCCATGAAGTGCTCCCGTTTTCGATCTTTGTTTCAGCCCTTTCTTCCTCTCTGTGGTCGAGCTCCACTTGTCCCCCCAATTACGTTCAGCTCATTCAGACGAGAGCTGCTCCATCTCCAGCCACACCAGAGGAGGAAACTGGAGGAGAGATGCTGAATTTTAAAACGCCGTCGCCGCAGACACAGATTAACCTGCAGCCACAGACGAACCTTCTGCAAATCAACAGCTGCGGTGAATGCTGCCCGAGGCTGAAGAGTTCATTACAACCCTATAATAAACTCTTACACAAAATAAATATCAAGCTGTTGACACGATCCGAGAGGTTGAAATGGAAAGTTTGTTCTGAGGACGGCGCTAAGGAATAAACCAGCAGCTCCACAAGAAGCAAATAAGCAAAATAAAAATTTCCCTCTTAGTTTATAACGATCCACCAAAATAAACTTTAACGTAGAGACGAAATGTGCTGTTCTGAAACAAACTTACAGATGTCTTCATTAAAAGTATGTACCAGCTTCAATAAGCATAATGGAGGAAGACGACAGCTCAAATTTTAGATTTTGTTTTAGAGTTCTTCTCTTCAGCTGGGTTCATCTTCTTTAGGAGTGTTGTAACAAATTACACTCAATGAACGATGCTCAGTGTTACTGCATGTGAAAACAAATACACAATCTGAGAGCTTACACTGGTGCTAACCGCTAACTGAGCTCATAAACTACACAAATTAATACATTTATATCTCACTTAATTCTCACTAACTCACTAAACTAAATGAGCCCACAGGAAGTTAATTTAGCTAACACTCAACAGCTAACTTGGTTTCCATCCACCCACAAAGCTAACTTAGCCCGCAGGAACTTATAAAGCTACGTTAGCTAACATCCAAAAGCTAATTTAGCTCAAGTTAGCAACACAGTTAAATTAGCTCACACTATCCCACAAAGTATTAACCAACAGTTAAGAGCTATTTCAGTTAACAGTAACTGACAGCTAACTTTGGAAACAGTAACAACAAATTTTGCTTGCACTAACTCTAAAAGCTAAATTAGCCGTGTCCGTTAAGCTAGCTAAGTTTACCCTAATGCGCAAAACGGTTTTGGGCAAAACGTAATGTTTAACTTAGCTTACACTAAGTTACAAAGGTAACGTAACTAACGTGGAATAACTAAGTGTGATCAGACAAACACACACAATAATTTAGCTCACACTTGGCTGATAACTGAGGTCACAAAGAAAATGTTGACAATCATCAGCGTAGCTAAACAACACATAAATGCTAAGTGCATAGACTAGCATGGTCAGTTCACTGACCATGCTAGTCTATGCACTTAGCATTTATGTGTAGCTAACCAACACATAAATGCTAAGTGCATAGACTAGCATGGTCAGTGAACTGAACTCACACACAAAAAGCAAAAACCTCAGTCGAAAATAATGACAAAAAACATTTATTGTTCTTGTTGGCCTTCAACAAGGACTGCTGAAGTTGTACGTAGCTTTCAGAAGGTGACTAAGAGCTAACACACAGTTTGGTGTGAACAGTCTCACAGGATGCTGTTATAGCTACAGCCTTGTCACAAACGATTAGCTCAACTCGCCTGATTGACTGCCCTACAATTCCTGAATGTCATTTTACAGAAAAATACATTGAGAACTTCCTGCTTTTAACACTTTCAATAGTATGTTAAATGCATATAAATACACGCACTGTTCTGCTACTCCACTAGCAGCTTTTAGCGAAGCAATTTTTTGTTTAGCAGTTTAACGTTTTCGCTAACTTTGGAAATTGTAAGCAGAATTAGCTTCTACAAAATTAGGTTTTGTAAATTTTATCTAACAAAGCTTCTCAAGATTGTTCCTGTCTGTTGTGGGCGTATCTCAAAGAATCTGCTAGAAACACTATTAGATTACAGTGTTCCCCTTAGGTTACTTGTCTTGGCAGGGCGCTCATCTCTTCTTTGTTGACATGGGTGGGGGTGGGTGGAGAAGGAGACAAGTCTGTGTTTGTCCTGACAGTTGTCAAGCAGGGGAGAGGGAGGATGGTGAAGGAAACCGCTCACCGTGAGGGAGACTAACCCAAGCCCTAAGCCCAGCCCCATTCGACCAGAATTTGGGGTGGGTCGGGCTTTTAATTGGGTCAGGATCAGCTGCGAGCAAATTATATGATAACATGGCCTGCCATAGTTCCACCAGCTGCACGCAGCCATTTCACCGTGAGCTGACCGGCCTTGAAAGAGGTAAAAAGTTCAGTGAAGTTTCGATGGGACTGTACTGCCAGGAAGTGATCCATCTCCCAAATGGACGTTCATTCAGCCGCTGCACTCAGCGGACGTGCGCGGCCGATGATCCAAACAGGTGAGATCCCAGAGCAGACGTGTCAAAGCAGGGTCTGTGTTTGAATAATGCAGAATGCAGCAGAAACAGGGTTTAAAAGTTCTTTTACAGCCATGAAAGGACAAACACCCCCTCAGCTCTGATCTTCTGCATCTTTTTTATTCAGCCACGCATCCACGTCTGTTAGTAACTAATTAAAAATGTCAGGTTTTCTCTGGGTTCGGACTTGTAATTACTGTTAATTCGTTGGGTCGGGTGGAGTTTGGAAATGATGACTGCGGGCTGCTGGGTCAGATTTTTTGGGCCCGAATGCAACGCTACAGTTTTTAGCTAGCACGTCTAGCTTAGCCCAATGCCGGCAGCTGTCGATGGGGAAGGAAGGGACATTTCGGTAAGCAGGTGCTCGGTTCTGTTCTGTTGACAGACGGGGTGCCTTCAATGCATAACGGTAGTTGAAACACTGGATTACTACGTCTACAGATGACAAGATGTGATTGGTCGACAGCTACAAATGGAAGACAAAGACGTGTGATGAAGACCAAGTGACAGTCGTCTTATTGGTTTAGAACCGCTAACTTTTCCTTTAGCAGATTATGGGTTAGAGAAGCTCATTTTTGGTTAGCTGTGCCCACCGCTGCATATAGAGAAGATAAAAATGTATATTTCCACTGTGGTGTTCTTGTTAGTTCAGTGGAGAGTTTTTTCCAGATGAAATTTTAAAATATATATTTCATAAGTGCTGTAATTCAAAACTAGACAGGCACTTTTGGAGAAAGATCAACTGAGAGTTAAAACCCTATCATGTCGTTTTGAACAAGCGGTCTGGATCCACATACAAATTTAATGGGTTCCTTTTAGCTTCGCCTCTCCATCAGGTTAGTTGGACTGGATGGTTCTCTGAATCTGGGCTCTTACTTCAAACAGAAACCACCTAACTGGAAATAAATCTCATCTCTGCTCAGACACTGAATATCTACAGATATTAAAGTAAAATGTTTGGAGCATTTGGCCCGGTAGCTGAAAGTAAAACCAAAATAATAAGCTTCAACTGCAGGGGATTATTGTGAAATAAAAATAACTTCCTATCGGCTTCTGGAGGAATCTGAGATAGAAAATGTCTTTTCCTGGTTTGTTGCCTCAGTTTTTGTGTTAAACGTACATGAGAAAGAAATGTGATGATTGAATTCTCATGAAAAAGTTACATATTTCCTGTCGTTAATGGCCTTGTTAAAGTCCGTGTGAATAATAAAACATCAACTCCGAGGCAGAAAGTGAAGTCCGGGACTCGAAGCAGCAATTTGGAACAAACTATTATCTTTAATGGCGTCTGTGGGCGCCGAGCGGATTATTCTGCTGCTGTTGTGTGACACCCATTATCTCCCGTGGACAGCTGCCACACAACTCACCGCTGCACCACCGGAGAACAATAACGCCTTCATTATTTCCCTCTAACTGGTTCCCGCGGTCAAACCTCAGCTCGGTTTGTTCGTGTTGGCCAGCGGTGATCGTTGTGACGTTTATGGTGAGCCTCGGAAACTTTAACGTGAAATTATTATTTTACTTTTTTAATTTCAGACAAAACAATTTATGTTAAGAATTAATCAACACTTTTTATTTACTCTATGTTTGATGCTACTAGGATTTTCATTTATTTATGTTTTCCAACTGTTGCCAAACGGCAGTCAATAGTTTGTTTTTTAACCAGAAAGTTTTATAAACAATTGGACACAGTTTAAAGAAACTCTGTGGACGAACATCTACAACTGACTAAGGTTAATGCTCATCAGGTTTGCTGTAGGTGGGAAACTGATGCTTTCAGCTAGACGGAAACATTAAATCTGTCATTATTGACTCACCAGGGGTCAAAGGTTAGATCAAAGTCAGAGCTACGACATCGGTTTTAACAGGAGTACCACATAAGGCACATTATACGCCCGTCAACAAACTGTTATACAGCAAAACACCAATCTGTAGCAACAACCCAGAAGCAAAGAGCTTGTATAACCTTTGACCTTGATTTGAGACGTTGACCTTGATGCAGGAGTGATGAAAAAATTAGCTAAGTTGTTTAGTGGTGGTAGACATAAGTATCAAGTTTGGTTAAATTATCTTTAGAGTATTACAAGTTATGGTCCAAGCAAAGGTATCGTTTACTTTGACCTTGATTTGTGACCTTGACTGTGGTGAAAAGTGAGCGTGACGCTCCATTTAGTTATGCTAAAGACAGAGACTACAAAGATCCATGGACCATTTGGTGGGAGTCTAAAAAAGTTGTTGTTTTTTTATTTTTATTATTATTTTTTAATTAAACATGACGTCTCTAAGTCACGAGGACTTGTTTACAAGAGAGACCTGTTTTAGACAAACAATATACAACAATAAAAAAACGAAATGAAACTTGTGTTATAAAAACATTGTTACTCTTAGCAGCATGATCTTGTTAGCAATGTGGTCCTGTTAGCATTGTGGTCTTGTTAGCAACATGGTCCTGTTAACATTGTGTTCCTTTTAGCAGCATTGTCCTGGTAGCAACATGGTCTTGTTAGCATTGTGGTCTTGTTAGCAGCATTGTTATGTTAGCATCATGGTCCTGTTAGCAGCATGGTCCAGTTAGCATCATGGTTCTTTTAGCATTGTGGTCTTGTTAGCAGTGTGGTTTTGTTAGCAGCATGGCCCTGTTAGCATCATGGTCCAGTTAGCAGCATGGTCCTGTTAGCAGTGTGGTTCCAAGAGCAGCATGATGACTAAAAACTGTGACAACAGACAAGGACTGTTCTCAAGAACTGGGTCCAGCAGACACAGAACATCCAAAGTTCTTCACAGAACCGAACTGTTCTGTAAAGTTCGGTCCATGCAGGCAGATGGAGGGTCATGGAGACGGCCGCCATGGCAGACCGGAGCCTGAGCCCGAGGTGGGAAAGGGGCCAGAGTGGGGTTCTGGTGGATCAAACTGAGCTGCAGATGAACTGCATGAGTCTCAGCAGAGTGTGGTGGGTCATATCAAACCATCCTGCTGAACCCGTGCACTGTGCACCCTCCACGGTCTATCTCCTTCCTGTTGTCCACAGACTTCTCAACACATTTAAACTTTTTATCATCTGATAAATCAAACCTGTATTTTTTGTGCGATTCGTGCTAATAAAGATTTTTGATTTTTGGTTCACGTGGCCTTTAAAGATCGTCTCACTCTAAACCTGGTTTTCAAAAATACTGCGTCAGGGAGGAAAAAACACGTTTCCATGTGGACGAGAGGTTGAAATGATTTATTTATTTATTTATTTTTAACCACAGGGTTTAAAACATTAAACTCTCTGGAAAATGTTTGACTGGATTGTTAGTGAAAAAGCAACCAGGCGAGACCTTTAGAAGATCTGAACAGACGACTTACAGGAAACGAGGACCGGTGGACAACAGAATGGACTCCTCTGGTTCTCGCTCCGGTTCGTCTCTTCACATTTCGTCACCAGAACCGTTCGCTCACTCGGCCTTCTGGGTTTCACGCTTCGTGCTTCGCCAGCTGCGCGGACTCAGCTGACCCAGGATTGGTCCCGGTGCGTCCAGTTGACCCAGCACAAACCCAGCGCTCCAGATGTCGTCACAGCAGAACCAGAGCGCTCATCTCAGACGACACGATAAGTTCTGGACCTGCGGTCGAGCAAAGTTGGACCCAGTTCTTTCTGTTCGGCTGAAAAATGAATCGTTGGATTAGAGGAGGTGAAAAGCTGCTGGACAAGAAGGTCCACTCTCTGACAGTTTTAGAGCTTCAGGACTAGATCCATCTGATCTGGACTTCACCAGGTTGTATAAAAACAACAACAGATGTTGTTTAATAAACAAAAACAACAACAGATGTTGTTTAATAAACAAAAATAAACAAAAACAAAATGCTGTGTGTTGCTTCCGCAGGAGCAGAGAGGAGCTGCTGATGACCTGATCCTCATCAGAGGGACCGCCTCTGATATGGAGTACAGGTGAGTTAACACAACGACAAGGTGGAAAGACAACAGTAATGACCTCAGAGTTCTGTCAAACTGTGAAAGGTCAAAGGTCATTTCCAAACAATCTGGAGTCCATCGTTCTACAGAGAAACTTTAGTCACAAGAGGAAAACATTTCAGAGCGCTGATTCACCCTGAAGGTCAGACTGTGCAGTGAGCACCGTCTCAGACTACAGGCAGGTCTGCAGGTCAAAGGTCAAAGTTCATGATCTCTCCCCTCTAAAAATGACATGGCAGCTAAACTTAGGTTCACCTGAAGGAAGCACCAGACTTCTGCACCAGAACCTGACCAGAGGACAGGTGTTTACCCAGAATGCACTGCAGCAGACAGCTCCTCCCAGCTGTCAGCACGGAGGAGGAGGCTGATGGTTTGGGCTACTATCAGCCACTGAGTGGACCAGAACTCTGGAGACCAAAGGGTTCTGGAGTCCAATAGATGAAGTTTGGACGAAATAAGGTCCAACAGAACCATGATCCAAAACATAGCAGCTGATCTACAACAGAACGGGTCAGAACAGAACCAAGGTGCTGCAAGGGTCCAGTCAGAGTCCAGAACCTCAATGATGGAAAGAAGAACGGGCCAGAACTCCAGAACCAGGAGTGAGATTGAACCAGAAAACCTCAGAGTTCTGCTGCTGAAGGAGGTTCTGGAAGCTGCTGGATCAGAACTGGACCCAGTTTTTTATGTTTTGGTTTCATTTCTGTGATAAATCAGGACCCTGCTGATCTGGTAGAACCTGGTGAAAACCAGATCAGATGGTTGGTTCTGATCTGTCAGACCCAAGACCCGGAAGAGGGTCGGCTGTTTCTTTAACGCGCTTCACAGAAGAACCTGAAGATCAAGAAGAAACTTCAGATAAAAACTGGTTTTAAAAAGTAAACGTGACTTCAAACGTTCCGTCAGAACCGTTTGTTGGAAGAAGAAAAGTCCGGTTATTGTTTTCAAACTCCACGTCTGACAAACAGCAAATGATTTATCTTCTGTCAAAATAATGACGGGGGTTAATGAGCGGTTGCCATGGCAACACAAAGCCAAACGTATTAGCCGGTGTTTAATGAGAATGAAAGAGGGACGTTTGTTCTGTTGGTTCAACATGTGGGTTCTGGTGGAGCTGATCAGTGATTGATCTTTAAATTCTAATGAAGTGTGTTCAAACAGGAGCTGCTGCAGCGGCTAATGGACCACATTATTTATTCTGCTGCAAACAGGAAGACGAGAAGCTTCTTGCAGTAATTAAACCTTTGTGTGATTTTCATTAAAGGGTTTGGATCCGGGCCGAGGTTCTGGCCCGTTAGTTCAGGTTCTGGAGTGGAAGCATTAATCCTGTTGCTGTGTTTGAACTCCGGCTCTGACCCAGCAGGAGAAGTCATCGGCGCCGCGCAATTAAAAGAAGGAGCGCGATTTAATCCGGTTAATCCTCCTCCGTCCGAACGGGTCGTTAGCACAACCGCACGTTCGGCTCTGGGCTGAACCGGTTCTGTCGGCTACATCTGAACACTGAGGTCACGCAGCCGAACGGACCTGCCAGGCACTGCTCATCAACGTCTCCATTAAGGAAGGAAGCTCCGCTCTCAGCTGATCCCGTTTTATAGAACCTCAGAGGAACTGAAAACAGCTAAAGCTGGAAGGTAAAATC
>JARVLU010000646.1:1924022-1937764 GCA_031762415.1 Simpsonichthys santanae | reverse complement strand
CTGGAAGGCAAAACCAGCTAAAGCTGGAAGGTAAAAGCAGCTAAAGATGGAAGTTAAAAGCAGCTAAAGATGGAAGGTAAAAGCAGCTAAAACTGGAAGGTAAAAGCAGCTAAAGATGGAAGGAAAAAGCAGCTAAAGCTGGAAGGTAAAAACAGCTAAAGCTGGGAGGTAAAAGCAGCTAAAGCTGGAAGGTAAAAGCAGTCAAAACTGGAAGGTAAAAGCAGCTAAAGCTGGAAGGTAAAAGCAGCTAAAACTGGAAGGTAAAAGCAGCTAAAGATGGAAAGTAAAAAAGGCTAAAGATGGAAGGTAAAAACAGCTAAAACACAAAGAAGAATTTATTCCCCACCTTTAAAGAGGCGTTTGTTTTGTTGACGAGGAAACAAATAAAAGTCCTGAAGAAAAAACGCCTGACGTGTTCGGAGGTCTCAGGTGGGACCTCGGGTCACAGGTTTGGTTTGACTCTCAGCTACTACCACCTTTTAGCGCCACATCTGGAAACCTGACTGAAGGTCTGCTGAAGTTGATTAGCTCTTCTTCGGTGTACTTTCAGTTGTTTTAACTATTTGTATAACAAAACCTTCGGCTCATTTGGGACATTACAACAGTCACCAAGTTTGAACTATTTAACTGTTTCTTTTTTTCTTCTTATTGAAACAGCTGAAGACTTTTGATTCAAACGTCTGAAAGACCTTTGTGTTCTTTGAACTGGACTTCAGAGAACTACTAGACTTTGAGCTCTAAGCTATTGTACTAATTTTGATTTTAGCTACTATTACACTAAGTTTATACTTCTGTTGGATGCAAGTTTTAGCATTTAGCTACTATTCTGGTAATGATAGGCTTTATGGGTTTAGCTGGTTTTAGCTTTTAGCTACTGTTCTGGTAAATGTATCTTTTGTTCTGTTAATTTAATTTCAGCCTCAGTAAACACCAGTTGAATCTTTCTGAATCTCCTCCTCCTCCTCCTCCCCCCCACCCCCCAGGTCTGTTCAGTTGAGTTTTTTCTGGACTTCTGTCCAGAACAAAAAGGTGGACAATCTTTAAAATATGAAGGTGTATGTCGTGGACGGGACGTTAAATCCACGCAGAACCAAAGATCCAGTTCTGTTTATGAAAGTCGTGTTTGGAGAGATTTCAAAGTGTCTGCGCCTCGTCCTCCTCACCTCGTTAGCTTTTAGTAAGTGCAATAACGTCCTTTCCGTCTCGTTCCCTTTTATGAACCAGGACACGTTTCAGCTGCGAGTTACGTCCCGGCGTCGTCACGGCGACTACAACACCTTCAACATGTCCTGATTGGGTCGTTGACCCGTGTCCTAATTTGTCCGTTTGTCCGCTGCGAAGGTTGTGGCGGAGGCAGCAGGACTCAGACGGCTTTATTATCAGCTCCTCTTTAAGAACATCAGCCGAAGACTCGCTGGCGGAGATAACGAGTCGGATAATTGAAGCTCATCAGCAGCCGAGGGAATCGGCTCATTAAGCTGTCAGGTCGCTCCGAGGAGCTCGGGTTTGAACGTTTCCATCTGTAGGATGTTTTTACAGAAATGAAAACGTTAAATGTGAAAAATGAAAACATCTGAGTTATAAGAACAAACCTTCAGCTGTTGTAAGAACGACGACTTGGCTTTTTACTGTTTTTCTGGCTTTCTGTACATTTTCAGCTTCCAAATCATCCGACACACTTTATGCTACTCGAGCAAAATCTTTAGCTCGTTCAGCTAAAAGCTGCGAGGACCCTGGGTGTTTATACTTTTAAAAATATTTATGTACTGCTGGTCAATATCTGCTGAAGGTGCCTTGCTCAAGGTGCAAACAATGAGGGGAGTGTTCCTTTTCTGGTGTTTGTGTTTGAACCTGTTTGCTTCACACAGGTTGGTCGTTATATTTATTATCTGCAACAATTTTATGTCTATAATCTGTTTTTTGACTTCATTTTGTATGTTGTCTGTTGTTTGTTTGTACAGCACTTTGTTTGGCCATGTTGCTGTTTTAAGTGCTCTATAAATAAAATGATATGGTAAACAGTAAAGTATGGATAGGGTACCATCATATTGGGGTGTAAACCATAAAGCATAGTGGTGGTACCGTAATAATGGGGTGTAAACATTAAAGCGTGGTGGTGGTACCATCATAAAAAGGTGTTTTGTTTTAAATCACACAGTGTGAGATTAGTCATGAATAGTTAACTTTATTACAGGCTTCAGCTGTGAATATCTGCAGCTGATCAGATTTCAGAGGCGTCGTCTCACAAAGTGTCTGAACATAAACGAGGGCTCAGCAAATGGCGGAGGTGTGGCTGTTTTGGTGAAAAGGTGGAAACTGTACCTTCTGCAGTTTTGTAAATTAAAGTGGTCATTTGAAGTGAAGTTTAGAAGTTATCTCATTCTTGATGTTTGTCTAACATGTTTGGTGCAAGTATTTTACTAACAGACACACACAACTTAAGCTTGGGTAAAAAATAACAATAGACTTGGTGGTTTGGGCTTTTAGGGTTGTAAAATAAAGGCTTTGTTGAGATTGGGTCCAAAACATGAGCATGTTTCCATCGACCTGAAACATCTCACAGCTTGTCTTTGATTTTTCTTAGTCTAAGTTTGTGTTAACTGAATATGAACCTGTGCAGCTTTAACACTCGTTGTCAGACGAGTAGAATCAAATCATTTGTCTCAATCCACACATCTGTGCTGAGCAACAAGGTTCCTGCAGGTCTGGAAGCTCAAACAAATAAATTCAGGAGAGCTTCAGATGTAACGATTGAAAAAGTTTTTTATTTTTTATTTTATTTATCAAAATACAACACAAATCTGATTGAGCTGATTTAAGAAAACCCAGTCTGTGCTCTGCGATGCACAAACTGCTTAAGAAGCAATAATCTGCTCACACTCAGGAGGGTTTTACAGAAACACACGGCTGCTGCTGCTTCCTGCTCGTCTGCAGAGGTAGAAGCAGTGATGGATGGAAGGCGTTACCATGGCAACAGCTGCCGGGTCACAGAGTCGGCGAGAAGCCGGCGAGCGTTGGGTTTCTGCTCAGAGGATGCGTGATGACCTTGGTGTCGATGCCAAGAAATGTCTGAGTCAACAAACTGGCACACGCACGCACACACGCCTACAGGTGTGACTTTAATCACAGCTGTAACCAATCTGTGACCCTGCAGAGTCGTGACTCAGACACACAAACGCACCGCGAGATCAGCGCACAAGCTCCGCCCACTGGCAAAGGTCAACGCTTCAAAAATAAAACTGATGATTTTGTTCTATAAAATCCTACAAACTCAAACAGTTCCTCTAAAACTTCATGAAGCAAACGTGAATCATTCCAACAACATGAACTTTGTCTGTTTGTTTAATAATCAACTAATGTATTTACTTTAATTTTAAAACTTTATTTATGTTCATTAAAAAAATGACGTTTTGATAAACAGATTTGGAGAATTCTGCATCTATTTAAAATGTTTTTAGTCTTTCAGATGATAATAAAAAGAAGCTAAACATTAATGTTTTGTTGTTTTTATGATCACTACATTCAGTATAAATAAATTATATTATTAAACGTTTAATGGATGAAGCTGTCAAGTAAAAACTAGAAACTTGTTTTTGACATTTCAAACAAACGTGGAGTCAGATTTGATCATAATGTGACAGAAATGTTTTTTAAACTCCAGTAAATAAGACGAGCCGCAGCAGTTCAAATCCATCTTGATAGACAGAATCAAAGAAAATCAACATTCTGCTCAAAGTCTGAGCCAACAAAAGCAAAGAGGAGATAAAATCACTTTGGTGGGAATTCAATATTTAGATAAATTCCAGCTCTTCTAAATAAATAAAAACACTAACATCTGGGATTAGACACCGTTCAGCTGATGGTTTATAGTCAGTAGACTCTGATGATTCCAGTTGGGACTGATGGTCATGTGAGCTAATGCACTCAGGGCTGCAAGACTGGTCACAGCTCTTATGGCCTCTACAGAAACAAATACAGTTCCAGATCTCGACTTGCTGGCTCTAAGGAGGACGGTGGATCAGTAACTCAGTTGTCCTCTTAGCTGGAGTCTCTGTGGAGTCACAGAGGCGACAGGTCCAGGAGGGAACCCAAGTCCTGTCCCCAGAAACGCTCTCCAGCTCCTCCTGGAGGATCCCAAGATGTCCCCTTCTCCAGACACATACCTTTATTAATCACAAAAATGTGTTTGAACACAACCTGCAGGTCCACACGTTCTTTAGTTTAAAGGTTTGTCTTCTGGGAGACGTAACATCAGGCGTGTGTGTTTTAGCTCTTAGAGGAGCTAAAAGCTAACATAAAATGCTAACACTTAAGCATACAGGATGTCTCCAGTGTTTCAGCAGAACTTGGTCTGTATGTTGGGCTCAAATACATCATATCACTGGGTGTTATCTGTTCTTTTGCTGCCAAATGTTTGAGGTTCTGGTATTTGTTGCACATCCCTGCTGAGCCGATACCAGCTGAAGGGTTCTGAAGGTCCGGATTTCAAACCCCATGAAGCCTCATTACTGCAGAAAAGGAAGAATCCGCTCAGACCTCTGATCAATAGTTGTAATCGATCAGTGTTTCCTCAGGTGTTCTGATGTGTGGATTATTTACATCACGTTCTGGAAAATGTTGATCTTCCCTCATCAGAACCGGTTACCTCGTCGTCCCGGTGTCTTGTTCTGTAAAATCCATTTCCCTCTGCACGTTTAGCTGCTTGTCTTTGATTCTGACAGCGGGACGGCGGCGCTCACGCCGACACTGAAACGTCTCAGGGAAACGTGGATGATCCACTTTGTGTGAGTGGGTTACATAATGAGGCGTCTCTGCGTCTTCAAGTGACACTAAAATAGCTGCTTCGGCTGCGCAGTGTCTTCTGCGAGTCTTTAAAAGCAGCAATTAGAGACTTTTAATCATAGCGTTGGACGTCCTGACGAGCCCCGCTCTCTTACACAAACCCTTTTGATTTGTGCTCTCTGGGCTCCAAGAAAAAGGAAAACAAACTTGTTCCCCAAACACTGAAAACATGCAGCATTAAAATTTAAACTAAATAATATAAACATCAAATTAGGGCAGTTCTAATTAAGTCAATTAAGTCATAAAGGTTGAAGCATAAAGACAAAAAGGTGGATTGCTCTCTTCAGGTTGAGGACGAGGTTCTGCCTCAGGTGGAGAAGTTCAGGATTTTGTTCTCAGTGAGGAAAGAATGCAGCGTGACATCAACATATGAATCGGTGCAGATTCGACAGTATTGTGGACTATGTTCCGGTCCGTTGAGTTGAAGTCTGGTGCAGCGTGGGGTGGAACCGATGAGAGTTGAGACAGTGGCAAAGCACCATTAGTCCCATCAGGCCCACAGAGCCACTGGTCTTCTCTGAGACAACGATGTTGTCACCTACCAGGCAAATATTCACTTTCAGAAAGTCTGCAGTGATTCTGCTGGAGATGAGCTGACCTTATAAACGCTGAGGTCACTGAGGTTCCTCCACGTGACAAAGCCTCAGTAACTGCTCAAAGTCTTCCTTGTTAAACCCAAACCACCAGTCGCTCATTTACCGGCTCTGAACGCTCGCTAACTGCTACTTCCTGTTTGTTTATTAATTTAGATGGGACAGAGGGGGAGGCGTGATGCGTTTGAAGAAGCTGGGAAAAGCTAAAATCCTAGTGAAAGACATGTAAATGGATAAAATCTGTAAAAATGTATATTTTAATTCATACAATCCTGCTCTGATTCAAAGAGTACGTTTGTCCATCAGTTTATATTTAATAAAAATTGCCAAGCAAACATTATCTCCCACCAGCAAAGTCTGGGAGATAAATCTTTAACAAATGTAGGACTGTGACAGAAACTCCTCACTGGCTGCTGAAGGGAATAAAAGACTAAATAATTATTGAAAATTGTTTGGTTTTAAAAGATAAAACGTCCGAGAGCAGAAATTTATAATAAAACATTGTTTGAATCAAATGAAAGATTTTTGTTCCAATTAATTTCCTGTTCCATCAATCTGATCTTTACGACGTTCAGTTTTTCTGTGGCTCTTTGTTCTGCCGGGACCAAACGGACCAGAACTGAGATCTGATCAGTTCCTTTAAACAAGCGGTTCTGTGGGTCAGATGGACCGAGTCAGGACTCGCTTCAGATCTGAGCCCATCCTGGACCTGAGAGTTCAGATGTTTCAGGAGGAGGTGGAGCGGGGCGAGGGGAGGAGGGATTCAGAGTTATGGAGCTCAGCGCTGCCGTTGATTGATGGGTCAAATGTTTATTTTACTAGTTTTTTCTCGATGGACCGGAACAACGTTGGCGTCGCCTCGGAGCGGAACCACCTGAGAGCTGGATCTGACTGAATGAGTTCATCTCTGGTCTGTGTTGAAACACGAACGTTAATCTGAGAAGAAAGGCAGAAAGACACCTGCTGCCCTGAACGGTGGGCCATACGGTCTGTTAGCAAAATATCACAATCTTCAGATGGACCAGCTTTAGGACTTAACCCAACTCAAGATGGCCGCCACAGCTAATGAGAGTTAAACACACAAATGCTACAGGTGTGGTAGTAGCTGAGAGTCATCCCGGCTCTTCTTCTGTCACTTCTCGCCCGTTTTTAGTTTTTATCTTTAAGCTGATAAAAAACTTTCATGGGTGCGTCTGACGTGCAGCCTGATGAGAGTCCGTTTGGACCTGCGGTGGAACCAGAACCTATTCTGGTGTTGGACGTTCTGCCTCTCCGGTTCTCTTCGGTAGCTTCTGTCGTTTTACCGGTTATTAACGGCACATCGTGCAGAGCAGCTCCAAACGTCTCGGCTGGCTGAGGAAACTTCGGCTGCGGGGCTTCGGCGGGCCGACAGCTGACAGGCCCGCAGCTCTGCGCACACGGCACTTTGTGTGCGCGTGCGAGTTCTGGTCCGGTCCATCTGCTGCCGCTCTTCGCCCCGGAGCGACGGCTGGAGAGAACGAGCGAGAGACAAAGGATGAGAGGAAAAGAGCCGGAATCAGGAGTGCGCTGGAGCGTTTGAAGAGCGTGCACTGCACCTCAGGCGACGCCGTCTCTGTGGGGCCCAGATGGATCCAGAACTCCACAGAACACATGAGTCCACATGGCGTGCACGCTCAGAGTAATTCTCCTGACAGTCGGATCACCTGCGCCCCGGCTGCTGCTGCTGCAGGGTTCTACAGAGGCCCAGAGAGGCCGCTGCTGCTGCTTGAGGTACGGAGCGACCAGAACCAACGCCCCGGTCAGGACAAGGGGATGACTCTCAGCTACTACCACGTCACGCCGTCGCGCAGTGTCTGAATCGACGGCTGACTTTAAGATGTTTTTGTGTTGGTTAGTGCTGATTAGCTGCAGAGGCCATCTTGAATCAAGGATCTTTTTGAGTTTCATTCACATGGGTCCAGTGGTTCATGAGATATTCTGCTAACAGAAAGAGCTGACGTTAAATAATGAGAAAGTTTTAGAAACTGTTAGCCCTCAGACCGTCAGTTCGGGATGACTCTCAGCTACTGCTGCGCCTCAGTTTAGCTGAAAATCCATAAAACAGACTGAGTTCAAGATGGACGCCACAGCTAACTGGCCAAAAGTGGTAAAAGCTCAGCGGGCTTTACAGACACAGAGCTAACGTTAAATTGTGTTTATTAAAGCTGCTTAATGTTTGGAGCTTTGAGAACAAGCTTGAACGTCAGACACTTCTGGATTCTGATCAAGACTTGGCAACAGGTGAAAAACACAAAGTGAAGTTTATTTTTTAAATTATCAATCAAAGGGAGACTTTAATGCGCCTTTGATGAATCAATCGTATTTACAGCAGGAACCTTGGAAACTCTTGAAACTGCACTTTGAAGCTCAAGGCTGTTTTTATTCACAAATCTGTGAAAGATTTAATTTCACAGCCTCTCAGGGACTGTTAAAGAGTTAACCTTTAAGCGTGAACAAAAAGTGGAAAACAGGAACAAAATCATTATTTTCCGCAATAAAAACGTCAGAATATTTAAAGAAAATCAGGCAGGACGTGTCCAGTTTGACCATAGCAGCTCGTTTCTCTACCTGAGAGGAACCAGTCAGTAAAATATTTAGTTTAACACAAATCCATCTTTAAGGATCCCGGTCAGAACCACGTGGACAGAGGGTGTTTCCACATTGAATAAAATATGTTTTTGTAAGAACTGATTTATTTATATTTAACACACTGTTGTATTTAGGTAGTTAAAAAGCTCCGCGGCAGTAGGACTCTGGGGTGAATGAGATTCACCCTGATTTCCAGAACGTTCTAGGTGTTGTGGGGTTGTCTTGGTTGATACAACATTGCAACATCATGTGGACATTGGGGGCTGTGCCACTGGATTAGCAGACTGGGGTGGTGAGGGTGGTTCCCCTCTTCAAAAAAGGGGAACGGAGGGTGTGCTCCAATTATAGGGGCATCACTCTCCTTAGCCTCCCTGGTAATGTCTATTCAGGGGTACTGGAGAAGAGAGTCCCATCGTTGGTTGAACCTCAAATCCAGGAAGAACAATGCAGGTTCCGTCCTGATTGTTGAACACTAGACCAACTCTTTACCTCACTAGGGTCCTCGAGGGGTCATGGGAGTTTGCCCATCCAGTCTACATGTGTTTTGTGGACTTGGAGAAGTCTTTCGACCGTGTTCCTCAGGGTACACTGTGGGGGGTGCTCCTTGAGTATGGGATTGGGAGCCCGTTGTTACAGGCTGTTCAGTCTCAATACAAGCAGAGTGAGAGATTGGTTCATATTGCCGATAGTAAGTTGGACCATTCAGGGTGGGAGTTGGACTCCACCAAGGCTGCCCATTGTCACAGATTCTGTTCATAACTTTTATGGACAGAGTTTTTGGTGCAGCCAGGGGGCGGAGGGAGTCCAGTTCGGTGGCCTCAGGATTCCATCTCTGCTCTTTGATGATGTAGTCCTGTTGGTCTCATCGTGCCATGATCTTCAGCTCTCACTGGAGCGGTTCATAGCCAAGTGTGAAGCAGCTGGGATGAGAATCTGCACCTCCAAATCTGAGGCCATTCTCCTCACTCTTAAAAGGGTGGATTGCTCTCTTTAAGTTGAGGGTGAGGTTCTGCCTCAAGTGGAGGAGTTCAAGTATCTCAGGGTTTTGTTCACCAGTGAGGGAAGAATGGAGCTTGAGATTGACAGACGGATTGGTGCAGATTCTGTGCTGGTTCGGTGTGGTAAATGGACTGTACTTATTAGCCTTTTTATCTTATAAAGATCCTTAAAGCGCTTTACAACAATCCTCATTTACCCATTCATACAGCACTCTACTAGATCTCTACAAAGACTAATCAGTTCTTTAGATCACAATGATACACCAATCGGAGGTAATGAGGGGTTCAGTGTCTTGCTGGACTCTCCCTTAGAGACAGGCTGAGAAGTTCCGTTATCAGGAGAGACTCGGAGTAGGACTGCCGCTACTCTACATGAAAACAAGTCAGTTGAAGTGGTTCGGGCCTCTGGATGCTTCCTGGCGCCTCCCCAGGGAGGTGCTTCAGGCATGTCTGACTGGGAGAAGACCCTGGGGAAGACCCAGGACACGCTGGAGAGACTATGTCTCTCAACTGGCCTGGGAACGCCTTGGAGTCCTCCCAGAAGAGCTGGAAGAGCTGGCTGTGAAAAGAGATGCCTGGACCTCTCTGCTCAAACTGCTACCTCGAGACCCGACTTCAGAACAAGCAGAAGAGGATGGATGAATGGATGGATGGATGGATGAATGGGATTTAGCAGGCCAAATGGTCACATGACCGAGGGCGTGCAAACCAACAAAATAAGGAAAATTACTTTAAATGGTTCAAAACTGGTACAGATTCCTACTCGTCTGTGTCAATCTGCACACAATCTGAAAACCTTCGAATGTGGTTTATTTTGAAGGAACTTATTTTGTTTTCAAAACCTTCAAATATGCGGTTTATTTTGAAGGAACTTGTTTTGCTTCCAAAAAACCTCAAACATGTGGTTTATTTTGAAGGAGTTTGTTTTGTTTCCAAAACCCTCAAACATGCGGTTTATTTTGAAGGAGTTTGTTTTGTTTCCAAAACCCTCAAACATGCGGTTTATTTTGAAGGAACTTGTTTTGTTTCCAAATCCCTCAAACGTGTGGTTTATTTTGAAGGAACTTGTTTTACTTCCAAAAAACCTCAAACATGTGGTTTATTTCGAAGGAACTTGTTTTGTTTCCAAAACCCTCAAACATACGGTTTATTTTGAAGGAGTTTGTTTTGTTTCCAAATCCCTCAAACATGTGGTTTATTTTGAAGGAACCTCCCTGAGAGATCCTAACGAAGTGTCTGACAGCAGCTGCTTGAAGACGTGCTTTCTGCTCCAGATCTTTGTTTGACTTTGGATTCATCAAATCAAAGTGAATATTCCAAGTTGACCTGAAGGACATCTCTTCTTTTCTTCCTGCTGTACTTTGTTCTGATCTGAACCTTCTTCTGTCTGCAGCCTCTCTTCCTTTAAATGTGTATTTCATTTCTCCTGCTGCTCTCTGGGGAGCTCCATGCCCTGCATGCCAACAGATGGAGCCCCGAGGCTCTGGGACCGCACACACAGGACCACAGTGGGGGGTGGGGGTGAAAAGCGATGTCAACATCAGTGCGAGTTGTGGGTCGATGAAGTGGAAGAACACGTCCGTGAAGTGGGATGAAAACTTATCTGACTTGGTTTAAACTAATTCAAAGAAGAATCTGCGTTTGGCTCCAGCGGCTCGTTTCAGGACATCTGTGCACCATTGGGCCTCGGTTCTGCACCGTCCTGGAGCGAGCCGCTGGCAGCTCTCCGTTTGTTTAAAGCCATCTTCTGTTCAGAACCGAGGTCACGGATCTTCTGCTCAGACTTTCAGTGAGACCAGCAGCTGAAGCTGCTTCAGCCTGAAATACTCCAGCAGGGCAACAAACGCTTCACGGTGCCTCCAGAGACGACGTCTGCACGACACAACGTGGACGTCATCATCAACCTGCCAGAGAACGTTCTCTGGTCCATTTACTAGAACTTTTAGAGCAAACCTACCTTCATGGAGCTTCCAGGGTTCTCCACACCTTCAGACCAGATCAGAGTCAAATGCTCAAATTACAAAAACAATGTGAGGAACGCAGAAGAACAAGAACACATGTAACTTTCTGCTACGTGACAGTTAAAAACTATCATCCATCCATCTGTCCATTCATCCATCCATCCATCCATCCATGTGTCTGTCCCATCTGTCCATCTGTCCATTCATTCATCCATCCATCCATGTGTCTGTCCATCCATCTGTCCATCTGTCCATCCATCCATCCATCCATCCATGTGTCTGTCCCATCTGTCCATCCATCCATCCATCCATGTGTCTGTCCCATCTGTCCATCTGTCCATTCATCCATCCATCCATGTGTCTGTCCATCCATCTGCCCATCTGTCCATCCATCCATCCATTCACCTATCCATCCACCTGTACATCCATCTGTCCATCCATCCATTTGTCCATGCATCCATCCATCCATCCATTTGTCTGTCCATCTGTCTGTCCATCCATCCATCAGTCCATCAACCCATCACTTCATCTGTCCATCCATCAGTCCATCTGTCCATCCATCTATTTGTCTGTCCATCCATTTGTCCATCCATCTGTCTGTCCATCCATCCGTCCATCCATCTATTTGTCTGTCCATCCATCCATCTGTCCATTCATCCATCCATCCATCTTTCTGTCCATCCATCCATCAGTCCATCCTTTAGTCCATCAACCCATCCCTTCATCTGTCTATCCATCCATCAGTCCATCCATCCATCCATCTATTTGTCTGTCCATCCATCTTTCTGTCCATCCATGCATCAGTCCATCCATTAG
This sequence comes from Simpsonichthys santanae, assembly GCA_031762415.1. Classification (NCBI taxonomy): domain Eukaryota; kingdom Metazoa; phylum Chordata; class Actinopteri; order Cyprinodontiformes; family Rivulidae; genus Simpsonichthys; species Simpsonichthys santanae. The sequence goes on along the minus strand of JARVLU010000646.1, from coordinate 1,925,944 downwards.
TCCATCAACCCATCCCTTCATCTGTCCATCCATCCATCAGTCCAACCATCCATCTATCCACCCATCTGGTTCTGGATTCAGGTTTCAGGGCAGCAGCTTAGCAGGGAGGTCCAGCCACCTCTTCCAGTTCTTCTGGGAGGACTCTAAGGTGTTCCCAGACCAGCTGAAGGACAGTCTCTCCAGCGTGTCCCGGGTCTTCCCCGGGGTCTCCTCCCAGTTGGACAGGCCAAGAAGACCTCTCAATGGAGGTGTCCAGAGTCCATCCTGACCAGATGTCTGAACCATCTCAGATGGCTCCTCTGAATGTGGAGGAGCAGTGGTTCTACTCCAAGTCTCTCCTGGAGAACTGAACTTCTCACCCTATTTCTAAGGGCGAGTCCAGCTACCTTGCGGAGGAAACTCATCTAGACCTCCTGGATTCAGGATCTGCTTCATAACCAGAGGTGAGGGAATGTCAACCTAACAGTAAACAAAGAGCTTCTCCTAGCAGCTCAGCTCCCTCTTCACCACAACGGACCGGAACAGAAAGCAGAATACTGCACTGATCTTTGAGTGGATCTCTGATCAAGGTGACCAAGTTCATCAGATGTAGAAGAACACTGAGCAGCAGACAGTTCACCTGTTACAGCAGCTAATGGAGTAAAGGTCAGGGAGGGGGGAATAAATGTCAGACCTATTCTGAGCAGCACAAACAGGAAGTGTGGACACAAAGGAACTGTCTAATGTGATGAATGAATGAGGACAGGGACAAAGTGTCTGACTCGTGTGATGTAAAGACGCAGTGATCACATTAAACTGGTTTGGACGCGGAACGGGGAAAAAGAAAATCCACTTTAATGTGACTAATTGGTTCTGGCAGGACTGAAATGTAAAACAAACTAACAGGAATAAATAAATAAATGGGAGAACCTTGGAGATGGACGTTGACTGCTCTGATTTATGACTCATTGGCTTCAACAGGACAAACAGGAAGGTAAACATGAATAAAAACATTAAAAACCTGTTGTGAAAAATGTCTGTTCACTTTATTCATAAAACTGTTTAACAAAAAGAGCAAAATGAAAGTTAAAGTGGCAGCCAACTGTAATTTCTATATAAATCATTGACCTCAGTTGCAGCCTGCTCTCAGTCTGAAGGTTTATTTTGAAAAAGGATCAACGTTTGTTGCCGATGGTTCTTATAAAATTTAATCAAAGAAGAAAACTGAAAAATCCTCTACCATATCAGTTCCTCAAAAGCCTCGCTGTGAATTTAACCTAAATGTAATTTTGAAACAGGACAAGGAGGAAAAAAGTTCTCCATTTGTGTTTTTTAAATTAATTTATTTTAATGAAACGTGTTAACTTAAGACGTTACAGAGGCGGTCCCAATGGGGTGGAGTTACAGGGTCAGACCAATAGGATGGAGCCTGTGGGGCTGGGCCAAATGTGGTTACAACCCACTTACACTTGGCCATGCAAACATTAAAGCTGGTTTTTCCAAAGGGCATGAACTAGTGGGGATTAGTTGAAGTACATTTTAAAATAAAACACAAAAGTTTTCACTCTGAAGCACAGTTTGCAGACGACACCACGCTTTTTGTTCTCATAGCAAACAGTGACGAGTTCACATACAGGAAGGAGGTACAACATCTAGTACCATGTAGAGCAAAAACTGGCACTTCATTCAGCTGTTCTCTCTTCAGAGGTCTCTACAGAGAGTCCTCCTCTGTCCTCTGTCCTCACTCCAACTACCTCCATTTTCTCTCCAACAGCATCCATATGTCTCCTCTTTGTCCTTTTCCTGGCAGCTGCATTTCTAACATCCTTCTACCAATATACACACTGTCCTTCCTCTGGACATCTCCAAACCACTGTCCTTCCTCTGGACATGTCCAAACCATCTCAATCTGGACTCCCTAACTTTATCTCCAGTTGTTCAAC
>JARVLU010000646.1:1840277-1851425 GCA_031762415.1 Simpsonichthys santanae | reverse complement strand
GGTTGTGAACATGCATAAGAGTATAAGGCATCTCCAATAGAACATTTGAGAGAGACTGTGAAGCAGCAGAGATCCAATTCCCAAGACCCGAGGCAGGTGCAACCAATCAGCTCTCGCAGCCTTTTAGAGCTAACTGTTCATTTGTAACTTTAATGTATAATATTATTTTTAACAGTTTCAGCACACAGTCAAAGTTTAAAAGATGAAAATAGTAAAATTAAACAAAGCGTCAACGCGGCTCCATGATTGTTTTAGTCTCTAAGGTAGAAAATGATCTCACACAAAAGTAGAGCTTTTATTTTATTTTTTATTTGCTTATTTGTTAATTTTCTTTTACCCAAAACTGATTTTGTAAACAGGAAGTGCAATTAACAGAAATTCAGTTTTAAAAATAACTGTTTGTTGCTTTACTCAACTCCTTTTTCCTGAACTTTGTCGTGTTTTATATTTTTTATCAAACATTAAGTCACTGGACTTTCCCAGATTTCAGAGATTAAATTCTGTTGTTTTTATTTCTCTTAGTTTGATTTGATCAGAACTGACATTTGCTTCAGAAACACCAAACTAATTGTCCAGTTTTTGAGGTGATAACAGACAAAAAAAAGGTCTTTTTAACACGGCGGTAACACACACTGTTGGTTTTAATGCGTTCTGCTCGGGTGATTCACTTCAAAAATATTTTTGTATTTCAGACTGAGACTTTTATTCTGTTGCTTTACGAGAGTCGTTCTGTCTCATTCACTCCCTATGAATTATATATTTATACAGTTCCAGCACGCAGCTTTAATGGAACTGCATCAATCTGGACTTTATGTGCAATAAACCTGAACTTCTGTTTTTATCGTCCCGTCATCGAAAAGGCAATACGGTAAAATAAATAATTCAGAGAATCACATTTCTACTAACTGCGGCTAATTTATTAAAATAAATGTTATCGGTTTAAAGTTATTTTTCTACAGGCTATCTATAAAAAGACGATAAAAATTACTTTAAAACGTGCTAAAATTATGTCTCAGATCGATGTGTGTCTTTAAATCAGGCGGCAACCTTAGTGAGGTGATTTTTACCGTACGGTAAACCCAGACTGAGTGAAGATTCCTCTTTACTTGCTCTTTTTTCCAACCACACCGACCATCTTTATCTTGTTACATCAGCCGTATGATCTTGATTTGTAGCTTGAAAAAGTCTCTTTGATGGCCACAAATTATTTTCATCACCCGTCTAATGTTCGGTTCCTGCTCGGACAGAACCTCTGAAGAAATGCTTCAGATCTTTTGAAGTGGGGTCATGTGGAAGCCTTATGAACAGCTGATGTCTTACCTGTCATACATATGTTTTTGATGGATGTCAGTTTAGAAAAAAATGCAGTTTGAGTCTTTCTGGACTGAAAAGCAAAAGTGGTACTAAAATGACGCGGTTAATTTAAACCAGGGGTTTAAGACCTGCGGCTCTGGGCCCACATGTGACAACGACACAAACAACCACTCTCTCTCATAGGGACAATTTAGCGTCACCAATAAGTCTAACATGCATGTTTTTGGTCTGTGGGAGGAAACTGGAGTACCCGGAGAAAACCCACGCAGCAGGGAGAGAACATGTAAACTCCACCAAGGAAGTTCCTGGGCTGGGATTGGAACCAGCAACCTTCTTGCTGAGAGGTGACAACTCTGCCAACTGAGCCGCCAGCATGTGGATGTAATCTGTCTTCAATGGGTTCTCGTAAGTAAAAAAAGAAGTTAAATTTACAGTTGAATGTGGTTTGTTTGGGTAAACAACGTAAGTGAGAGATTTTCCCTGACACCCACTGTCCACCTTTTTGCTTCAAATCACTGTGCTGGTTTATCCTCAACTTTTCTACAAGCGGAGTTAGCTCAGAGAAATGTATCGAGACCAAAAATAAAATTCACATGTTCCACTGCCACAAAGGAAAAAGGGGTTTACCAGTCAAAATTAAATTTTAGTGTGAGGCTACACCTATATGTTATTATCGAGAATTGTGTTGCCACGTCAACCTCTAAGACGGCCACCTCCATACATGAGTAAACCAACTACCCTAATCATTTGACGAAACTATTACTTCTAATTTGTATATTGCTTAAAAATACACTTTCCTCAAATGATTGGGGTGGTCTTTGGGGTGACCAAAGATTAATCTATGGGGCCAAGGCCACCATTGCTCTTGGGGTGGGGGGATGGTTATGATAGACAGAGCCTTCTTAGTTTACACATAGCCCAGGATAAATTTGATATGTCTGCCTGCTTCAAGGCCAAACAGGGAGGTCCGATTCAGATAAGCCACAGTTGTTGATTTTTTTTTTCAGGCAGACTGTTATTTCTCGTCAGCATTGAGTTCTGCTGGCACTTTCGATCCAAAATAGCCAGATTTGTGGGCATTCCACTAGTCCGTGCTTTTTAGCTCCCTCCAAAGTCGTCCCCAACATGCTGGTGAGAACCAGAAGCTGCAAGTGGCCTGCAATTCTCACAAATTGCTTCCATCTTACGGTTGAGCTCGTCATCAGCTGAGTCTAGTAGAAGCACAAACCGAAGCTTCGGATAACGTCGGCAGCTTTGCCATGGTCAGAACTGCAGCTGCCGTCTTCTTTAATAGCCAATAACAAAGGTGTCCGACGGTGCCAAAAAGCAGAATCCCTGCTGTCATGATTCCAATGATATAAATCTTCAGCATCCAAAGGCGCATCAACTTATCCATGAAGTATCCTGCCGCATGCGTCTCAGCGGGGCATGAGAGTTCTCCAGGACCCTGTCGCTTGGTTGAGAAAAAAAATTATCAGTTGTGATGAAAGTCCAGCGGACCAGATCCATGTCAGTAGTTTACGATTCGGAAGATGTGTAAATGGAAGCTCCGATACACAAGACAGAGGGCAAAAAATGCATCCGTCTTGCTCAAGAGCGAGTGAGGAAATCTCCTACCCACTTGAATATCTTGCACAAAAAACATTGTTTACTTTCACTCCCTGTTCACTTCCAGTCAAGAGAAACACTCACCATGAAAACCAACATTCACTGGTCAAATCTTTTAGTGACGGGGGACATCAGGGTAGCACTTGTCCAACTCAGAAAGTCAGGAGATTTAATTATATCTTTGTTTTGGTACATACAAGTTCAAATAAAAATATTTTGCAAAAAACAAGAAAGTCTCACGATTTAATGGATTTAAGCAAAAAGAGCTCATGAGGTTTATTAGAACAAGACTAACAAAGGAAACAACAACAGGTTCTCAAATGAAGTTGATCTGTTCCAGGAAAACTCTGGTTTTTAAGTTGTTCTGGAGTCGAAGTGAAGATAATGAGACTTTAATTATCCCCACGAACAGCCCGAGTCCTGGCAACAAACCAACACAATTAAAACACAAAAAACAATGTTTTCACCAGACTCAGCTGCTTAATGATTCATTGCCCTGTCTTAGTTTCATTTGTGTTTTTAGTTTATCATTAACGTCTAATGTTTGTAAAAAGAACTAAAATAATTACAGAACTGACTGTAAATTCAACAAAAGGAGTCGCTCCCCGGGCCCTGCGGCGGCTCAGACGATGAAATTTATTGATGCGTCCGAATTGAGTTACGTCCAAAAGATACTGTATTATTCATCGCCATGGAAACGGACACACCCTCAACATGGACGTTCCACTAAACGGGCCCGGCGGCGCCTGACAGGCTGGAGATGTGTGTGTGTTGGACTTTCAGCGGTGGAGCGTGATTAAATTAACTGTGTGTCTGCGGGCGGAGGACCAGCTCACTCTCATCCACACTTCTTAATGAGATTTAATGCTGAGTCGTCCAGCTCACACACACACACGCACATGCACGCACACAAACACAATTTTAATCAGAACTTCCTGCTTTTTCCCCCAGTTGCTCTCTGACTGACAAACAGTAGCAAGAGTTTACTCCAAACCACCGTTGGAGATGCTAAACCTGTTTAATTTGCTCTTTCGTTAACTCCTTTGTGGATTGTTGTGCAATTTACAGAAAGTCTCACAACAAATAAAAATCCAAATTTATTCAATGACCTTCTGGCTTTAATTATCTGAAAATCTAAAGATCAATAAACACCTCTAATTTAATCTGCCTACTACTTTAAAGCTAATCATTAAGTATTAGCATGTTAAAGCAGCAAAACACAAAAAATAAGGTTTTAATTTGTCAGAGCTGTAATCTGTTAGTGGTCCAGTAACAAAATACTTGATGGTATTTGGAATCAAATGTTTCCAAATACTAACCATTTTATAGGCAGACAAAAGGCTAAAGTGGGGCTAAGTTCAAGGTTTGTAAAAATAAAGACCGGTCCTTGGGGGTACCTTGTAGTTGATCCCATATGCACCCTTTAATTACCTCATAAAGACCATTATGTATCCACATTTACAGTGTAGGTACCATGTACTTGTCCCATAAGTACCCTGCATGTACCATCATAAGATCCTCCATAAATACCCAGTAGTCTTACAAACAGGCCCCTGTAGGTATCTTATAGGTATCTAGTATTTTCCCCATAAGTACCCTGAATATAACTCATACTTGTTGGCCTGTGTGTGCCCTTTAAGGCTCCTGAGGTTGTGGACTCAAGACCAGGTTGCATCAGGAAGAGCTTCCAGCATAAAAATACTGTAACTGTCAAACCTTTCAAGCAAATTAGTTTGCAGTGGCAACTCCTGCAGAAGCGAGCAACTGAAAGTTACTGCTTTTTTCTTTTGTCTCTCTCTAAGATGGAGGCGTGCACAGACGCAGTGGCTCTTAGCTCTCGAACAAAATGTATTATATTCCTTATGTTGTTTGTTTCTGTCGCATGTTCAAGCACTTGGCGTCATGCAAAACACGTTTATTGCACAGAGCTTCTAAACATATGTTGGTCACCAATTATGGACGACTTTCAGCAAGCCAACTGTTTCCTGATGGACATAGCCAGAATACCAGACTCTACTTGGATCGTTATCGGTCTGCGGAAGCGACGCAGTTGGTGTGAGACTACTTCTGTTGTGACTCAACGCTATATAAATAAACTGAAATGAAAGAAACTTACATACCCTCTAAATACCCATTGGTACTATTATGGCATTACATTGTAATAACAAAATAAGTACCCTTCATAGATCTCATAATTACAACATAAGAATCATTTATGTACCTTGCATGTACCCCCTACAAATCATGTAGGTACCCTGTATTTACCCTGTAAAATCCTTTATGAACTTCATAACTATTACCAAGTACCCTGTACACAGAAAGTAGCCTGTTTGCACTCAGTATATAACAGCCCCCTAAGGACACTGCAGTTACCAGTATAAATATTGTCTATAGACCCTTAAGTAAGCTTCAATAGCTCTATGTAACCTGTAAGTACCCTTTAAGTACCATGTAGGTAATATGTGTAAGTAGTACCCTATAAGTTCCCTGAAAGCACTCTATTAGTACCTACAAATAACCTGTAAGTACCTTTTAAGGACCCTGTAAGTACCCTATAAGTACTCTGTGTGTAGCCCTGTAAGTACACTGCAAATACCCTGTATGTACCTTGTACTTGTCCTTAGAAGTACCCTGCATGTACCCTGTATAAGCGGCCTAAGTATCTTGTATGTACCCTGTATGTACACTGTAGGTACTGGAGGAATACTGGAGCACTTCAGGTTTATACTGGGGTATGTCCCCATAAAATGGTTCTGTACTGATGGGTCCAGCTGGTCTTTGCTCAGATGAAATGAAGAAAGCAACAATCTGGTTTTAGGTTGTAGATGTATTTTTATCATGAGCAGATGTCAGAAGTCCACTAGATTAATACGCGGAATATTTTGGAATGAACAAAAAAAAACTTTCAGAACAAATATATAAAATAAATTATTGTTCTGTGAGCATGAAGTTTTGAATGTTTTTAAAAAAACATTTAAACTTATTTATAACTGGAACTAACGGTCAGAATTAAGATACTGACGTGAAAAGGACTCCATCCCTCCATCAGCCTGACATCCCATCATGCCTTGCTGCGTTCCTCTGTCTGGGGAACGTTAAAGCAGAAAGTGAGCGCCTGGCTGCAGCCTGAACCCCAGCAGGCTTCGGCTGTTTGTATATTCATCCACTCTGCATGTTTATCATTTGCTCTGCTGCATTAAAGCCGTAGAAGTTCTCCTAATTTTCAACCAAGAGTCGGTTCAGCCGAGACTTGAAAACACACCAAATTATTTCATTTGACTCTAAATCTTTCAGCTGGATTTTGTAATGACAAATGAAATCCGTACAGTTGACGCTGGCTTTCTTAAAAACGTTTGGGTTATTTCACATGATTACGGGCCGTAGACGAAAACAAATCTCATGTTGGAGCTACAAGAACGTCTCAGGAGAGTGTGACGATGACATCACGCGGCCGACTGTAAGACGTTTCCTCTAAAACAACAACAACGTACAGTGGAAGTGAAAAGAGCAGCAGAATAAAAACAGTTTGACAGGCGAGGGTTGGGGGTCCACCCCGAGGACCTGAGTCAGCCCCCCCCCCCACCCCCACACCGAACAATCTGATGCACACTCAGAGTCTGGGATCACCACGGGGGGCAGAAAAGAACCCGCCATGACACACCCATCGACTCCTAATGGGCTTTGAAGCAGAACCACACTGCCTGTTCACAGATGGAGAGCTGAAGAACCTGTCGGCTTCTCTTCGGCTGTCAGACAACTATATCGACACGACGCGTACAGGCTGAAAGAGAAGATGTTATACACACAACCACCGTGTGTTTAACTGAGAGGGAGCTGCAGAAATAAACAGAACCAAGAGCCTGAGATGTTGGGTAGAACAAGCAGAAAATAAGCTAACGTAGCCGAACAGTAGCTACAACAGAATCAGCAAAATAACAGGAATAAAAATCTAAAACGAGCAAAACCATAGGTGAAAGCTACAACTAGCAAAAACATATAAAATCTTAAGAGCAAAATGGTAGGTAAAAGCTACAATTAGCAAAACAATAGGTGAATGCTACAATTAGCAAAAACATAGGTAAAAACTAAAAATGAGCAAAACTGTAGGAAAAAGCTACAATTTGCAAAACTATGGGTAAATGCTACATTTAGCAAAACAATAGAAGGCGAATGCTACAGTTAGCAAAAACAATAGTAGGCAAATGCTACAGTTAGCAAAAACATAGGTAAAAGCTAAAATGAGAAAAATTGTAGTTAAATGTTTTAATTAGCAAAACCATAGGTGAACTCTCCAATTAGCAAAAACATATATAAAACCTAGACTTAGCATAGCGGTGAGTTACAGCTACAATTCGCAAAACTATGGGTGAACTCTGCAGTTAGAAAAACCATAGGTAAAAGCTACATCTAGCGGTAGAAACAACGTAAATACTACAATTAGCAAAACCATGGGTATGAGCTAAAATAAGAAAAAACAAATACAGTACTAGAGTTTGCAAAATTGTAGGTAAAAGCTAAAATGAGAAAAACCATAGGCGAAGGCTATAATTAGTAAAACCACAAATATAAGCTAAAATGAGCAAGCCCTTCAATAAAGGATGCAATTAGCATAATAATAGGTATAAGCTAAAATGAACACAGCTGTAGGTGTATGTTACAGTTATCAAAACCATAGGTAAAGTTCATAATTAGCAAAACTGTAAATAAAAACTAAAACAAGCAAGACGGTAGCTTAACAATAACTGAAAGCAGAATTTAGCAAAATATTACCAAATTATGCGGTGTAGCAAAATCACAGGTAAAAGCAAAAACTAGCAAAACCAAAGATGTTGGGCAAAAACTAGCTAAAATATCACTAAAAAGTGTGCATTACCAAAACAAAAGTTAAAGGAAAAAATAGCAAAACAGTACACAAATACTAAATGTTAAGAAACTCACTGCTGAAAGCTGAGTGTAGCAAAACCATATCCAAAGGTTACAATTAGCTGAAAAGTAGCTAAAAGCTAAAATCAGCAATGCATGAAAGCTAAATTTAGCCACACTACCTAAATGCTACAAATTTTTTTACTTTGTAGTTTTTACTAGTTTCACCCTTAATTATATACATAGTTAATTTCACTGAGACACAGGGGCTCAAGAGGCCTGTTTGAAAACACTAGCTAAAAGCTAAAATGAGCTTTTAGATGACCACATCACAGCTAAAGACAAAGTTATCTCAGAAAGTATAAAAGTTACAAAATCTAAAAGTCACAGATCCAGTTGAGCTGAATGTTTTTTTTAACATATGAATGGTTAAAATACTGCAAAGTTACGTGGAAGATGGTGGAACGAAAAAAGACAAACAAAATGAAATCAACAGGAAAGCAAAAGTTGAAACGCTGACTCAGCCTTCAGGAAATGAAGGAAAGAATTAAAGAGAAGAACGTTGGTGGGATCAGCGGATTATTGGCTGGAACTCGTGTTTTCACTCCAGATGAGATCGATCACGAGATACAATTCCAGACACTTACAGTGTATTCAGTCACATCTGTTACTAAAGTAGATACCTGGTACATACCAGTACTGGTACTTAGAACCTTCCTGGAAAAAGGTATATACCAGGAACAGTGTACCAACCTAAATATGAAGGAGGTACCTTATTTACCCCAAACTAAGGTATGTATTTACCCGTTACTTATTCGTATTTTATTCATGACATCTTCATGTACTTTGTACATCGCAGACATCAGAAACAATCTCTTACGGTTCATAAATCAAACTTGAAGGTTTAAAATTTGGTTTTCAGTTTGTGCTTTAGACGAGTTCTTACAAACGAATAAATGCACTGTAACTTCTACTCTTACGAACATGTTAATATGCCAAACGACGTCCGAGTTTCAAGCCAACACTTACAAAAATGAAAAGTTTTGCCCGGCTGTAGCTCCTGCAACAAACAGCGCCGTCAGTTTGGTGTTGATAAGTGCTTCGGGTCATATAATTTGAATTTCCAGAGCTGTGCTTTGACTTTGTTCCTTTTCCTCACGACTCTGCAGCACTTTAGTGTTGCCGAAGAAACAGCCGTGCATCTGAGGTCGCGACCACAGCTGTCACGCTGCTGAGAGATGCATTCTGCTCGTGCTCCCCATGAAGAAAGAACGAGTTTAAGGTCACGGAGGTCGATTAAAATTTAAACTCCACTTATGGCACGGCCGAACCGTCACGGAGACCACGGTAAGCAAACGGATGATTTAAGCCGCTGCGGGGACCAGATATCGACTCCGACAGCTTCAGAAAGCCACAAATGCGCAGGATTACAGCGGCAGCAGTGTGACAGCTGTGGTCAGCTCTCAGAGGAGAAGCACAAAGACAAAAAAGGTATAAATTTAGTGTAAGAACAGACTTTTAAAAAGCTGCTCTCAGCCGCAGAGAGAGCAGGCGTGTTCAGGAGCTTTGAGGCGTTTTGGAGGCCAGGACTGTTTACACTTTGATGTATTTTTAGAGCTGCTGTAACCTTAAGATATATTTTAGGAACTCCATCCAAACAAATCAGCTCACAAACAGACATGGGGGGGTCCACCTTCTTCCAGTTTGGGGTTTAACATTTCCTCTTGTGAAGGAATGCATATCGCCCGTCGCCTTTCACGGGAGCATTTTAACCTGAGATCAGTTAATGTTGAAAAAAAAAAAAAAAGAAGATAAAACCGTTAAATTAAGATTCTGGTCAAAGCTTGGAAGCAATGTTATACATGGTCCATAGCTCAAACTCTCAGCTAGTACCGTTAACTGAACGACGTCATGGTGGTCAGTTTTTTTTCACTTAAGGGTCAGATTTTAATAATTTTAATCAAATTTTAATTATTTTAGAACCTGGTAAAGACCAGGTACCTTAGAAAGTAACGCATAATACAATCCAGTACAGACCAGGTATTTACTAGGTACTTACCAGGTACCAAGGTAGGCATTTACTCAGTGCTTAGATAGATACATGTTACCTTCATTGAAACAGGTATGTACCAAGTACCAATGTAAGTAGCAAGCATGTATTTATACCTACCTTGTGTAGATACTTGCATAGTATTTAGTAAGGAAGGAATTTGCCTGATACTAAGGTAAGTACCTACTACACACTGGTACTTAAAACATACAAGGCAACAGATCTATAGGTGGTACTCTGCCTGTACCAACCTAAGTACCAGGTATGTACTTACTTACCTAAGGTCTTGGGTAAGTACTTAACGCGTATTTAATCAGGCATTTACCTGGTAATAAAGTAGGCACCTAATACATACTAGTCCTAGAACCTACTTGGTAACAGTGTATGTGGAACATACCCTGTACCAACCTAGGTGTCAGGTACATACAAACCTAAATACAAGTTGTGTACTTACTTACCCCATACTTGTGTAAGTACTCTCTTACTCTCTCACTTAACTTAGTTCTTGGGCAGGTACTTAACCTCAGGGCTTAATTTGTAAACCAAGTGATGCCGGAACACAAACAGACGGGCAGTCCGGCAGTGGGGGGGAGTGCGGGGGGTGTGAAGGAGGGTTTCCATGGGTCCTCCCCCAGAAAATTTGGAATGAAAGAGATGCCATTTCATGCATTTTGGTGTATTTTAACAGGTTGTTAAACATCTGTAAACGTGATTAAATTTATTAAAAACAGGTCTCTCTTGTACATGAGTCATCGAGGCTCAATGAGACGAACAACCTGTTTAAATAAAGGTTGAATTGAAATGACTACTTTTGACAGCAACAACAATTAGCCTGTGTGTGAATGCAGCGTCATTCTGTCGAGCGTCCCAACGCCCCCCACCCCCACCGCACCCACTCACACTCACAAACAGTCCGACTCGAACTCTGCTGAATTCAGCCTGCGCGTTGTTCTGCTGCAGTCTCAATTATTACTGCCTTTCAGGTGCTTAAATCCTCTGTTGTCCAGCTTAGGACAGTCCATCCATCCATTTATTTTAGATAATAAATTGTCTTTTCAACATTTTGATGACAACTGTCAAAAGAATCACTTTTTGGCACAACACCTGAACATCCACTCCACAGAATGGGCAACGTCCCCTCTTGTTGTATTTTTAATTAATACTCAAAATAAAAATGTGCAATGACTGGACTTTTATGGGCGGAGATGGCGGATCCAATGAAAGAATTGCCAGATCCAAGGGGTCAAAATGAGAGAGTTCCTGATCTTGTTCTGGCAGGATCCGGCTCATATTAACCACTGCTTAACCTGTAT